>OV884022.1:3807226-4276050 GCA_930367235.1 Sarcophaga rosellei | reverse complement strand
TAGCTATCGAAAAGAACGTAGATGACATCGACGCCTCCGTTCTATAAAATTCTAAGTCCCAAAAGTGTGTTTTGAGTTATGAGCTCTCAAAGTTTTCACGCGCCATACGACTATATGTGTATTCTAAGTAGATTTCTCCCTATAACTTCGGAACGGATCGGCGCATCTTAACCAAAATTTGACAGTATTTAAGATAGAGAATGTAGAATTTAAAAATTCAAGAACATTAAAAACGTTCTAAGTACACTTAGAACGTTACAGAATAGAGGCGTCGACATGATCATCAGCGAGCAGTATCGACGAATTCACAGGGAAACTTGTGGTCACTCAACACGGTTCTGAATATGGTTACACATACATTCAAATGGAGGGTCTGACACTGATCAGCTGATACCCCACCCCTACTGATAGTATTGGTGAGTTTTCAAAGATTGATCTCATGAAAGATAAAATTGTGGAAATAAGCAGGCAATTTTTAATGGCTAGGGATTTTAACTCCAAGGTTGTCGAGTGGGGCAGTGTAGTATATACTACAGTAGATATCAATTTGGCGACCGAGAGTTTGGCAAGGTAAATTGCAGGACGGGAAAGTCTGAAAGATTTCAGTGGAAGTGTCCACCAGCAGGGAAGTAATCTTGTCCCGATAACGAGGACGTGGGAGAACACGCAATTGGAATGTCGCTAAGTTGGACACTAATGCTGCTTCGGAGAAATTTGAAATGATTCGGGAATCTCCAGTTGATTATATGCCAATACGCTTCACAGAGGAAGAACTAAAAATGCGAGGAGGAGTCTTAAGATGAATAAGGACCCTGGCCAAGATAGAGACTGATGTATTTAAACTCTTTGCTGAAAACCGAACAAAGGTGCTACCCAAAGTATAAAAAGCTAGAATTTCACAAAGCCTCTTTCATCCGCTTTGTATGCCAGAAGGCGCTGGAAAATTACTGGAGAAGCTTCTTCAGCGTTAACAGGCGGAGACTGTTGAGGCAGATGGAGCGCTTTTGGAAAGGTCGATCCTCAATGCTATAGCGGAAGTGGTGAAATGCATTAGCGGATGTAGGATATTATGAAAGCATTGCACTTTAAGTTTCGCTCCCTCGTAGATATATTTTTCAAGAGTTACTTGAAGGATCGCGAGCTCATATATGATATACCCGAGGATCAGAAAGCCCTTAAGATTACATCTGACGAAGCCCCCAGTCCTTTGTTTAAGTCTTGGGATCCTGAATGTGTGATGCTATTAAAAAAAATTGTACCAGGTCTTGACTAGAACCCATATATAGAGTATCTTGTATTGAATGTTGCCAGAAATAAGAGGTAAACCTGATTCGTGGTCACATGTTTTTATCGACCAAGCAGCAATGGAAGAGAGATAAAGTGCAGAAACTAGAGGCAGATGGACGCAAAATTGATAACTAACTTTAAAGAATGCACCCAAAGAAACTTAGGTGAGACCAATTTCTTCGTCCTTTGGTATCACTTCCGGAGATATGTCGACTGTGAAACAATGAGCGACGATGCTGAAAATACGTTTTTCAACAGCATAAGATTACTCTCAGAGAGAATCGCACTGAGACAGCAGATTTGTGACTCCACTTCCGAGGGTATCGTGAGCAAAATGTTTGAATATGTAAGCAAATAGGGCGCCGTAGCGACTTACGTTGAATAAAAAGAGCCACAACAAAATGAGATAGAAGCATGAAACTGGCGTACCAGAATGAGTAGAAAATGATCATTTTCAGGACGTAGTCCGGAACTTTTACCGAAGTAATGCAGATAACTGTCCCGGGAAAGAAGAGGGATTGTTTAGGGGAAACGCTACACGACAAAGTTGAGGACGGTCACTGTAAGTGCCAAAGTATTCTGACCTCATCCTCACATGCTTCAAAACAGTTAACGGTAGAACAATGAATAGGTTCTGCATTCCATCACTGTTTTTTCTAATAAGAGTGATACCAAAACCAAAACTATGGTCGCTAATAAATCAAACAGAAATTATACATAACAGGTGACACTCTAAAGAAAGCCCGTAATTATACATATCGGAAGACAAGACAAAGACTAAGCCGGCCGAAGCACACTACATAAGAAAACTGGAAAAGCTGTCTATATCATTTTACTCTTCCCTTTTTATGTAATTTCAATAGAATCGCTTTACGATTGTCAACAAAGATTGTATGTGTATAAGAGTTAAGCGGTAATTTAAAATGTAACATATCAAAAAAAAAGGGCAATTTTTAATTGTGAATAAATATGTTTGTTGGGTTATTGACGTGCTTTTCGTATACACTTTAGCTAAACTTTGCTTTTGACGACGTCGTTGCTAGTGCTGTTGGAACTAAAAGTCGTCTCACAAGTGTACATGGTTTCGTGTTTTGCATACTCCTTTATGCTTTTGATTGGAAAAGCTCTGTGGAAGCAATGTCTTCGTTTTCACGAATACGATTTATTGGCGACTAGCAGACCTGTTTAGCATAATGAACAAAACAGCAGGATTTCACACATGCACATATCGAAGGCATACATTGATGTATACCAAGTGTGCGCCGCCAATGGTACCGGTAACTGTAACCGAAGAATATATTGTATATACATAGTCGTTGGCGTTATCGTCAACGGTATCGATAACTGCTAGACTGGATAACAGTAGTTGAATACTTACTATCAATAACTGATGCTGTCGCTAGAGCAGCGAAGACGGCGCTGAAGACGATGACGATGATAATAATGACGGCGATGAAGATAATTATAATGATGATTATGATTCTTCTTCTAAAAACAGCAAAACATACTCGTTAAACACAAAGTCGCTGAAAAGCGTGAAAAATTATAGCCAAGAAAATGAAAAGAATTTCGAAATCTGCACATGTTTAGAAAGCCGCTCTAAAACAAACGACTCAACAATCATATTGGCCAACCAAAAGGCAGCAGCTTTTTTCTACAGGTTAATTTTTTCTATTTAATTTCTTGCTTTCTTTTCGTTTCGTTTGGTATCTTTTCCTTTCATTTTGCTTTATTTTCCTTCGTCTTTTAATTTTTTTTTTTATTTATTTTCGTTTTTTCTTTCTTTACCTTTTTTATACTTTGGTTCCAAGTGTACATGATTGTAGAATTAGAAATGGTTGGTGGTGGTTCTAGTTGCAGATATAGTCGCATTTCTTACTTATAGTGGTGATAGTGGTGGTTGTGGTTATGCTGGTGGTGGTGATGCTATTTTTTTTTTGTTTTTTAATTTTTCTTATTTCGTTGTTTTAGTTGTTATTGTTGTTAACTAACTGAAGGCTTTTCGTGATAACCACGCCCCAATGTGGCTGTTAATATTATAGAAGCGTTTTTAGCGGCTTATGGCAACAAATACGCTTATACACACACTTCCATGTACATTCACTTTTCTTTACGCATTATTCTTTCTATGTATGTATGTGTAGATTTTTATATTTAATTTATCGCGATTGTTTAGTGCGTGTTGTGCAAAAGCAAGAGGACACGCCTTTTGAAGGAAATACTTACTATTCCTGCTTATAAAATTTTTTTCTTTCTTTCTTTCTTTTATCGTCTTATTTAATAAGACTTTTTCATTTCTTTTTTTTTTGTTTTTGTTTTGGTTCCTCTAAAAAGAATATGTCTTAAACACTATGTACACATTTAGTGAAATTAAGATTTTTTTTTGTTTTAATCATTTGAATTGAGTTTGAAAGTTTTTCTTCTTATACATATTAAAAACTCATACGCATGAGGTAAATATTTTGATTAAGGGTAAACTTTTATTAAAAGGAAAAAGAGAATTAATGAAACCCAAACACATTTAAACATTGATTTATTATGATGGTAAGATTCTTTATTATTTAATTTTCTTATTATCATATTTAATTTTTTTTTTCTTTTAAAACTTTATTTCAAATGAAGTTAAGGAAATACGTTTTTAATCTAAATGGATTTTTTAATTAATTTAGCATATTTGGTTTGATCTGGTCTGAAACGAGAGTTTAACCTGTAGTATCTTTTAAAATTGGTTATTTTTTTAGATGTTTTTTCGTGTGCATTCAATTATCGTTTTATGCATGGTTTGTAGACAAACATAGCAAAAGGGGAACTGGATCATTTTTCTGTGACCTTGGGATCGTCGGGTCCATTAGGCCTCCAGATCGTAGTAAGAATTATCTTACAGGTAAAACTCGGATACATACATACATACATAATTGGCCATTACAACCCTTCAGTCAGGTTTACGGCCTAGCTTCTCACATCACTCATGTTGTGTGCCCTAATTTTATACGTGAGAGATGGGGCCTACAATTTAACTTCGACTCCGAACGTCTGTTTTTTGAGAAACTTTTCATAGCAATATTATTTACTCTCATAGTTTTAAACAGAAATCTGCTGAGAGGAAGTCGCCGAAGAAATATTTGTTTTCCATATTTCGCTTTGATGTCTGACCTGGGATCCGAACCCGGGCTTTATGTCTAATAAGCCAACACACTACCTACTAGACTACAGCGAATTTTTTTGAGTTTTATCAACACATTAACAAAAAAAGCCGAGTTTGATCTATTATTTGATGCGTGTCGGAGGAACTTAATATGGTCATAATACGCCATGGCGTCCTATAATTCATATATTTTATTTCACACTCATGACTGTCCATACTGTTAATATTCTCTTCGCATATTTATTATATATTATACTTCGCATAGTATGGCATATATGTACAACCATACCTCAGTTTGCGTCGTGGTTATGTTCGAAAAAAACACGAAGCAAAGTCAATTATGATTTTCTGTAGCAAACCATCTAAAGATCGAAGATAGGTCCCAGAGTTAAGAAAACACTACTTTTTAAGAAGAAAATTGAACAAAGTAAACATTTAAAAAGCAAAAATAATATAACATTTTATTACATACATATATAAAAAAAAGCAAAAGAAAAACATATTGGAAAAATATTATAATTTTATTCACAACGAGTGGTTTTAAGGCAAAAGTTGGTTTTAACGTTAAAACCATAAATAAAACCTGGTTTTACCATACAAAATTATTGTGTTAAAACCATCTTAAAACCTTTTTTGAATTGGTTTTACCAAAGAAAATAAAGTATAAAGAATGTGCATTTGGACATATTTTGGAATATTTCTCAAAAATATTTCATGACGCGGCGGGAAAGATAGAAGGGAAGGGTAAAGAAACCAAGAGCGTAACAATGCGTTGTTCTTATCATTTTCATATTTCGTTTTGATATCTGAATTGGGTTTTGAACCCGGGCTTTACGTCTGATAAGCGAACACACTACCTACTAGAAAACGGCGACTTAACTCTAATACCTTTACCATAATGACGGAATCTACAGACAGACGCATAACTTCAGAGTTCAGGACAAAGGGAATAAATTGTTAGTCTAACATCACAAGCAACATGCTTTACATCGACGTGCTACATACATACATACATAATTGATCATTACAAGCCTTCAGTCAGAATTGCAACCTAGTTTCTCACACCATTTATGTTGTGTGTGTTAATTGTATACATACATGAGCGGTGGGACCTACAGTTTAAAGTCGATTTCGAACGTCTGTTTTTTTGAGAAACTTTTTCATTGCAATTTTAATTACTCTCAGAGTTTTTGCCAGAAATCTGCTGAAAGGAAGTCTCCGAAAATTTATAAATATGTTGTAAAAATTTTATTTATGAAAATAATTTAAATAACTCCTTTTTGAACGCATTTGCATTGCCTAGATTTTGAATGTAATTTGGTAGGGAATTCCAAATTCTGGTGAAGTGTATAAAAAACTGTCGCTGAGACGGAAGAGTCTTGAATCGGTGCCACGGTTAGATCCAGTATACTTAATTCTAAAAAATAAATATTTCGGCTGTTTCGTGTAAATTGTTTTATGAAGCATAATAAGGCATTTAATTTTCAGGAGATTATCAAATTTTATACTAAAAATCTGGTAAGCAAAATGAGAAATGTGATCACGACGCCGTTTACGAAAGACATATCTAGCTATGTTATTTAATGCTAAGTTAAATTTACTGTCGTCATCAGAATCGCAGTTTGAGAAGATTTCACACCCATACAAAAGTACCGGAATTAAGTGTGTTTTAGCCAGTTGCATACCAATGAAAAGAGAAGTTGAATCAATGACAGTCAACAAGTTATTAAGCATAAATACAATAAATTCTACTAACAACGACATTTACATGGTTAGACCATGATAAACTGCCATTAAAGACAATACCCATATTTGTTGCAGATGTGACAAAGTTAATTTTATTTGACCTGATGCTCACCTCAGGTATGACAAATGATCTGTTGGTCCTCGAAACAATAATACATTTAGACTTTGAAGGATTGATGCATAGTCCATTAGCTGAGGCCCAGCTGTCAATCTTTACTAAATCACGATTAATATAATCCAAACAAGAATTGTTATTCTCTTTAGGAGTACTAGTATAAAGCTGCACATTGTCAGCATACATATGAACATTACAGTTAACCAAAACATCTGGTAGATCATTAATATACATACAAAACAACAGAGGCCGGAGTATTGACCCCTGGGGAACACCTCTACTAATATTAAGTGGATCTGAAATATTGCCATTAAAATGTACTTTTTGTAATCTGTTTATCAAATAAGAATAAATTAGATTGCATGCAGAATTAGAAAAATTAAACAGTTTCTGAAGCTTTTTCATTAGAACTTTGTGATCGACTGTATCAAATGCTTTGATGTGAACCAAAAACGCTACACTATTTTCATCTAGTTCCGACCTAAGATCCTCAACTACATTTATTAGAGCGGTAGTACAACTCCTACCTTTCATTAATCCTGAATGGCTTACAGTCAAGTAATTGTGACTCTCCAGATAACTAGTGATTTGTACGGCTATAATATTTTCCACTACCTTGGACAAAAAAGGAAAGATAGCAATTGGCCTGAACTGATTGTTAGTTTTGGGAATGGGAAGGATTTTAGCTAGTTTCTAATGTTCAGCGAAAGTAGATTTAGTCAGAGCTGTATTAAATAAGTGAGTATAATATGACAAAAGTGTAGGCGTCAGAGCCTTCAAGAATAAAGGATCTAAATTGTCAGAGCCAACTGCATTCGATTTTACCATTGAACTACATTCTAAAACCTCGAACTGATTTACACAACGAAAACTAAAGGAATATTGTAGTGCAAGACAACAAAGGTCATCATCAGTGTTGCCGTTTTTGGTTATTTCTAACCAAAATTGGTTATTTTTTGATCAATGTGTAGATGTGTAGATTTTTTTGGTTTTGGTTATTTTTTTCTTATAAAAAAGCTGTCGTTTTATTTGTTAAAATGAATTAATTAGTAAGACTAAAGTTTTATTTTGCAATTTCTTGTTTCTTTTTTTATTAATTATTATTTAAATTTGAAAAAAATTAAATAAAAGTCTGCGAATTTAATTTTGGTTATATTTTTTCTTATTTGGTGATTTTCTTCACAAATGTTGGTTACAAAATTTATTTTTTCGTGGCAACACTGGTCATCATACAAGTTACCGATAGACATTGGAATCTTAGAATTTACGAACTGGTCATTAAGCCTATTCACATCTACATCAATATCGGTTTTATGACATTTGCGGTTACATTCCATTTAGGCCTGTTGTCCATTGCGCTGGAAAACTTTCCACCATAATACAATGCTTTCGCAATTTTTATGCGCTTGGTAACTTCCGTCCGTGCGAATTTATGTAAAGTTTTCAAGTCATCAGTCCTAAACCTCTTCCATCGCCTGTAAGCACTATCCCTCCTCTCAATGAGTGCTTTAATTTCCGTATTAAACCACAGCTGTTGTTTTGCTCTGATGCGCTTGGATTTGATAGGAACACACCTGTCATAGAGAGGACGCACTTTCCCCTGAATAAACGATAATTGGTCATTCCCATTACCGAGTCTATATATACCTGGTCCCAAGATATGTTATTCAATTCAATATTCAGAGTTTTATAATCTATGTTCCTAAAATCACAATATGTAATATATTTGTCAGCAGAAAAAGTTACAGATATATTATAATTAAGGAAGAGAAAATCGTGGTTAGAGAAGCAGAAATTTGGTTATATAACAGTACCCTTTCAATGTGATTTACAAATACATGGTCAATCAAGTTACTGGACGTTGAATGGAAGTGTGTAGATGTTGATACATTTACAGAACTGAGATAAAGTGAAAGCATTGGTCCAATAAGTGGATTATCCTGTAGAAGGTTGTTATTAAAGTCCCCTACGATAACTATGCTGTCATATTGAATTGTAATATCTCCCAGAATGGAAATAAAAGGAACAAGATTTGAAGTAGAATACGGTCTATATACACAGCCTAGAAGTTTCCGATTATCGCCAGAAATAAATATTCAATTTCACTTCCAATGTGGATTAATAATTTTTTCTCGCAAAGTATACCGTTACGGACATAAATCGCAACTCCACCACCCCTAGCCCTAGTCCCAATACCATTAACTAAGATTCGCCTATCTGATCGGAAAAGCTTAAAGATCTATAAATTAAAAACTGAATCTCGAACATCTACGGGTAATCAAGTTTCAGAAATGCAAATAACGTCAATACCAGCCGACACAAATAAATTCCTAAATTCCTCAATCTTATTATTCAAGCTCTGAGCATTTATGTGGACAATGTTGAGACTTTCTCTTTGCCTAGCAAGAATTCTTACCATGTTATACAACACTGGAAGTCATCAAATCGTATGAAAGTTTTGGCAATACTTTCAAGAGTTGGGTGTAAATAAGAGGTTATAATAATTAAGCGTTCAAACAAAAAGGGGTTATACATACGTGTTTGAAAAGTATAGTTGGAGTCCATATCATTTAAATTGGTGTTGAAGAAGGTGAGATTTATAAACATCAGGAAATTACTTAGGTGTTCAAACAACATGGCCAGGAAATAACTTATTAAGGCTGTCCATATCATCTATAAGTATGAGGTCATCATTCGTACCCGTTTTTATGTATACACAGCCCCGCATTTATTTGGATATTGGCCCGCGCCTGGTGACGATACACATTATAGTACTACCACAATATTGAGCCGTTTCTTGAGATCGAGAACTTCATTTCTTTTTCCTCCATGCTAAAGTACATCCGTACAAATTAAAATTATATATTTTGACTCGTCTGAAGAAAAGACATTATTCCAAATCTCATTAGATATGTTTTAGTATTAAGGAAGAAAAATAATGAAAGAGTCATGCATGGCCTCGGTAGTACAATACTTTGGGGATGTATTCTGGCAATACATGTGAACAGTTTGGAATTTATTAAGAAAATAATGAATTAGTGAGACTATTTAAACATTCTAAAGAACTAATCCATCAGAAGTTCGAAAGAACTAAGAATTTCTAATGGCGATTACTTCCAACAAGTCGATGAACCCAATCATACGGCTGCTAATGTGAACATGTGATTTGCCTACCATAGTCCCCCCAGGCTTAATACTCTTGCACAAAGTTCCGATATGACTACAAGAGACTATTTACAAGAGACTATTTGGAAGAAAGGTTACGTAGAGGCTAAACCTCAAACAAAAGTTAACTGAAATACTTGCTCATGAGTGCACAGCGGCAAATACCGCTAGAAAACACGAAACAAAACTGGCTTATGGCAACAAATACGCTTATACACACACTTCCATGTACATTCACTTTTCTTTACGCATTATTCTTTCTATGTATGTATGTGTAGATTTTTATATTTAATTTATCGCGATTGTTTAGTGCGTGTTGTGCAAAAGCAAGAGGACACGCCTTTTGAAGGAAATACTTACTATTCCTGCTTATAAAATTTTTTTCTTTCTTTCTTTCTTTTATCGTCTTATTTAATAAGACTTTTTCATTTCTTTTTTTTTTGTTTTTGTTTTGGTTCCTCTAAAAAGAATATGTCTTAAACACTATGTACACATTTAGTGAAATTAAGATTTTTTTTTGTTTTAATCATTTGAATTGAGTTTGAAAGTTTTTCTTCTTATACATATTAAAAACTCATACGCATGAGGTAAATATTTTGATTAAGGGTAAACTTTTATTAAAAGGAAAAAGAGAATTAATGAAACCCAAACACATTTAAACATTGATTTATTATGATGGTAAGATTCTTTATTATTTAATTTTCTTATTATCATATTTAATTTTTTTTTTCTTTTAAAACTTTATTTCAAATGAAGTTAAGGAAATACGTTTTTAATCTAAATGGATTTTTTAATTAATTTAGCATATTTGGTTTGATCTGGTCTGAAACGAGAGTTTAACCTGTAGTATCTTTTAAAATTGGTTATTTTTTTAGATGTTTTTTCGTGTGCATTCAATTATCGTTTTATGCATGGTTTGTAGACAAACATAGCAAAAGGGGAACTGGATCATTTTTCTGTGACCTTGGGATCGTCGGGTCCATTAGGCCTCCAGATCGTAGTAAGAATTATCTTACAGGTAAAACTCGGATACATACATACATACATAATTGGCCATTACAACCCTTCAGTCAGGTTTACGGCCTAGCTTCTCACATCACTCATGTTGTGTGCCCTAATTTTATACGTGAGAGATGGGGCCTACAATTTAACTTCGACTCCGAACGTCTGTTTTTTGAGAAACTTTTCATAGCAATATTATTTACTCTCATAGTTTTAAACAGAAATCTGCTGAGAGGAAGTCGCCGAAGAAATATTTGTTTTCCATATTTCGCTTTGATGTCTGACCTGGGATCCGAACCCGGGCTTTATGTCTAATAAGCCAACACACTACCTACTAGACTACAGCGAATTTTTTTGAGTTTTATCAACACATTAACAAAAAAAGCCGAGTTTGATCTATTATTTGATGCGTGTCGGAGGAACTTAATATGGTCATAATACGCCATGGCGTCCTATAATTCATATATTTTATTTCACACTCATGACTGTCCATACTGTTAATATTCTCTTCGCATATTTATTATATATTATACTTCGCATAGTATGGCATATATGTACAACCATACCTCAGTTTGCGTCGTGGTTATGTTCGAAAAAAACACGAAGCAAAGTCAATTATGATTTTCTGTAGCAAACCATCTAAAGATCGAAGATAGGTCCCAGAGTTAAGAAAACACTACTTTTTAAGAAGAAAATTGAACAAAGTAAACATTTAAAAAGCAAAAATAATATAACATTTTATTACATACATATATAAAAAAAAGCAAAAGAAAAACATATTGGAAAAATATTATAATTTTATTCACAACGAGTGGTTTTAAGGCAAAAGTTGGTTTTAACGTTAAAACCATAAATAAAACCTGGTTTTACCATACAAAATTATTGTGTTAAAACCATCTTAAAACCTTTTTTGAATTGGTTTTACCAAAGAAAATAAAGTATAAAGAATGTGCATTTGGACATATTTTGGAATATTTCTCAAAAATATTTCATGACGCGGCGGGAAAGATAGAAGGGAAGGGTAAAGAAACCAAGAGCGTAACAATGCGTTGTTCTTATCATTTTCATATTTCGTTTTGATATCTGAATTGGGTTTTGAACCCGGGCTTTACGTCTGATAAGCGAACACACTACCTACTAGAAAACGGCGACTTAACTCTAATACCTTTACCATAATGACGGAATCTACAGACAGACGCATAACTTCAGAGTTCAGGACAAAGGGAATAAATTGTTAGTCTAACATCACAAGCAACATGCTTTACATCGACGTGCTACATACATACATACATAATTGATCATTACAAGCCTTCAGTCAGAATTGCAACCTAGTTTCTCACACCATTTATGTTGTGTGTGTTAATTGTATACATACATGAGCGGTGGGACCTACAGTTTAAAGTCGATTTCGAACGTCTGTTTTTTTGAGAAACTTTTTCATTGCAATTTTAATTACTCTCAGAGTTTTTGCCAGAAATCTGCTGAAAGGAAGTCTCCGAAAATTTATAAATATGTTGTAAAAATTTTATTTATGAAAATAATTTAAATAACTCCTTTTTGAACGCATTTGCATTGCCTAGATTTTGAATGTAATTTGGTAGGGAATTCCAAATTCTGGTGAAGTGTATAAAAAACTGTCGCTGAGACGGAAGAGTCTTGAATCGGTGCCACGGTTAGATCCAGTATACTTAATTCTAAAAAATAAATATTTCGGCTGTTTCGTGTAAATTGTTTTATGAAGCATAATAAGGCATTTAATTTTCAGGAGATTATCAAATTTTATACTAAAAATCTGGTAAGCAAAATGAGAAATGTGATCACGACGCCGTTTACGAAAGACATATCTAGCTATGTTATTTAATGCTAAGTTAAATTTACTGTCGTCATCAGAATCGCAGTTTGAGAAGATTTCACACCCATACAAAAGTACCGGAATTAAGTGTGTTTTAGCCAGTTGCATACCAATGAAAAGAGAAGTTGAATCAATGACAGTCAACAAGTTATTAAGCATAAATACAATAAATTCTACTAACAACGACATTTACATGGTTAGACCATGATAAACTGCCATTAAAGACAATACCCATATTTGTTGCAGATGTGACAAAGTTAATTTTATTTGACCTGATGCTCACCTCAGGTATGACAAATGATCTGTTGGTCCTCGAAACAATAATACATTTAGACTTTGAAGGATTGATGCATAGTCCATTAGCTGAGGCCCAGCTGTCAATCTTTACTAAATCACGATTAATATAATCCAAACAAGAATTGTTATTCTCTTTAGGAGTACTAGTATAAAGCTGCACATTGTCAGCATACATATGAACATTACAGTTAACCAAAACATCTGGTAGATCATTAATATACATACAAAACAACAGAGGCCGGAGTATTGACCCCTGGGGAACACCTCTACTAATATTAAGTGGATCTGAAATATTGCCATTAAAATGTACTTTTTGTAATCTGTTTATCAAATAAGAATAAATTAGATTGCATGCAGAATTAGAAAAATTAAACAGTTTCTGAAGCTTTTTCATTAGAACTTTGTGATCGACTGTATCAAATGCTTTGATGTGAACCAAAAACGCTACACTATTTTCATCTAGTTCCGACCTAAGATCCTCAACTACATTTATTAGAGCGGTAGTACAACTCCTACCTTTCATTAATCCTGAATGGCTTACAGTCAAGTAATTGTGACTCTCCAGATAACTAGTGATTTGTACGGCTATAATATTTTCCACTACCTTGGACAAAAAAGGAAAGATAGCAATTGGCCTGAACTGATTGTTAGTTTTGGGAATGGGAAGGATTTTAGCTAGTTTCTAATGTTCAGCGAAAGTAGATTTAGTCAGAGCTGTATTAAATAAGTGAGTATAATATGACAAAAGTGTAGGCGTCAGAGCCTTCAAGAATAAAGGATCTAAATTGTCAGAGCCAACTGCATTCGATTTTACCATTGAACTACATTCTAAAACCTCGAACTGATTTACACAACGAAAACTAAAGGAATATTGTAGTGCAAGACAACAAAGGTCATCATCAGTGTTGCCGTTTTTGGTTATTTCTAACCAAAATTGGTTATTTTTTGATCAATGTGTAGATGTGTAGATTTTTTTGGTTTTGGTTATTTTTTTCTTATAAAAAAGCTGTCGTTTTATTTGTTAAAATGAATTAATTAGTAAGACTAAAGTTTTATTTTGCAATTTCTTGTTTCTTTTTTTATTAATTATTATTTAAATTTGAAAAAAATTAAATAAAAGTCTGCGAATTTAATTTTGGTTATATTTTTTCTTATTTGGTGATTTTCTTCACAAATGTTGGTTACAAAATTTATTTTTTCGTGGCAACACTGGTCATCATACAAGTTACCGATAGACATTGGAATCTTAGAATTTACGAACTGGTCATTAAGCCTATTCACATCTACATCAATATCGGTTTTATGACATTTGCGGTTACATTCCATTTAGGCCTGTTGTCCATTGCGCTGGAAAACTTTCCACCATAATACAATGCTTTCGCAATTTTTATGCGCTTGGTAACTTCCGTCCGTGCGAATTTATGTAAAGTTTTCAAGTCATCAGTCCTAAACCTCTTCCATCGCCTGTAAGCACTATCCCTCCTCTCAATGAGTGCTTTAATTTCCGTATTAAACCACAGCTGTTGTTTTGCTCTGATGCGCTTGGATTTGATAGGAACGCACCTGTCATAGAGAGGACGCACTTTCCCCTGAATAAACGATAATTGGTCATTCCCATTACCGAGTCTATATATACCTGGTCCCAAGATATGTTATTCAATTCAATATTCAGAGTTTTATAATCTATGTTCCTAAAATCACAATATGTAATATATTTGTCAGCAGAAAAAGTTACAGATATATTATAATTAAGGAAGAGAAAATCGTGGTTAGAGAAGCAGAAATTTGGTTATATAACAGTACCCTTTCAATGTGATTTACAAATACATGGTCAATCAAGTTACTGGACGTTGAATGGAAGTGTGTAGATGTTGATACATTTACAGAACTGAGATAAAGTGAAAGCATTGGTCCAATAAGTGGATTATCCTGTAGAAGGTTGTTATTAAAGTCCCCTACGATAACTATGCTGTCATATTGAATTGTAATATCTCCCAGAATGGAAATAAAAGGAACAAGATTTGAAGTAGAATACGGTCTATATACACAGCCTAGAAGTTTCCGATTATCGCCAGAAATAAATATTCAATTTCACTTCCAATGTGGATTAATAATTTTTTCTCGCAAAGTATACCGTTACGGACATAAATCGCAACTCCACCACCCCTAGCCCTAGTCCCAATACCATTAACTAAGATTCGCCTATCTGATCGGAAAAGCTTAAAGATCTATAAATTAAAAACTGAATCTCGAACATCTACGGGTAATCAAGTTTCAGAAATGCAAATAACGTCAATACCAGCCGACACAAATAAATTCCTAAATTCCTCAATCTTATTATTCAAGCTCTGAGCATTTATGTGGACAATGTTGAGACTTTCTCTTTGCCTAGCAAGAATTCTTACCATGTTATACAACACTGGAAGTCATCAAATCGTATGAAAGTTTTGGCAATACTTTCAAGAGTTGGGTGTAAATAAGAGGTTATAATAATTAAGCGTTCAAACAAAAAGGGGTTATACATACGTGTTTGAAAAGTATAGTTGGAGTCCATATCATTTAAATTGGTGTTGAAGAAGGTGAGATTTATAAACATCAGGAAATTACTTAGGTGTTCAAACAACATGGCCAGGAAATAACTTATTAAGGCTGTCCATATCATCTATAAGTATGAGGTCATCATTCGTACCCGTTTTTATGTATACACAGCCCCGCATTTATTTGGATATTGGCCCGCGCCTGGTGACGATACACATTATAGTACTACCACAATATTGAGCCGTTTCTTGAGATCGAGAACTTCATTTCTTTTTCCTCCATGCTAAAGTACATCCGTACAAATTAAAATTATATATTTTGACTCGTCTGAAGAAAAGACATTATTCCAAATCTCATTAGATATGTTTTAGTATTAAGGAAGAAAAATAATGAAAGAGTCATGCATGGCCTCGGTAGTACAATACTTTGGGGATGTATTCTGGCAATACATGTGAACAGTTTGGAATTTATTAAGAAAATAATGAATTAGTGAGACTATTTAAACATTCTAAAGAACTAATCCATCAGAAGTTCGAAAGAACTAAGAATTTCTAATGGCGATTACTTCCAACAAGTCGATGAACCCAATCATACGGCTGCTAATGTGAACATGTGATTTGCCTACCATAGTCCCCCCAGGCTTAATACTCTTGCACAAAGTTCCGATATGACTACAAGAGACTATTTACAAGAGACTATTTGGAAGAAAGGTTACGTAGAGGCTAAACCTCAAACAAAAGTTAACTGAAATACTTGCTCATGAGTGCACAGCGGCAAATACCGCTAGAAAACACGAAACAAAACTGGCACATTAAATGCCAAATAGGTTAAATGGTATGCTTTACCTTTAGGGATATCCTACTAAATGTAAGGAATACAATTTTTATATATTAGGCCTTTGAGTTACATAATTTACTCAGAGTTCTCCTTGGGCGAACCTTATAATTATTTTTCTCTTGTTTTATGAAAAACATTAAAAAATCGTTTGTTTTATAATAAAACAGAAATAATTTAAATAAATAAATAAATTTCTATACAAACTTTTGGCTAAAATTCATGAAATTGTTGAAATATATTGCCGTACTAGGACTTTTGCTGTCCACTGTATATCTAATAAAAGTTTTGAAGATATATTTTGAAAACAACTCGACGAGTTGAATAAGTTCCAACGATGTTAGTATAATCCTGGCATGACAATGACAATGTGAGATTGTTCTTTAACGGCGCCGCAGGCTACGTTTGATTTAAGAGGGTTGCATAAGTAATGAAGACTAGAGACTATGGTTAGGTTAACGGGAGACAAGTCTAACGCGATATTAATCAAAGTAGATCGTCAGCTCATTTCATTAGCTATTAGCTAGACAGCGCCAGAAATTTTGGAAAATGCTTCGCAACGAGATTGAATAATAAGGCTGACAGGAATAATTTGTCAGCTGCGGTATACTGATGGGTAAAGGATAGTAGGACAGTCAAAGATTACGTTCTAGTTGCTTCAAAGCGCATATATTTACACCATCGAAAAGTGTCCTTTTGGGAGATGCTTCGAGGGTCTTGGACCTCAAAAGTGCGAAAGAGTTATACTTGCTAAATAATGATTTTTAACACGTCTAAATAAAGACACTCTAATGCGCTATCTTAAGTATATTATATAATATGACCCATTACTCTCCATTAGCATTTTAAGGGTCATTATTACAGCTTGTCGTTAACTAAAAGGAGGGTTTTAACGGGCAGATAAATTGTTTTTCATTATTATAAGTGGACTATAAGGTAGAAGTGAGCGTTAAGCTAAAGGGAAGATCATCCTACTGGTAACTTTTAAAGTTAAGTTTTTTAAAGTATAGTTAATAATATTATATATTATTTTCAATACGGCAACGTCAAATATGAACAAAATGAATACAAATACAACAAAAAAAAAGAAGCCCGTCGTTGCCATTGCGTTTAAATAAAGCTTCTTTAATTTGAGCAGTGTTATCGACATTTTATCTCTAAGTTGTAATAACGAAAGTTAGTTAAAGTTAACTTTACAGTTTCTTTGGTTAAAGCTACTTTTAATTAAGACCAAGTTTAATGGTAAGTTGTAATAATGGCCCTAAAAATAAATTTTAAATAGTTTCCATTAATCAAAAGGATACGTGTAGCAGCATTCATTACTTAAAGCCTGTGTTTTTAGTTAAAAATGTTCGGGTACACTCTTTAAACATATTTTCTTTTATTTCCAATATATTTAGAAACTAGTTTTATTGCCTATTAGCTTTACTATTTAGGATGTTTAAGAGATTAATGTACGTAATTAATTGAAAAACTTTTTAATGAAAATAAAACGTTTTTTTTTATTTAAATATTGAAATCTTGTTTTAATTCAATTGAAAGTCTTATATTAGATACCAACAACAAACAAAAGAAAAGAAAAAATAAAGAGAAAACTAGTTAAACAATTTTCTGAAAACATATTTGTATAACAATACTTGGTAGATTTATGTCTTAAAAGGGTTTAAGTTGGTCATGATTGACCATTTAATCACATTCTTCTTTCAAAGCGTGTGAATTTTTTTAAAAATAGCAGTTCTTCTCAGAAAAACTGCAGCATAAAAATGAGCGTAAGTTTTATAAGAAAACATGTAAATTTAAGTGATTTCCTAGAAGTTATGGGAACCAAATGACCATGTTGTCCTCTTTTGGGATACGTGAGAATAAAAACATGTTGAAATTTCTAGTTTTTCAAATAATTTTTCTTTTTTTTGTTTATTATTTTCCTTAGGAATAGTATCAAAATCAAATAAAAGGTAAACTAGTTTTATTTTTCGGGTTAAAAACACATAAAAATTGACCTTAAAATTATTTAAAAGAAAAACAGTAATACAGTAATGCGAAAACAGAAATCAACCCCCTTCTTTATTGTGGTGTCTTTAAGAATGTGCGCAAGATTCACTTTATCAATGCTCATCAAAGTTCTTAACACAAACGAAACTGACCGGTGCCCAGACATTTAGAAAAATAAAAAGGGTTTGTTTGCAGCACATATGTACATACATACATTTGCGATTAAAGTTGTACAATATGTGCAAACACATTTTCTTCGAAGGGAAAAAAAATCAACAAGTCTTTCTGGAAAAACTTCTTCCCTTATAAATTGTAATTTTTTTTATTTTTTTTATTTTTTTTTTTTGTAAATTTCAGTAGCCGTCTGAGCTAAACAAAAATAAGCCAAAAACCTTTCAACAATTTTACTACCTTTTTACATTCAAATATTGAAATATTCATTAATTTCATTTTAATTCTTTTTAGATTTCTGTTTTAAATTGAATTAAATTGTAAACAACAAAAAAAATATTCTTTTTAAATGGAATTCAAACCAAGAAAAAAGTATGATCATATTGATGCATATTTTTGCTACTTTGACCTACAAGGTCAGTATTAGGGATGCTAAACGGCATTGACTCCGGGATTCGGAATTTTCTAACCCTAAGATATTGCGAAGTCGCCGTGGTCTAGTAGGTAGTGTGTTGGCTTATTAGACGAAAGACCCGAGTTCGAATCCCAGGTCAGACATCAAAACGGAATAAGAAAGGGACTTCTTCGTCGACTTCCTCTCAGCAGATTTCTGGCAAAAACTCTGAGAAGAAATAACCCTGCAATGAAAAAGTTTCTCCAAAATCTGTCGTTCGGAGTCGACTTTAAACTGTAGGTCCCGCCACTCATGTATAAAATTAACGCACACAACATGAGTGGTGTTGAGAAGCTAGGCCGTAATCCTGACTGAAGGGTTGTAATGGCCAATTATGTATGTATGTAAGATATTGCGAGATTTTTCGATACCGAAAAAAACCCGGATTTCTCTTAATAACAAAGATTTAAAAACAGTTGTTTTATTAAAAATTTTTTTTATTTTTAATATTTATCACGATTACATGTGTATAAAAAAAATTAACAAAAAAAAAAAATAATTCATCTGTGTTTACATATACACATAAACATTTTAGTGAAGAAACAAGTACCTACATAACATACATAACCCAACCATTACAACCCAACCAGTCAGGATTACGGCCTGAAATCACGCAAAATATTGCCTTTTCTATGAAAACTCGTTTAAAAGAAGTTTCTACTGCTGTTACTAAAAATTAATTTCGAACAACTCAATTTAAATGTATATTGCTGTGCCTAGAATTTTTAGTTAATATTTTGAATTGTACCTTGAATGTCTCTTTTTTTATCAAAAATAAATGAAACTTTTTAGACAAATCTAATTATTATTAGTAAATTAACTTCTACAAAAATTTTACTTTATTTAAATCTGGTAAGCAATTTTATAAATATTCTAAAACTAGTCTCGTCGAAAATCCAAAAGTACGTATCATCAAAAAAATCAAAATCGAGTTTTTGATTGATTATGATTTATAAGGTTATCGAACATAACTCTAACATTTTCTAGACTTTTGGGACCAAAAATAACGTGTATAACGTTTTTTGCTTCTCCTGTAAGTTAGAAAAAGTAATGTTACGTTTATTTGGATTTTCGACGACGATATGTATTTCGATTCCTAAGTACAGTAAAATTTAAGCATAACGATATTTCAGCATATTTTGCTTATTCCTCAACATTTGTTTACTTTATAAAGTACTTATCTTTTCTTTTCTTAGTCATGGTACTGACTTCGGATGCCAATCGGAAAATCCCGGATTTTCTTAAAACTTGTCCTGGGATTTTCGGGATTGTAAATTCACTTCATAAAGTAAGAAAAAAATAGAATTTCCGGCATTGTTTTTTTTATTTAGTATTACATTAAATAATACTCATGGAAGTCAGAGGAAGTCGCCGTGGTCTAGTAGGTAGTGTGTTGGCTTAGTAGACGTGAGGCCTCGGTTCAAACCCCCAGGTCAGGCATCTCCAACTGAACAAAATATGACAAAATATTTCTTCGGCGACTTCCTCTCAGCAGATTTCTCACAAAAGCTCTGAGAGTAAATAAAATTGGCATGAAAAGTTTCCCAAATATCCGCCGTTCGGAGTCGTCTTTAAACACTAGGTCCCGCCACTTATGTATAAAAATTAAGGCACACAACATAAGCGGTGTAAGAAACTAGGTCATAATCCTGGGTTGTTATGACCAATTATGTATGTTATGTATAACACTCATGTAGTTTTTCAAGTGTATCATGCAATAATTAAGTGAATATTCAATATCACTAGACATCGAATTAAACTAGAACTCAACATGCATTGTTAAAAAGTGAAACATTGCCCTGAAGAATTCAAACGTCCTATAAAATCTATTAATACAACTGATGCTTCAGATACTCGACTTTCTAAAAAAATATATTTGTTTGCATATATCACGAGGCATTAGATATGAATAATTATATCCTACATGTAGCTATCTTGAAACCATTTTGTCTACAAATGTAGATTGTGAAAGATAATGATTCAGCGGCCGCGTATGTTTAATGGCTCTACGATGAAATATTAGAGGCTTTGATCTTTTAAAAAAAATTGCCATCAAAATAGTGTTCTTAAAAGGGTCGGTATTTCGGTCTTGAAGTCGCCGTAGTCTAGTAGTTAGTGTGCCGGCTTATTAGACCGTAAGGCCACGGTTCAAACCCCAGGTCAGGCATCTCCAAATGAACAAAATATGACAAAATATTTTTTCGGCGACTTACTCACAGCAGATTTCAGGCAAAAACTCTGAGAGTAAATAAAATTGCCATGAATAGTTTCTCAAAAATCTGTCGTTCGGAGTCGACGTTAAACTGTAGGTCCAGCCACTCACGTATAAAAATTAACGCACACAACATGAGTGATGTGAAAAGCTGGCCGTGACCCTGATAGAAGGGTTGTAATGGCCAATTATGTAATGCAGTTTGAATCTGTGGTCTAGTATTAGTGAGTGGTGAGATATTAGGTCTTTAAATTGTATAAAAATTATTCATTCACAATATTGAGTGCTTCAGACCATTATCGCGAAAGAATAAAAAACCGTTTGATATGCCCAGATTGCATTTATAATACAAACCTAGTAACCACAAACACCGTCTTTCCTCCTTCCCTCCGATAACATATTTTCCTCGTATCTATTCCCTTTATTCATTGAAGAACTGCCGCAATGTGGCTTGTGTTTCACACTTCATTCGCTACTATAACGGATAATGTTTGAGCGAAATAAGGGGACTTACCCCTTCTTACGTACCCCTCGTCGTACGCAAGGCAAATTCGTTTGTGGTCGATCGGCCAGTAGATCGCACACTGCATTACAGACAGAGTTCGTTGTTTAGTCTGATTATCCGTATGCGGAACTTCCTTCTGCAGAGGTCTTTCCAGTCAATTATAATATAAAGGAATTCAAATCTCGTGTCCACAAACACTACTTCGCCTTTCCTCCTTTCCATAATATATTTTCTTAATTCCAACACAATGCACTGTATAATAATTTGTGGCACTAATTTTAAAATTTTGTTGTAACGTATTTGAACATTTAAGTTCATCCAACAATATTCCTACAAACATAAGATTTGCATGTGCAAAAAACTGTGAGTGGTCCATTGTATAACACACCACCATTAAGTGACATCCATGTTTTATACTTGCATTTAAGTTCTTTAATTGCAATGCTGTGCATCAAATCGTATGCCATCTACTGCAAAAATATTAAATTTGTTGTTGTCTGCAATATAAAGTCGCCCATACATACGGTGACCATCCGTCCACTATTATAGCGTACAGTCCGCTATTTTAACCTCCTGTCCGCTATTTGTTTGCGTCCGCTGTTAGTCCACTATTTTACCACACGTAACTTCTAAAAAGTATTTATTTTCCAAATTTCCGCTTCTGTTCACATTTTTCACTAATTCGATAAAAACGCTTACATATATTAGAGTATAAAAAATTATTGGAACATAGTAAAACTTGTTGGTTAACTTTAATGCCACCCTTAGGGCGAACAATGGAATTGTTTTTATTTTCTTAAACAAGAAAAATGCTCAACAATATTGTTTAATTTTTTTTTTTTAAGATCCTTTTGCTATGTCTTCGTTATTATTTACACACAGTCAAGCTAGTGTCTTCCATAAATAAAGGGTCCGCCATCTACACATCGTTTTTTTTTTCAACTAGAGCTTATTTCGTCAATGGTAACACTTAGCTCATGTCTGATTTGACAGATAATTAGTTTTATCCTTCCGCTGAACGAATATGGTATGGTCCAATGCGTTTTCGCTTCGCTAAGTGGGCCTGCGATCGACTTACAGAAGATGCCGATTTTGGCAAAAAAAAAATCATCTTTTCAGATGAAGCTCATTTTGATCTTGGCGGGTATGTAAACAAGCAAAATTGTCGCATTTGGGGCACAGAAAACCCGCACGCATACATTGAAATGCCGACGCATCCAAAACGAGTCACTGTTTTGTGCGGATTTTGATCCAGAGGCACAATTGGGCCATTTTTCTTTAAAAATGAGCAAGGAGTGGCCGTTACAGTCAATGACGATCGTTATCGGGCCATGTTGAACGCATTTTTGTTCATAAAAATTGAAGAGGAGGATATTGGCAACTCTTGGTTTCAACAGGACGGCGCTATGTGCCACACAGCCGAAGCTACACTCGATGATTTGCGCCCTGTTTTTGAAGATCGCATTATCAGCCGCAGAGCTGATGTCGTTTGGCCCCCTGGGAGCTACGATTTGACACCGTTGGACATTATTTGTGGGGTGCCGTCAAAGATAAGTGTTACGACGACAAGCCAGAGACAATTGACGCTTTAGAGGACAATATTCGTGAAGCCATTGGTGAAATAATGTGCTTAAAAATTGGACCGATCGTGTAGGCTACTGGATGGCCAGCCGAGGCAGCCATTTGAATGAAATTATTTTCCATTATTAACCGCAAGGATTGTAATTTCAAATAAAAAAAAAAATGTAAGAAAATATTCAGTAGTTTTTTTTAAAGCATTTTCAACAAAAAAAAATAATTATTTGGCGGATCCTATATATATACTGTGTTTAGAAAGTAATATTAAACGAGTTTAAATCAAAGTTAACAGAATGTCACAATAAAGTATTTCTACCACTTAACGTACAAAATTCTATTTCAGTTCTTCACTCAAAGGGACTTGATATAAAAATGTTTAGGGGAAAAATTAAAAACTTTTAGAGAACCTATATTAGTTACCTGAACCAATGGGATGAATCTTTTAAAGAAATTGAGGGATGCAATCCCATCTCGGTCTTCAGTTGAAAAGTCGTTAATAAACGTAACAGAAATTAGAAATGATTTAAATATAATGAACAAAGACATTTTTTATGAATTCAATTGAGTAAAAAATTATGCAAATGCTGAACGAATAGAAATATCGAAACAATCAGCATTTAATGCCGATAAAATGTGGACTGAAATTTTCAAATTTTTCGAAACAAAAAATATTCCTTATAAAACATCCTGAAATTATAGATTTTTTATTTCCTTTACCATCATCTAACGCACCAACAGAAAAAGTTTTTTCTATATCTTACAATATTTAGTCTCCCGAAAAATCCCAAATGCGAGGAAAAACTTTAGAATCTCTTTTGACCATAAAATGCAATTTTGAATTGGACTGTTCGGAATTTAAAACATTTTTATCTAACAGGCCTAATACTTAAAACAAAATACATTCTGTAGAGAAATATCAGAAGTAAATTTATACATATAAGTATAAGCATATGTGTGTATACGAGTATGTATAAATTCAAGTTTATGTATATTATTTGTACAGTCTATTGCGATATCTTCTGGGTAAATTGTAAACAAATTTCAAGTCTTTATTTCGCATAATCTACAGCTTCTCTAAATATATATTTGCACATCTTTTTGGCCATACTTACTCGTTTTGTTTAATTGGCAGCGGATATATGTAGATCCCTACCACATGTAAAGGCCTCGACTTATGATTATGATTTATGAAAATGGAAGATCCTTGCATGAAATACAATTGATTGTGTTTTTTCATGATTAATTTTTATTTTCCATTTGTTCAAATATGTCTCTGCATGAATTATGAATTATTGAAGTTTTCATTTGAGTCTTTACCAGATAGCTGTTGAAAGTTGCGCTATCATCTCTCAGCTTTAAACTGCAAATGTCTATGATCAATGAAAAGGTTGGTCTTTACATTCCTTAATTGTGTGCCGTAATCTCAATTTGTTAGAGAATAAATCTACAAGCGGGAAAACTTCTGTCAAATTAAATGTAAGACTTTTACTGGAGAGTCTGCCACGGTCCACGAAACACCAGAGGCGAAGGTGACTATAGCCAACATTAGTGTAAGTCACATCTTTATTGTTGCCGATATTGGTGACGATTTTATGATAGCTCACGGCATCAATTTGAATATGCGGCCACAGATAATGAGTTGGCGAAATGTGGAGATGCACAAGCATCAAGTACACGCCAGAAGGTTAGCTGCTGTCGAACAACAAAAATTACCACCTCAAAGTGAATCACTGATATGGGCAGGTGTGGAGGGAGATTGTAAGAAAAACCACATGTGGGTTGTTGAACCAGCAGAAATCTAGACGGATTTGTTATCAACAAAGGCCCTCGTCGAATCCACCGAACAGAGAATAGTCCCAATGAGAGTGCTAAATCTATCAGGCCATGGAAACGTCATCTATAAAAACTCCGAGATTAGCCATTGTGCTCCGGTAGAGGCGGTAATAAACAGCAAACAATCGCCGGAACCTGTCGAAATATCAGCCAATGACCCACAGGAAGTGTGGAGAAATGGGTAGCCGACTTAGCAGCTCCAGAGATAAATAAAGCCAAAAAGCTGATAAAGAGGTATGCTTGCGTTTCCGCTACGAACAAGGAAAAACAGCCATGGTCAAACATGAAATCGATACCGGCGAAGCGAGACCGATAAAACAGGCACCCAGAAGCATACCGCTGGCGAAGAGTAATGAGGTTAAAGAGCTAGTCGACGAGATGAAGAGGAGCGGTGTAATTGAACCATCATCTGGTACATGGAGCTCACCTATAGTCTTAGTCAAGAAGAAAGTATTCAGTCAGTCTTGTGTGAAGACGCGTTGCCTGTGAAGAGACTAATTGCGGTTTGAAGAACTCCGTTGTAAAGATCTTACGAACAATTGTTAGTGTGTATGCGGAAGAGTGTAAAGAAGAATAACAAATAAAGCAAATTGTTGTTGTTTAAATCAAATTGCCAAAGGTGGCACACGGAATTGTGCGAACAATAAAGAATTGATTTAAAACTAAATACAATTTTATTTTTATTTTATTTGCAATCTATGAACTCATATTTTAAATGTTTTTAAAAGGGTAAAAACGTAACAATTGGTGAATAGTAGGCGATTCAGCCCTGCAGAGCGCCACTATGGATAAATATTTATGTATAAAAAAATCATCAATCTATTGCAATTTTCTGCAAGTAGCAGGTAAGGGGGGTAGTCAAATTTGTTAAGCTTTAAAATGATACCACTACGTCAATGTATGTTTTTCCTTGTTTATTGAAATCAAGTATATTAATTCGTCTGCCTTGTTTATTGTTGATTATTATTTTCTAAGACTCCTGCAAACTTGTTTTATTTGATAAAAAAAACTGTTTTCTTGAACTTTACGCACAAATTTATTGATTACACAAACATTTCTGGACCAATATCCAAAGTTTAAACCTTATTAGAAAGAAGAGTGATGGGCCTTTAAAACGATGTACATATGTAGGTTATTTGACTTAATATACTATGGGATTTGATAAGGTAAACTTGACAAATTTTATCATATTTTTTCAAGTTTTTTCGTTCATAGTAGCAAACTTTAATTAAAAAATATGAAATAGTGGCTGACATTCTGAAATTGAATTACCTTGTGAATATAATGACACTTAGTTTGATCAAATCGGACAAAAATTACCGTAGTTATTATATAAAGATTCTAACAGTCGAGTTATATTTTTCAGATATCCGTGTCAATAAAAAATATGGGCTAAGTTGGCATAACTGTTCTTTCATTTTATTACATATTCTTGTTCTGTTCTGCAAGATCTATCACTCAGCTAAATTTCATGAATAAAATTTCGTTATTAATAAAACTATACGCATTTATATTTTATATATTATATATATTAACACAATTTATTTTAGACAAAAACCTTAATATCTCTAAACACAAAATTTCTACTTAAGCTATTATTATTTAATGAACTTTCAGTCCAAAAATTTTCAAAACTTTTGATGGATCTTGATTATTTATTATTATATAATGTGTCAATTTCACGTTTGAGCGACCACCAGAAGTTCTACAATGTTTGCGCAAAGAGAAAAAATAATATTTGCAAAAAACGCCAATATTAGCTGACTTCTGGTAGTCGTGCAAACGTCAAAAAAGCCATCAAAACTTTTGAAAATTTTTGATAAGATGGCATACAGTGTAGGACTAAAGTTTACATGCAGTCCCATGTAGTGCTATTCTGAAAAAAACACTTAGTTAATAGTCTTTCTTCATAAAAAAATAAAAATTAAATTAATTCATTTGTCTTTTAATAAAGAAATTTCGCAAAATAACAAAAATATGGTAAAAGTGTACATGCAGTACAGTCTTAAAAAAGGTAACTTATACTATCCAAACACACGGTGTTTTTTAAGTTTTAGTATTTAGTTAGGTTAGGTTAGGTTAGAGGACGTGTACTTGTCAACTGTGACAAGTAGAGTACCCGGAGGTCGAATTGACCCATTGTACAACGTTCTTGCTTCTCGCACCACTCGTGTTGTGTCCGTTAATTTTATACATTATATTATATTATATTACAGTTTAAAGTCGACTCCGAACGACAGATTTTTGAGAAGCAATTTTTTTTCATGGCAATTTTTACTCTCAAAGTTTTTGCCAGAAATCTGCTGAAAGGAAGTCGCCGAAGAAATATTTTTCATACATATTTTCGTTTTGATGTCTGACCTGGGATTGGAACTCGGGCCTTTCGTCTAATACGCCAACACACTACCTACTAGACCACGGCGACTTCTAGTATTTAATTGGTCCACCACCATTATCTTAATTGTATTTTATATACGTTAACCTTGTAGTTTTATTGATAAGACTTAATGGGTAATTTATCTATTACAGCTCTTCCGGAGTTAATTTGCTCCATGCCTGCCTTAATGCTTTTTTAGTGATTTGGCATCTGTAATTCGGCTTTGTCGAATTTTTCACTCCAAAAGATTCCAAACATGTTCTATAGGATTTAAATCCTGACTTTATGAAGCGCTATTTAGTTGCCTGGGCGCGTTATATAGAAGGCATTCCTTAACAATTACTGCGATATATTTGGGGTAATTTTCTTGTTGGAAAATCCAACCATCGCCAAGACCCAAGCATTCCACGGATGGCTTCAGACTTTGTTCTAGTATACTTTTATATTGATATCGGTCCATAATGCCTTCAACAAAAACCAACTTGCCAGCGCTAGATGCTGCTATAGCTCCCGAAACCATAACGCTTGGCAATAAGTTTTCTTTTTTATTATTTGACATTCGTACAGATTAGATCATATTTGGTTAACAAATTTTATTTTTTTGGTAAGTATTGGGATATATGCATTTTATTATTAATATATTAAATACAATAATACTATATTATATGTATATATTAATACAATAATAGATGATTTCTTTTTATTTCTCAAAATAGTTGTATAATTTGATATATACAAATGAATGTGTGTTTGATTGTATGTTTGTATGTTTGTATGTTTGAAGTTTATAGACGACTAAACGGCTGAACCGATTTTCTTGAAATTTTCACAGTATCTTCCTGTATGTCTGGAAGGAGTTATAAGCTAATTTTTATGTTGATATTCCAAATGAGCGAGGGGCCATGCCCATGTATACTACATACTACATACTTAATATTTAATTGCATTTGAAATATATTACTCATACGCATAGTTACCCCTAATTTGATATAAACTTCAGTAAAAGTTACTAAAGAATTCTATACCGGACGCATAACAACAGATAACCTTCATAATGAATTGTATTCATATATGTATGTAGTATCATATAGCATTCATTTTACATGAACACTTTTATGTATATATGTATGTATAAACTAGTTATATTTGCCTTTGTTGAATATACATACATATAAGTACATACATACATATATTGTATATATGTATGTGAGTACTATGTAAGTCTGGAGTTTTTAAGTCTGTGAATTGGTACATTTAGTCTAGTCGTATGTCTGCCATTGTCCATTGACGTCCTTCAATTGTCCAGTTATTGTTAGTTGTTCTCTTGGTCAAATTGTTATATGCTTATCCTTTGCTCATAGATATTTGTTTTAATTTGCGTGGCTGTGGTTTTAGTTCTCTTCGTGAATGTATTAAAGTGTATCTACTTATTGCTGCCCAACTAGATATCTGGTTGTACGAACTGGAGCTGTTACACTTTGTTTATAACAATTTCTACACGCACACTTCCACTTGCACATAACTTTCATATACACACATACATGTACTCAAATTTTCAATACTAAAGTTGGAAACATAGTGAATGCATTTATTCATTCATTCATATACAACATAAGGTTGGTACCTACTATTCTTGCCGAGATGTAGGAACATAAAATGAAACAAATTTCATTAAAAAAAATTATTTCATAAAGAAAGCTTATGTCCATTAGTATACATACAAATGTATATATTATGTTTCTTAGTAGAATTATTGTAATATAGATGTAAGAAAAAGTTATTTTAAGTGGAAATTTACGAATGATAGTTCTCACAAATCCATTAAGCAGTCCTACGTCAATAGACACTAGACTGATTAGTTGTTCACAGAACGTTCTACATAGAAACTTTTGAATCCCATCACTACAACTTCTACTGAAGTCAGTGTATGTATCAGAGATAAGCAATGTATATTCAAAAAGATGAGTAGATTCGAATCATATTCATAATTTCTGATACTTTTACGCTTTTCATTCATACTTATTTTAATATCATACTCATGCTACTCATATTCAAAGTTTGAAGTACTCTGTTATGAATTTGATGTCAACGTTGTACTCATACTCATTGCAACCTGTATTTATAAATCAATATTGTAGTGAGTACGAATGAATCAGAGTAGTTGAATTTCAATATTGTTGACTCACTCACACAAACAAAATATCATGAGTACTTATGAGTAGCGAAAAAACAATTCATTGCTTTCATCTCTGGGATGTATGATCGATTATTACCGCATAATAACTACCAGTAATTATATCGTTTATTAGTATGTGCTTTACTGCTTATACTGCTTTTTCACTGCTAGTCCATGCAAGATATCTTTTAGAATCGTAGCACAGTTCACAACCGATCACCTAAATTGTAATTATATTCTCAGCTTACGTTCAATTTACACTATAAGCGTGGTCAGTTTCGCTCGATTAAAAACCTTTCTGAGTATATTCGAGTAACGACGTTCTGGTGTTTCTTATCTTCTTATGTATTATAGTTCGGACACTACATTTGTTATTATGACATGTCAAAAGGTATATGGAGACGTATGGACTTTTCAATGCCAAAATACAGCAATTTTCTTTGTTTTCGTTTCCATTGCAATGATAAGGAGATTCGTCAAAAAAAAATTATTTTTTCATAAAAATCATTGAATTATTGTTCAATAAAATTGGTGAGTTGTCAACGTTGCTGTCAATAGTTTTGATTAAATTTTTGTCGCCATATTTTAGGTGGTAATTGTGCAAATTTGAGATGGAACAAAGAAAAATAAGACAAAAAGATGAAGAATGCTTTGCATATTATAATTCAAAGAATTTTACATTACCGCCCTAATAATGAGTAGAGTATAATATATGTGATATACATTTGGCAAAATGGTTTTGTTAATAAATTGGAAAGACACAAAAAGTGCAATACAGCTAACAAATACGTTTATTTCACAAAAAAAAATTTGTTGCATCAATGACCTATATCTCTGGCTCTGGCTCTGGCGCAGGAAACAGAACTTTTAAGTGGAAGGCAAAGTAAATGCTTTGAAGGTTGTTAATACAATCGAGACTATTTAGTAGAGTTCCATAATATTGTATACCAAAGTAGACATATAGTACTCTTGTATATGTAAGTCATTGGTAAATGATTAAGGCTTTATGTTAAGGTTACCAGATATGAAATGGAAGGTAATAGAATAATTGCAGAAAATGGTACAATACATACATACCTGTACATATATATACTATATACATACAAATTGACAAAATATAAAATTATTTAAATACTTGAAATATATCTCTTGCAAGTTTGTCATATTTTTGCAGTACGCTCGTTGCGTATGGCAAGCTTACCGCCATATATATGTATGTATCTATACATACTGTATGTATGTATAGTGATGACAGACACCCTATGTCAATATTAACCAAATCAATATATGAAAAACCATTAGCCTGTTAATTGTTTTACGAGTATATGAGATTTTCCGGTAAAGAACATACGATAATAATTTTCTTATAACGCACTGCATAGGCACTGCATAGGCAAGAACTAAAAATAGGGAAATAATACATACATTGGCGAAATGAGTATGAAAGTTGAAAAAAATTGAACAAACTTGCTTCAAATTTAATGTTTTACAAAAATTACACTTGCATTTATGAGTATTTATGAAAATCTTTAATATTTTAGGAATAAAAATGAAGCAAGAATAAATTCATCGTGAACTTTTTTACAAAATTATGTAGTCCTGCTACTTTGTTAGCGTTCAAAAATGTATACCCTATTCTTGTAAGACGTATGGTTTCAGACGAACATCTGTTTGCATGGAAAACACAAACAAAATCCGTTTTACAGAAACAGACATACATGCATACATACATAATTGGCCATTAGAACCCTTCAGTCAGGATTACGGCCTAACTTCTCACACCACACATGCTGTGTGTCTTACTTTTATACTTGAGTGGCGGGACCTACAGTTTAACGTCGACTCCGAACGACAGATTTTTTTTGAGAAACTTTTTCGTGGCAGTTTTATTTATTCCCAGAGTTTTTGGCAGAAATCTGCTGAGAGGAAGTCGCCGAAGAAATTTTTCGTTTATCAAACTTTCTGGATGGTTTTCCAGCGTGGGATAGTCGTGCTTTTGATGTGCAGCCCTTGCGCTGACTAACTTTTTCCGCTCCCTGGTTTTGGTAGAACTTGGTCGCTACAGAGACTGCGTTTATCTGTGACAACACAACGGGCCGCTAAGCGTGCTCAAGTGAACCTTTTGATATCAGAGATGCAATTCGTAGCGTGACTTTTGAAAGTCTATCGCTTTGAGTGTTTGTTGGAGCCCAACAGAAAATGGGTATGCAAGTGTTTTACAAAAATGTGTATTTTATTGGCTTTTCAACACATCAAATTTATTTTTAGCTTAAAGAGCATATTATTAATCAGAATTGCAGATAATTTTAAGCTTTTATAAGAAGAGAGTTTTTGTTTTTTGCCCAATTTTATTTTTGAAAAATAAATTTCCAAATTATGTATTTAAAAATGTTAAAAAAATTACTTCTTTTGTCGAACCACTAAATGTATTCTTTCAAAGTCTATATTTTTAAAAATTCATTTCAATAAGTGAAAAATACTACGCTAATAAATATCTATGTTCGTTGGTAGCACACATTAAAGTTGTAGAATATTCAAAGGAAATATTTGTGGATACTCATTTTCCCACAGGATAGAAACTAAAATCCTTGAGATATATGGATATAAATTTTTGAAATATTAAGAAAAGTTCAATATTTCCTAGCTTATACAACAGTAAATTATGATCAACTTTATTAAAAGTAAAACATGGCGGCTGTAAAATTGCTGCTCCGAGATAATTTCTCTACTATGGTGTTAGGTCATTATATCATGTACACGGCATTTAGAAAGTAAAGGATTGCGTCGCAATCTTACGGAATATCATGCAACATTATGTGAAATAAAAACATGCCACTTCGATGTGTGTCCAAGCAGAATAATCATTCTCAATATACTGCATAGCACACTAAGAAATGGTTCGAAGGTAACAACATCAGTGTATTATACTATCACGCACCATCTTCAGATCCAAATACGATCAAAAACTTGTGGAATATAGTAGAAGCGGAAAATAAAAAGTTTTGGAAATTATTTCTAGCTGCGTGGCTAAATATCGGATTCGATATGCCTAAATCTTGTTGACTACATACTTACATATGTACATATGTAGACAATGTATGCCAAATTTAAATAACAACGGAGTATCTATGAAATATTAAACAAAATGTATTATTTTATTGTAATTTTTCATAAATATTTTAAAGAGGAAATGGTGTGTTCTTATTTCTTTACAGACTGAATTTCTATTTTAATTTATTAAGAAATTTTAAAATAAAAAAAAAAATTATGAAACCGCATTAAATTTACATATAAATATCGTTGGTCCCATGTACAAAGTCCCATGTAGAAAGCCTTAACTCGCATATTTGAAACTTTACTGGAGAAAAATTTACGTTTTTTTAAATACAGGTTATTATTAAGATGAAGGACGAATTTCGTTTTCAATTTTTTTTTATTTTTAAATAAGTATATATAAAACAAAATTGAGATAGGGCTTTTTTAGTCTCATTTCAGAACATAAATGTAACTTAGGGCTTTGTTCTGTAGCGGTCAAAACAAATTATATTAAGAAAAATTCATGATTAAAATCACCAGAAAATATTGTTATTGCTTAAAAATATTAAGTTCGAAAACGAAAATATTTTTTATAATTTGTATGGGAACGTATCATAAAAATTTTTGCAGTCTAAAGAAATCAAATTTGGAAAATGTAGATGAAAACTGTCAACCTGACGAGGAATATTCAAGCAATAGTGATTTCGAGCGCTAACAAAGCAGAAGCAAAATAAATATAAATTAGAAAAAACGAATGAGAGGAGAAGCATATGCAAACACTTCAAAGCGGCCTTCCTCACAAATTTCTCCAAGATGTCTAGAGTCACCGTGTCAGTGAAATTACTGAAAAAAGTACGTTGAGATATTGCCCCTTTTATCGCTTCTTCCGAAGCGATATTTGTCAATTCGAATCGAAATTATTGTGCATTTTTGTTATCAATTCTTATTTGAATTGATACCGTAAATATGTTGCGTGCTCTTGCATACGATCCTTCAGGGCTCATATACTTTAAAATAATTTAATTATATATGAATATGAGCTTCTTCCACATAAAACAAAAGCTTGCATGGAACGCATCATTCCAACACGGCTATATAAAGAAAAATTAGCAATTCCGAAACAGAAATGGCAGCATTTGCAAGATCTTCAGAAGTTGATTTCTAAGACTACCAAAAAAACTTTTATGGTACGTTGCCATACGAATTATAAAAAATATTTTTGAATTCGAACTTAATATTTGTAAGCAACAACAATATTTGCTGGTAATTTTAATTATGAATTTTCCTTAGTACAATCTGTTTTGCTCGCTACAGAAAAAGGCCCTAAGTTACATTTATGCTCTGAAATGAGACTAAAAAAGCCCTATCTCAAGTTTTAAAACCAAATTCGTGCTTCATTTTATCAATAACCTGCATTTAAAAAAAACGTATTTTGTTAATTACAGTTTTAAATGTGTTTTTACCTTCTCCTGTAAAGTTTCAAATATGCGAGTTAGGGCCTTTCTACATGAGACCAACAATATACATACATTTAAACTGAGAATAAAATAAAATTAATTAAATTTTTAAATTAATAATAAATGGATAATCTAATGTACTATTGGCTGAACTGATGAATTTGATGATGTTATTGTGTACTTAGCATAATCAGAACGTAAGTAAGTGTTTTCAAAATATATTTTATAGTATTTGAACTGGAGGCTTCAAATACTCCTCTTCTCTCTATACTTAAAGAAGCCACTATGACATGTATTTAAACTAGAAATTAATTAATATTGTGTAAAGACTTTTCCATAGTTTTTCTGGCATTTAAGACTAATTTTGATGGTAGACTGAAAGTAATTTTCAGTTGACAAATCAAGTAATCTTTGAACCGAATTTCTAAAAAAAATTAATTTAAATAAATAAATAAACACAATGTAATTGTTTGATGTGTAAATTATGAAAGCGCTGTTCGACTTGAGTTTTAAAACAAGTCCTGTATTTTAATTTCTGTAGTTTTATGAAACTTCGAACAGGATATACATAGGTACCCTTACTCTGTTTCTCAACCTTTACACAATTAAAGATTTCTTTTAAATTTTAAATTATACTTTTCAAGCCAAAAATCTATAGAGTAGAGATCGCCACTTTACTCTAACATGCTTAGATTTCGAAAAAGTATTCAACTCTTTGTAAAGATGTACCTCACAAAATTCTAAACCGTAAAGAAATTCCGTTGTGCAACAATTTTAAATTATTCTCGAATGAACGTCAGAGTAACTTTTTACTTACAGTTCGATCTTCGATACGCTTTTTAAATTGACTTTAGTCCAGACGGCTGCATTATCAGATGGCTTGAAATATCAACAAAACAAAAATAATGCGATTTAATGAAAGTCAATCGCTTGAAGAAGTGGACATTTCCATCTATCTGAGTAGCATATTGAATATAAGTGAGACGTTCAAAGCTGTTATCTCTAGCCGCATAAGTACAGTCAACTTAAACCTGTATGATACTTAACGTATTTGACAAAACAAGCGATGCTGAAATATGCAATGCAAACATGGAATCCACTTTATGCTAAACATTTGAGCCTTGGTACACTTCCTTAAGCAAATTGCAAGCCATGCAGGTATATAATGCATTTAATGCCCATCGACAAAATCAAGTCTTTAGGTTTGATCAAAAACGAATCAAATACCCATCATACATGTAAGTCGAAAAAGTACGTAGAGCTGGATCGGATATAATTTATGTTTGAACATACAAGAATTTCAAGAAGTAGAACGGTTAACACACTCCGAATCCGGTCCAATATATTGGAACAACCCCCGCGATGGATGTTTACATCTGCCAATTAAAGAACGGCAGATGTAGAATCTTGTGCTAAACCTGCCGAAATAAAATGTAATTGACAGAACATTGAAATTGGAGTTGAAACAATTGTAGACTTCATAAACCGTGAGCGAATTCCTGTGCCATTATTCCGAGTGGTACTAGAACCCAATGATGCTAAACTGAAAAAGAATGAAAGAAATGAAAATTACTGTATAGGAACCCTGTAAACAATAAGCACCAGTGAAGTGTCGAAATTGTCTGGGATATTATGGCGAAATCGTAGAGTCAGTCACCGTGTATCTGCGTTATTTGTGGAAAGTTTGACATTTCGGCTCAATTTAACAAAAAACGATGCGAGCATTAAAATTATAACAATTGTGGTGGAAATACATCATACATCACATACATAATTGGTCATTACAACCCTTCAGTCAGGATGATTACGACCTAACTTCTCACACCACCTATGCTGTATGTGTTAAATTTATACATGATTGGCGAACAAATGCGTTTTCATATTTCATTTCATGTCTGATCTGGGGTTTGAACCTGTCGTATAATAAGCCAACACACTCCTACTAGACTACATACATAATTGGCCATTACAACCCTTCAGTCAGGATTACGGTCTAGCTTCTCATACCACTAATGTTGTGTATGTTAATTTTATACATGAGTGGCGGGACCTACAGTTCAAAGTCGGCTCCGAATGACAGATTTTTGAGAAACTTTTTCATGGCAGGTTTATTTTGCCAAAAATCTGTTGAGAGGAAATCGACGAAGAAATATTATTTTTTTTCCATATTTCGTTTTGATGTCTGACCTGGGATACGAAGCCGGACTTTACGTCAAATAAGCCAACGCACTACTCACTAGACTACGACGACTTCAACCTACTAGACTACGGTGTGGTGGAAATCGCACTGCTAATTGTAAGAATAGCCCCGTCTATAGTTTAGTAAAGCACTCAATGGTTAGAAGTATTTCATTACCTCCGAGGTGCCACAAAATATTTTACAAAATATTTATTCGTGCACGGGTATTAATTAAAATTTAATTCAGCTTTACAAACAAAAAATTCAATCGACGCTATTACAGGTTGTACTCAGCGTTGCCAGTAATTTTTTTTAAAAAACTTTTTATTGCTGGAAAAAAACCTTGTTTTTAGCAAGAAAAACTTTTTTTCTTCTAAAGTGCCAAAATTTTAAAAAGAAAGTACCGGAGTCCGTTGGCTGTGTTACTATCCCTGTTTGTGTTTCTTTGATATCTTGCCCTGGAGTAAATATTTCGAGTTTTTTTATTGTTTTTTTTTTTTTTTTTTATTTATTAAATTCATTGAAAAAAGTAGAAATTGAAATTTTATGAAAAAACTTGTTTTGTTAGAAAACGAATTTAATGAAAACTTTATTCGATCTCAAAAAACTTGGAAAAAAGGGAAAACTTGGCACCTGGCAACGCTGGTTGTACTTAACAAACCGTGTATCGCTTAAAATGTGTTTTATTTCGAAAAGGGCATCTTACGACATTAAGATGAACTTGTGCACCGTCGAATAATCAAAATTGACGTCGTGCTTACTTCTGAAACTCATTTCACTTCATGAAGCTCATTCCAAAATAAACGATGCAAAGGATTCTGATAAGGATCCGCTGCAATGATAAAAGCGCTACTAAAATGCCATCAAATGAGTGAACAAATATTTGTCATGAGGATTTCAAGCAAGACTTTTTTTATTTCATCAATATTTGTCCACCTAAATATTCTATAAGTGGAACTCAATATCCCAACTTTTTCAATCGCTAGGCACTCGTTTTATAATAGCTGCCGATTACAATGCAAAACGTTCTAATTAGGGTAACCGATTTCCCGACTTTCTCCAAAGAGAATACATTCAGAGATAATTTTTAAATTAAAACATACTGGCCAACTCCTAAACATGACTTAATCAACGTTGCAGTAGTAAGCAACATGTCTTAGGAAATAATCCAAGAATCTCGTATATCTTTGTATCTTATTTATTCAGGACAATTGTTATAAGATAAGGCCTCGTAAAAAGCCTTTGATATCTTAATTTAATGATTTAGGAAAATTTTTTTAAGTTTAAATTTGAAATCTTTTAAGTGTATATAACTATTTTGGTGGAAATTCTTAGAACAAAAATTAGTGGTTTTGACAAGACGTAAGTAACAAAAAACAAAGAAAACCAAATCAAAAAAAAAAGAAAGAAAAATAAATAAAAACATGGCAAAACTTTGTAATTTAACAAATTTTCTTGTGCATGTAGATGCGGTTGTGAATGTGTATGTGAATGTATTCTTCATCTGGCATCGATGAAATTGCCACCCTATAAAACTAACGTGTAATTACAAACAGTTTTATATGAAATTGCCATTATTAACTTATATAAAACGCCATACCCATACAAACAAACAAAAAAACGAAAAAACAACCACCACAACCATCTCTCCCCATCTCAACCCACTCAGCACCATTTTTTGTTGCAGAACCCTTGTTTGTATGTATGTATGTATATCTTAAAGATATATTTTTAATTCCAAAGACATGGCGAAAAGGAAGAACACAAAACTGTTGTTGTTGTTAGTAAAAAGTTTTACTTTATTTTCCACATTTCTTTGACAAATAGACGACTTTTTTTTTATTCATTGCATTCTAAATAAAATCCCTGCTAAAAACATATAAAAAAAATATTTTCAACGCTATGTATATACGTATACACAAACGTATGTATGTATGTACATGCGTAAGAATGTATTAACTATATATATATAGGACGTGTTTATATATATATGTATGGGAAAAGCACAGAAAACGGCTGAAAAGAAACGTAAGAAGCCAACCATAAAATAAAATACAACAGTATTTTTGCATTTATATATGGAGAAAAAAACATCGCTAGAAAATTGTAGAAAAAAGCTTAAGAAAAGCCAACGCATCCAATAGGGAGTTTGTAAGACTTACGAAGCCGTTTGCCTATTGGTGCGCTGAATTTTTGACACAGAACCTTTCTTCTTGGCAAACTTTCTCGTACACAATAAAAATTTTGTATATACTTCATCGCTGTATGTAATATGTATATGTGAATATTTCTTGCTAATGTATACTAGCGCGCGAAGTCGTTTCTAGTTTTCTGCTTTTTTTTTTTTTTTTTTTTGTTATGTTTCCCAATCGTTATTTTTTATTTCACTTCTTATGTACTTCTTTTAGATTTTTCTTGAAGGAAAAGCAAAATGTTGAACAGATACATACACACCTAAAACTGCGTACATACACACATAGATAGACTTTTGGTATGTATGAATACTCTGCCACCACCTTTACTCAAGATGCTCATTCAGGTTTCCTATTATATAATGATATAAAACTTTCTTTTGCGGGTACATGTATGTATGCGTGTGTTTTTAACTAATTTAAATAGGAAAATTCTTACGAAATTTAATAAAAACCAATTAAAACAAGGCAGAATGTTACTTACAATCGGTAAAGTTTGCTGTATAATATGTTACCCTACACCACAATAAATATTTTAAAATAAGAATTTTTTTATAAGTATGTATGTTTGCAAGGGGAAATTGATACGTCTAAAAAGAAAATTTCATTTTTACTCATAATTCCAGATGTATACATGGATGGATGAGTCGAAGTTACGTAGACATACATTAACTCTTTAACTGTTTTTGTCGAATATACTCGTGAGAGCGAAATTAATACTTATTTGTCGCATAATGTCGAGTATAATCGTCTTGGAGAAAAAAAAACGCAATCGTACTCAACGAATCTGTGGAAAAGGTCTTTCAAAAAAATACATTTTAGAATATTCGTTAGCCAATAGCTTAGAAGTCGCCGTAGTCTAGTAGTTAGTGTGTTCGCTTATTAGACGTAAAGCCCGGGTTCGAGCCCCAGGCCAGACATCAAAAGGATATATGAAAAGGAAATATGTTTTCGTCGACTTTCTCTCAGCAGATTTCTGGCAAAAACTCTGAGAGTAAATAAACCTGCCATGAAAAAGATTCACAAAACGCTGTTGCATAATGTCGAGTATAATCGACATTACATCGAGTATAATCGTCTTGAAGAAAAAAAACGTCTATCGTACTATTATTTAACGAATCTGTGGGAAAGGTCTTTCAAAAAATATACATTTTAGAATACTTCTTAGCCATTGCTTCCGTTGCTTGCCCTCAATCCGAGGAAATCGAAAGCTTTGACAATAGGCAATGTAAACCCTACAGCACAGTTTACACCATTACATATTAATAACACTACTATTGAGACAGTACATAATGTTAAGAATCTCGGAGTTATCTTTAACAATAGCCTTAACTGGTCCAACCTTGTGAGTAAATACTATTTGTGTTAAAACGGTTGTCATTTTGTGAAGTCTTTGGCTAACGCAATATTAATATTCGTATGCTGCTTGCGAAAACATATCTCATCCCCACTTTATTATACGGGTGTGAACTATTTCTAGTTGTGACTCAGTAAGTAAGAACAAACTCAGAATAACTTATAACAATATTGCTAGATATGTTTATGGTCGTACAAGGTACGATAGAATATCTGAATTCTCATATAGAATCTATAATACAACTTTTGAGAATTTGTTAAAATGCCGTACTCTGGTATATCTACATAAAATCATCTATATTAGGAAACCCCATTATTTCTTCAATAGATCAGATTTCTCCAGATCTAATAGAGCCTTAAAAATTAATAGCCTTAGATACCGTAAACAAATATCTTAGAGACAGTTGTACTCTAATGCAATTCGTCTGTGGAATGAACTCCCGAACAACATACAGTTACTAAGCAATGCAAAGCATTCATTTCAAGACTGCAATAATTATATTTTTGAATGAACAATAATGTACAAATGTAATTAATTAATCATATTTTTTTAATATTGTAATTGTAAATTTTTGTTTTTAATAATATTTGTTTTGTTAATTTATTTTTAAGGTTATTATTTTTTTTTAGCTTCTCAAACTTTGTTATGCCTATATCCTTAGCAGTACATACTATATATTAAATAAGATAATGTCTTGTTGTACTATATTTACACCTGAATAAATAAATAAATAGCTTGTATTAAGCCGAAATAACAAATTCGTCGTAGTCTAGTAGGTAGTGTGTTGGCTTATTAGACGTGAGGCCGCAGTTTAAACCTCAGGTCAGGCAACTCCAACAAAACGAAATATAAAAAATATTTCTTCGCGCGATTTCTGGCAATAATTAGGAGAGTTTTTCAAAAAATCCGTCGTTCGAAGTCGACTTTAAACTGTAGGGACAGCCACTCATGTATAAAATTAACACCCTCAACATAAGTGATATGGGACACTAGGACGTAATCCTGGCTGAAGGGCAATTGTAATGACCAATTATGTATGTCTGTAAGCTGAATTAAAATATTCTGGTGAACTACCGTTGCAAAATATATTGGGTCCGCCATCTAACCTTTTTTTCAACTGGTGCTTATTTCGTGAATGGTAACACTTAGCTCATGTCTGATTTGACAGATAATTAGTTTTATCCCTCCGCTTAACGAATATGGTTGTGTATACGCTTGAACAACGCTGGGAAATTACTTACACTACTTTGAAAGTCATGGTAATGTTGCAGAATGTGTGCGAAAATTGCGTACGGATTTTGGAAGAAGAGAAGCACCGTCAGCTCCGTATGTTCGTTATCTTGTGAAAAAGGTGAAAGAAACTGGCATCCTCATCGATAAACCAAAGCGTGAAAAGCCGAAACCAGTGCGTACACCCGAGAATATTGCTGCTGTGGCAGAAAGTGTGCGTCAAGCGCCATCAACATCAATTCACCGTCGTTCTCAACAATTGAACATTTCGGAGACGTCATTGAGACGAATTTTGCATAAAGACCTTGGCATGACGCCATACAAAGTCCAATTGGTTCAGGAGTTGAAACCAATTGACCATCCAATGTGTTTTCGCTTCGATAAGTGGGACTGCGATCGACTTGCAGAAGATGCCGATTTTGGCAAAAAAAAATCATCTCTTCAGATGAAGCTCATTTTGATCTTGGCGGGTATGTAAACAAGCAAAATTGTCGCATTTGGGGCACAGAAAACCCGCACGCATACATTGAAAAGCCGACGCACCCAAAACGAGTCACTGTTTGGTGCGGATTTTGGTCCAGAGGCATAAGGAGTGGCCGTTACAGTCAATGGCGATCGTTATCGGGCCATGTTGAACGAATTTTTGTTCACAAAAATTCAAAAGGAGGATATTGGCAACATTTGGTTTCAACAGGACGGCGCTACGTGCCACACAGCCGAAGCTACACTCGATGTTCTGCGCCCTGTTTTTGAAGATCGCATCATCAGCCGCAGAGCTGATGTCATTTGGCCACCTCGGAGCTGCGATTTGACACCGTTGGACTATTATTTGTGGGGTGCCGTCAAAGATAAGTGTTACGCCGACAAGCCAGAGACAATTGACGCTTTAAAGGACAATATTCGTGAAGCCATTGGTGAAATACAGCTGCACACAATCGATAATGTGCTTAAAAATTGGACCGATCGTGTAGGCTACTGCATGGCCAGCCGAGACAGCCATTTGAATGAAATTACTTTCCATTATTAGCCTGAAGGATTGTACTTTCAAATAAAAAAAGAAATTTGAGGAAATATTCAGTTGTGTTTTTTTACAGCATTTAAAAAAAAAAGTTTTTTGGCGGACCCTGTATATTTATAAAGATTTATATTTATAAAATATTTTCAAACAAAAAAACAACGCAACGTTTGATTTTTCATCCGAACATTTTACTTTGTTTATGTCGAGTATATTCGTCCTCGCTGGAAAGTATACAGGCAGTAATAGTTTTTGAAACAAAATTAAACAGTTAAAGGGTTAAGTACAACACAACTTAAATTCAGACTTAGGTATAGGTTTAGGTTAGAGGACGTGTACTTGCCAATTGAGACAAGTTATTCAATTGTACAAACGTCCTGAAGGAGAGAGGATAATAAGGGAGATAGGGAAAAAGTAGAGGAAGTAGGGAAGGGAGAATAAGGAATCGGAATAACGCAGACTAACAAACACACAAGAGAGCGTGACTACACTATTGAAGCCCCAGCACTTCGCAACCAGCCCAAACCCTCAAAGAAGCCCCTGCCAACGGTCTTCAACCTCAACCTACTAAGGGCTGCACAGTTACAGAGGAGGTGTTCGATAGTTTCCAACTCCTCCTCATAGCAACATACCGGCTGGGATCTAATCTCGCAGTGCCCCGTATTAAAGCCTAATTTCTGACTTAATATTGTGCTTATACGATTTACTTAAACAGATTTGCGCAAGACTGCTCAAAAAGATGTCCCTAATGCCTAGATAACATTGAAGCAAATTGTAAGCAAGCATGTCTACTGCTGAAAATTCGGAGAACATCAGAATTGATTACCGGTCATATTCATTTCGACGGTACTTGGCTAGCGGGCGATGATATCAAAATTGCAATAACACGTCCTTCGAGAAAGCAGAGTTTCAGAAGTGCAGCCATGAAGTCAATACCCTACAAAGAGTTCCGAGTGGCTGTTTTGAAGAGTACAAGGTTGACGATGACCTCCACCAGACCTCGAGATCTGTGCAATATTTCTACCTCCCATTCCAATAAGAAACCCACACGTGTGAAACTGTATTTTTAGACCCTGAGTTTCCTTGATAGAGTATTGATCTAATGGGAAAGTATTTTGGAAAGAAAAATTTTATGTTTTTGGGTATGCATATTGTATTTCAAGAAATTAATAATTAGAACCTTAAATAATGGATTTTTAGGTATCCAGATTAAATTAACAGAAGGTGATTTACATTGAATCCATATCTTCATAAAACTTTGGGGATGATTGAGATATCCCTGCCAGGATTTACAGGTTTATAAATTTATAGGCTGACTATGTACTTTTTAATCGGTTGCCAATTTAATCTAATCTAATCTAATGGGGATTAATCGCACTAAAAATCTATTTAATAGGTAAGATTCTTACATTATCGGTTTGTTACGATATTATTTAACTTTTGAACCAGACCTTTGTTTCGTACTATATTACTATATTTGTTTCGTACTTTTGTAACATCTGAAAACACGGCAGAGCATATTTCATTGCTTTTTTTTAATTTCCATTTTTATTAAATTCATATTTCAACAAATACATGATAGGGCCTCAGCGTTAAAGAGGCGAGCTGGCAAAAATTAACAAATTGCTATTAATTATAATAAAATATACACTAAAAGTACATAGGGAAATGAAAGTGTTTTAAAATGTCAAGATAATTCCAAATTTTCTAGTAAACATTTTTTTAAATTGGATTTAAACATCGAGATTCTATTGACAGATTTCAAAGTATCAGGCAAGTTATTAAATTCTCGACTAACCATGTATTCTATGCCCTGCCTTGTCGTTTCCAGCCTACAGCGTGCTACTGCTAAATTCATGCGGTTTCTAGTGTTGATTATATTTTGATTCTGTGAAATTTCTATTGTATGATGTCCTATATTGTACAAGGATTTTAAGACATAAACTAAAAGTTGAAGATTGTATATACCATAAATTGGTAGCACCGATTTACATACGTTTTCTTATAAAGATATAGTACAATATGTTATAGAAAGATCATCACGACTTTAGGTCTTTATTTTGCATGCGTTGCAGTGTTTTTAGTTCAGTAGTTTTTTTTACAACTACACCTATTGACACCTAATTAGAAACGCTTTAAAATTTCATAAAATGATGAAATATTTTAGAGGATAAAATTTTTGGTTAATGGGCCTTCTAACAAATCTTCGACCATCTGGACCAAGGCAATTTGTCTTAGTTTCGTCGCTCCAAAGCACATATTTCCATTGATTGGCTGTCCAATACAAATGGGACTTAGCAAATTCAGCGCGACATTTTCTCTGAATTTTGTTCAGAAGTGGTTCATGCGTGCTACTCTGCCATTTAGCCCGACTACAACCAAACGACGTGAAATGGTCCTCTTGGATATGGAGATATTAAATCTGTCGCAAATTTCACGCTTAATGTCCGCAGACGACTTTTTTGGATCGGCTTTGGAGATCCGCCTAATCATGCAGTCGGTATATTCTGATGTTTTCCTGGGCCTTTTTTGTCGGTGAACGTTCGATATGGTGTCATATTTTTAAATATGCTTCAGAGCCTTAAAAACCACTTTTTTTAACACTGAAGCTGCTCTGATATTTCTCTATACGACTTTCCAGCTTTACGCAGTTCGAAAATAGAGTTCCATATTTCAGGAGTGCAGCTCTTACATTTGCCCCTTAAAAGACTTGAAAATATTAGGCTATTATATTTAAATATACTGAATTTAAAAAAATATTTGCCTACCTTTTTCTAAATATTACCTTTCACAGCAAATTTTAAACAATAAATGATCGTTTCTAATTATGTGACGCACTTTTTTTAAACTATACTGAGAACGTGTTTACAAGTTTGCAAAAAAATAACGGTAATTGAAATGCTTAATAAAGAAAGTAAAAGCATTTAAAGATAAAACAGAGTAACAAACAAAATACAAGTATTTGGAAGGCAATATAACGGTAATTTTGCCAAAAATTATTTATATTGCTGAGTTTGCGCTAAAGTAAAAAAGCGTTTCTAATTAGGTGTCAATAGGTGTATATATAATTGCTAAATAATTTAAGTAACTTTGAACTAGGGCATTATAGATCAATAATTTCGTATTTACATCGAATTTGTTTTTAAACTTGTACAATATTCCAATTGCTAAGGTACTGAATATGTAAGTCCCAGATTATGTTGCTTTGCAAATTTATACCTAAATATCTAACTGTGTTCACTTCATAGACTTCTGTACCATCGACAAAAACGCTAAATAAGTTAATTGAAGGACTATGAGGGTGAAAACAAATTAATTTCATTTTGTTTGCGAATTCCACAATTAATGCTGCATCTCGTTCCAACTGCTCCTTCATGCTTAAATGGATAAAAAAGGCAAATATCATCAGCATAAATAAAAAGTTTACTGTAGAGATCAAGGGTTTTGATATCATTAAGATATTTATTTAACAGCGGCCCCAGCACACTACCCTGACTAACACCATGTTCCACTCCACCAACAGAACTGTTTTCTTTATTTATTTGGACAAATTGTTACCCATTTGTTAAATAGCTCTTTAAAAGTTTTAGCCCATTGCCACGAATTCCATATAACTTAAGCTTTACTAAAATCGAAAAAAATACCAGCTACGCCCTTATGTCCTTGATCCAATCCTTTACATATAAAGTTAATGACAGCTTCTTCTGTGCCACAACCCTTTATAAATCCATACTGATACTCGTTGAGTAGATTGTTGTTTCCCAAATAGTTAAAAATTTGTTTATTCAAAATTCGTTCAAATACATTATCAATTACTGATAATACTGCAATTGGACGAAGCACGTTTGTTTATGTAGCATCACTAACCTTAGGAATAGGAGTAATCTTGTGAATTTTTAAAACATCTGGAAATATTCCCAAATTTATCATATTATTAAATATGTTTACTAAGTAAAGTGCCAGATCATTTTTACAATAGTGAAGAAGTTTTGGAGCAATTCCATCATGGCCTGAACTTTTATTTATTTCAAAATTTTATCAAATATTACCAACTTCCTCAGATGTTGTACCACAAAAATTAAGTGCACCATTGAACCAAGTCATTGTCCTAAAAGAAGTGAAACTGTCTGTTATTTGCTACTTACTTTGTTACCTTAGGTCCTTTTTAATGCAACTGCAATAGAGTGAGTTATGCGGTAAATTTGTTTGATAATAAAGTGCTGTCCTCAAATCATCATTGATTTTTTGAGCCTTTTTTGAAAAGTTTTTTCTAATAATTAATTCAAGACGTAGGACGATATGAAAATTCCTCAATTAGGCGGTTTATATTGCCTTAAGATTACATCAATTTCAAAAACATTCCAATTTTTTTAGATTTGAAGTAGTTTTGTTCAAAATTGATTTATCGAGTTTATTACCATTTCTCATGCAGTTTTCTTATATTCTCATACATTTAGTCTTACACGCAGACTTGTTAACAAAAGGTATAGGTTAGGTTAGGTGTAGTAGCTTCATACCAAAAGCTCACTTGAGCCCGTTGTGCCGCCACAGGTGAATGCAGCCTCTGTACTGACCAAGTTCCTACGAACTAGGGCAGGAGAAGTTATTCAGCGCAAGGGCTGCACATTCAAAGCACGACCACCCCACGCTGGAGAACCAGCCAGAAAGCTTGATAAACGAGGCTATATTCTTGACATCAATGGACGATAGCTCCGTCAAGCTGACAAGGGTTGGAGAGCCATATAACTTATATCTGCACCTCGCAAGAGATGGGCATTGACAGCCTCCACTTCCTCTGCGGATCTGCACCCACGGCAGAAATCGTTAAATGGGAGTCGCATTCTTTCTGCGTGTCTACCCATAACACAGTGACCTGTAAGCATGGCTACTGTGATCGAGATGAGGTTACGACCAAGTCGAAGGAACTGGTTGGTGCGCCTTCTATCCAATGAGGGCCACGTGAGCCTAGCGGTGGAGCAGGACTCCTCATTGATCCGGAATAGGTCGGCGTCTCGGAAGAATATCCGCACGATGGCCAGTTTGAACAAGGTAAGTTGCATTCCTGAGTTGATTGAATAGGATTCCGGAAGTAGAGCGCCAGCCCTGGCTAGCTCGTCGGCTCTGCAGTATCCGGGGAAAAAATGTTGAGGCAGCGGCGACATTCCCCGATGATCCTGGAATTATTCGCAACGTTCGTCACAGGCTTTATGGCAGTAACAAAAGATATGCTTTCCATGAGAATTTATACAGGAATGTATAAATCGGTCTACATATCTTCTTTAAAACGGTGATTATATTATCCATTATTAGAGATTTTAAGAGTTTCCAATTAGTGTGGAAATGCAGTAAAATTTCAGTTCCTGGGTTCTTTTATGTAAAAATAGTTGAAATGTTTTTTAATTCGTTCAAATTTTAGCCCATTGATCTTTTTCCTATCAATCGTTTTTCGTTAATCTAAAGAATTTCTGTTATTGAGTCAAAATTTTTTTTTTACTTCTCTTGGTATGAAACCAATTATTTTAGAATTAGGTTAACATTGGGAAAATGGATCGTAAGCCTAATAATAACTGTTGAAAAGATTTTTAAAAAGTCGGACATAGAAATATGTATGTGCAGTTTTAAAATAATATGTTTCAACGGGATCATGTAAGTAATCTAAAGCGTTATTTACTTAGAAAACTTACTAACTCATCCTTCCAGGCATCGATGACAAACGATGACAGGGTTTCCTCGATCTGGTCCTTCCAACGCAAACAAGGTGGTCCTCTTCGCCGATGTCCGCAAATCTCCGCATCAAATACCCGCCTCGCCGGAGCATCCTCCTGCATTCGAACGACATGGCCGAGCCAGCGCAGCCGCTGGATGTTAATACGCTGCACAACGTTAATGTCGTTCAGGAGCTCATACAGCTCACTGTTGGATCGGATTAGGAAATTATCGCCAACTCGCACTGGACCGAAGATCTTAGGTAGGACCTTTCTCTCCTCAAGGCTGCTGCATTTAATAGTGTCCATTCATCTGCGCCATAAAGATGCACGGGAGGATGAGCGTCTTTTTTATTGCAAATTTAGCACTACAAGATAGAAATCTTATAACTTAAAGTGTTAATCATTATATACAAACAATAAATTTAAGCATAATGTAATAATTAAATATAATAATATACAAGTTAAATTAAAAAAAATAAAAAAGATTACTAATAATTTAAATTTGATTTTATACAATACTTCAACTAGTCATTAACGAAAATATTTTAATTTTAAATCTGGTTGCGTTGCTAATTATTTGAATTCTCGTCGGTAATTGGTTCCAAAGTCGAGTGCAATAAATAAAGAACTGACGCTCAGAAAATGCATTTTTATATTTTCGTTGAATCAATACCAGTCCTCTAGCCGATCTGCCACAACTTATTGTTCCAAACAGATAAGTCGGTTGTGCAGTATAAATTATTTTATGTAAAAATATCAAACTCTTAAACTTCAAAAGATTTTCAAAACACATATTGCAAATTTGGTATGAGAACACAGATATGGAATCACGTATTCCTCGATTGAAGATATATCTTGCAATATTATTAAAAGCAACTTTCAGTTTCCGCAAATCATTTCCATCACAATCGCATCCATATAAAAGGACTAGTATTAAATAAGTTTTAGCAAGCAGCATTCGTATTTTAAAAGGTGTTGAATATTTTACAGCCCAAATAGTTCTCAACATACCATAAATTTTACATACTTTAGAAACAATGTGATAGGACCAGGTCAGTTTATTATTAAAAATTACTCCTAAGTTTTTTGAACAGCTCACAAATTCAGTTACATTACTATTTATTTTAATTTGAATATCGTCAGAAATCTTTCTATTACTTCCATCTATTAAAATACACTTTGATTTTGTGGCGTTGATGCAAGGTCCTATTTTCTGCAAATCACAGTTTATATTGTTGACACATGCGTTAATTCCACTTCAAGAACCGCTGTTGTATATTTGGGCATCATCCGCATACATACATATGTATTTTACAATGTTCTAAAGTATCCGGTAAATCATAAGCAGAATAATAGGGGTGCAAGCACTGAGCCCTGTGGGACACCTCTATTAACGCTAAGAATATGGCTTTCAGAATATGTTCCATTATAAAATACAATCTGAGATCGACCTGTGAGATATGAACGTAACAATCTACAAGCTGTTTCTGAGAAGCAGAAAAGTTTTCCCAGTTTTTCAATAATATGGAGTGATCAACTGTATCGAAAGCTTTACTATGATCAAGTAAAACTAAAATGGAAATCATATTATTATCAAGATCAGCTCTTAGATTCTCCATTACATCTGTCAAGGCTGTCATACAACTCCTTTCTTTAAAAAATCCCAATTGACCAGCACATAAAATATTATGGTTCCTTATATATATGTATATCTGTTCATTCATAATATTTTCAATAATTTTAGATAAGAAGGGAAGAATAGATATTGACCGAATTTAATTGTTTTGTTTAGGTATTGGTGTAATTTTTGATTTTCCATTCATCAGAGAATGTTGAATAACATAAGGCAAAAGTTTATACAGCAATATTTCAAAAAAACCTGGGATTTAATCCATCTATATCGGTAGCTTTAGACTTTATAGATCGAAAACTGCTCAGAACTTCCAGTTGGCTAATGGCCCGAAATGTAAAATAATCTTCAATGGAGACACTACAAACATCATCAAATATATTACTGGTCGGTGATGTTATGTTTGCATTTCTAAACATATGGTTTAAGCTATTGACATCAACATCACATGAAGAAACGTTATCTTTTCAAATTCCAATTTTATGAATTTCTTTCCATTTATAAATAGCTGGCGAAAATTTTCTCTGGTAGTACAGTTTTTTTGCATGTTCTATACTGTTACCAACAGCTTTACGGCAATTTTGAAATAGTGTTCGAAGTTCTGGAGTTTTAAATGTTCTCCATCTAGCATACGCAGTATTGCGCTCATTTATCTGTCTCTTAATATGAGAAGGAATTTGATTCGTTGCTACACGTCTAGTTCTTATGGGTACATTTGCTTCATATAAAAATTTAACATTCTCTTGTAAAAAACGCACTTGATCATTTACATCGTTGTATGAATAGATTCGATTCCAGTTTATATCTTCCAGCTGTTGTAACAAGAGGTTGTAATCTCTATCCTTAAAATTTCTGTATTCATATTCCTCATCCTGTATATTGATGTGATGATCATAAGTGATAAATAAGAGATCATGGTCCGAGAAAACTGATGCCGAAATCTGGTCATATAGCATAACTTTTGACAAATTGTTTAGAAATACCAGATCTATCAAGCTGTTGGTACATCCATGATAATGTGTAGGTATAAGAGTGTTCACGGGAAATAGAGGTATTCGACTTTAATGCCAGCTTTTGTTTGCATCTTCACAGCAAAATTGATACCACACCACACAAAGATTGCAACTCCACCACATCTGGCTTTGCTTTCAATTCCATTTATTATAATCCTTCTGTCCGAACGATATACTTTAAACCAGGTTCCAGAGACACATACTATACCCATTCAAGAAGAGGCAAAAATATATCGAAACTCATAAATTTTATTACAGAGACTTTGAGCATTAATGTGGACTATTTTTAAACCAGTTTACTGCTTGCTCAGAACTCGAAGCATATTATGTGCACTCTCCTTAGAACCAAATTTATTACCTTGTAGAGTATTAGGTTTCTCGTTCCAGAGAGGTCTCTATTACTCATTTGCCTATTGAGTCCATAGTAGCACTTGTTGGCAAGAGTGATACTGCGCTTGATCTCCAGACTGACATCATTTTGGTGGTAATGGCGTAGCCAAGATATGTAAATTCCTTGACTACATCGAAAGTATAGTTATCGGAGGCAATTTGAGATCCAATACGCCGCATATTCGTACTTGTCGATAACATATACACCAATACCCCGGTTTGCGTCGCTAATTGGGACTGAAAAAATGAGACGCAAACCGAAACGACGCAAACTGAAGCAGAATTTTCAATTTCAACTTTCAGACTGAACTTCACTCCACGACATATAATTCGAAACTAATAACTACTCTTAACATGTAAACAACCCACACCTGCAAATTTGCATTCTACTAAACGGGAAATCCCTTTTTTCTGCTTTAGCTTTGTAAAAACATTTTCATATCAACGACGCAAATCGAAGCATTTACGACGCAACTTCGAAGCCATGCGACGCAAACTGAAACAAAAACGACGCAACATTGAAATTCCAGAAACTTAAAAAAAGACGCAACTTCGAAGCGACGCAAACTGAAGCGACGCAAATCGGGGTATTGGTGTACTGGGTTTTACCCTCATTTACTGCCAGTTCAATAGCACTAAAAGCAGCAGTAACATTTCGCTTGGTACGCCCTATGAAGTCAATGTCGTCAGAGTACGCAATCAACTACATGCTTTTTTGGAAAATAGGGCCATTAGCGATGCACTCCCGCCTTCCGCAGAAGACTCTCCATGATGAAGTTGAAGAGGTCGCACGATAAGGAGTCGCCTTGTCTGAAACCTCGCACGGTATCAAAAGGCTCGGAGAGGTCCATTCCTGCCTTGACGGAGCCACAGGAATAGCTCATCGTTATTCTGCAGACATTGAGGCAAGAACACAATCCCTTAGGGGCTATCAAAGGCAGCCTTATAGGCGACAAAAAGATGGTGTGTCGACTTGTTTTTCATGTGTCTTCTCCCGGATTTGACGTAGTGTGAAGATCTGGTCGATGGTGGACTTGCCAAGTCAGAAGCCACTCTGATAAGGTCGAATCAGTGTTTTGACAAGTGGCTTTAGTCGTTTACATAATACATCCGTAAAAACCTTATATGAGTTAGGGAGAAGGCTTATACCCCTGTAGTTGGCGCATATCGTAGGGTCTCCCTTTTTAGGACAGGACAGAGGACATTGAGGTTCCAATCCTTGGGCATACTTTCCTCTAGCCATATTTTGTAAATAAGCTGGTGCATGCGCCCTACCAATTCATTACTGCAAAACGAAATACACAAACAACACAGTGTATTAATTTAACCATTCCTAATAAACAGTTGGAAGATTGTCGCATATTAAGGTGGCCGTTTTTTTGGTTAAATATTGTGTGCTTTTCATTCGAAATTTTGTATCTTATATTCTTGCACTAATATAAATAGAAATCTATTTTACTTTCAATATTTTTAATTGAAATTGTGATAATTTTATCACGAAATATATGTTTTATTATCTTTCGATTTTTTTAAGTCATATTTTGACATTTTTGCAACAACATAAAATAAAATTATATGTATTTGATATCGAAATATCTTCTACCCTACCTTTTTGAATATCGGTTTGAAAATTTTCGCTAACCCTTTTTTATGATTTTTGTAAACTTTTAAAGGTTTATCGCGAACATTTCTTAAAGTTTTTTTTCCAATAAAAGTGGGATTTTCATACGTTTGTGCTTCAACTTTTAATTTTCTTTGATAAACCCTATTCTTTAAAGTTTTCTTGAACTTCCTATATTAAAATTTATATAGATTCCCCGATAAATTAATTAGAAAAACCCCAATTTTGTAAAATGGCCGCTCTAAGAAATTTAAATAAAAATTATAAACACTTAAGCGATTTAGAAAGCTTTATTCAAGCTATATCGCGAGAGGAACATTCAGTTCACTCTCTAGGTGTTCATCGGCAGGAGTTGACCCGTTTGTAAGAAGTCTCTCGTGACAGTTACGAAGACTTGTTGGAAAATGCCGAAAAAACACAGTCTCAACAAAAGACGCGAACGCTAAATATACGTTAGGATACTTTTTATATTTCCAATCCGTCTCATTTATTGACGGATTAATTGATAGCCTTAGGAGTAAGGTCGCGAACCCGATTGCTAATACCTTAATAATACCCCATCCACCTTCGCAATCTGGCGATTATGCGTCTTGGCCAACATTTAGAGATATGTTTTCGGCCATTTACGGAACTAACCCTCACATTGGAAATATCCAAAAGATGTACTATTTTTGGAAGAAAACTGAATGTGAGGCGAGGGACATAATTCGTACTTGCCCCATGACGAATGATGGTTTCGTCATGGCTTTGCAGAACCTCGTCGATCGTTTCCAATATCCAAGGAATCTTTCCCTTACATTAAAAGTTTGCAACGGACAGTTAATTATTGCATAAGAAATTTGTAGTTGTTGCGCATAGAAACATCATTTTTGTGTACATTTGGTCCACTAAACTTCCCAAATACTCCCTGGGTCCTTGGGAGCAATTTAAAGGGCCTTGTTCAGACCTACCCAAGTTGAGCAAAATGGATGAATTCCTGACGGCCAGATATTTAACTTTGGAATCAGTCTCGGACATAATTGGCAGCCACAATTTTACACAGGCTACTGCATGGGTTAGTAACCAAAGCAGCTCTAGTAGTCCCCGAAAATACAGAACTTATGCGACTGTTGCCCCGAATATACCCCAAAGAAAGTGTTGAATTTGTAATCAGAACCACCCTATTCGTCTGTGTTCTGATTTTCTGAGAATGTCGGTTAGTGAGCGCATATTATATGTATGTTAAAGCTCATAAGTATTGCACGAATTGTTTGGCCGTTTCTCATGAATCAAAAAGATGTCATAGCTCTAACATCATTCGCTACTTCACCGTAGCGAATCTTCTACCCGGGAGTAGCCAAAAGCTTGAATTAACCCCCTTAACCCATTTTCCCCAGATCGTTCTTTAGAAATCCCCCGGCCTCCTGCACAAAAGCGAAATGATGAGGATAACTGTTCATCGACACCCGCTACTACCCGTTCTCTCCACAATTTCGGTACCCGTCTACAGACCATCCGTCTTTAACAGTTCTATTAGGAACTGCCAATGTTAACGTTGAGTTGAATAATGCGATGTTTTCTGCGAGAGCTCTGATAGACCCTGCGTCTCAAGCTACTTTCATCTCTCGAAAATTGCAACCTGTTTGACACCTGCTGCCACTATTGTGGGCCTTAAGGGCGTAGTTGTAGCAAATTGACCACGAAAGCATATGTTGTGAAAAAGCTCACTGGTCAATTTCCCTCCTGTTTGTTAGCGAAGTATGCTGATTTTGATGCACCCGAACTCCCGTTAACAGATTTTAAATATTCCCATATGGATTTGCTATTGTATGGAGATGTATACTCCCGGATAATGCTGTCTAGAGTTCGAAAATACCCCAAAAACTCTTTGATCACCCAACGAACCGCTTTCGGTTGGGTTGTGACGGGTAAAATACCTCAGTCAAATCGATAAATTTGTTACCCTTTATGTGTGAAATCCCTACAGACTTGAGTCTTGGTCCATCTCCTAAAGATGTGTTTGCTCAAAATTTGAGATCTGATTATTTCGGGGCCGCAAGAGTAAAACCTAATATGAGGAAGGGAATACATTTCCCTAGACTACTCGCCGATCATGACTATATTTTATTCTCCTCCAAACACAGTTTGTATGTAAACCATCATGTGGTTTTAAGTCCCAGCACTTATCTTTTCTCTTATGCATCCACAAGATTCCGAATTTTTGAAATTGTCAAACGCCAGCACCGCTAAAAGTCTGGGTTTACGTTGGAATGCGAGCATCGACACATTTTGCTTGAGGCTAGCTCCATTTCCTTATAGCCACAAAACACTCTGTCTTGTCTCAAATAGTCAAAGCTATTTGATCCCGTTGGGTGAGTGGCACTTATAATCGTAGTTGCTAAGATCATTATGCGACAAATTTGTAAAAGCAGAACAGATTGGGGCGAATGTTTGGAACCCATGACATCGTCGTGACATCGAACATGATGCTTCTGAGAAAGCATGCTGTTATTCTGTATAGTAAAGTCCCAACCACGTCTGGTGAATTTGTCACTCACTTGCACGCTACCAAACCAAAAGTTGCGCCCATAGAAGTGTAAACTTTACTCCGTTCAGAGCTCTGCTGTGCAACTCTATTAGCAAAAAATGGTATTTTCACTTCGTAAGAAGCTGAATCTTACCTGATCGGAAGCCTTTGTGTGACAGATTCGACTATCGTTATACCCTGTCTTCAAAAACCCCCATGCCATTGTCCGACTTTTCTGACATATCGAGTGTCACTTATCGTGGACCAGGTAGGCACTGACAATTGGAATAATATGTAATCTCCCTATTATGGCCTTTTACTCATCAGAAAACGTATCCAAAAGATTTTGTTGTTGTCGATTTTGTTCTCATTACCCAAAATTTACCCAATACTAATTAAAAACTAGGTCGAATCGAACAGGTTTAATTTGGCCCTTATTCGAAAATGCGAGTGTTCGGTAGCTTTCACACACGGCCAATTGAAAAGCCATGCTATTCAAAATTCCCGAAAGTAATTTCTTTGTGCCTTACTTGGCTTTCAGCTTCCAGAACTAAGACGATAGTACACTTCCTGATTGTGTTGCTCTAACTGCCACTTTTGAAACATTTGAGGTGCGTTTCTTAGTAGTTTTTTGTAGGAATAATACCCAGTGGTGTGAAAGCGCCCTGGTAGTCTAGAGGGTAGTGAGCTGGACTATTAGCGTTAGGGTCGTGTGGTAGACTCCCACCGGAGATTCTGGGCTGTGACACTACACCGAGAATATGGTCAAAGTTACTCAGCTCGTATATAATTAAATATAAATTGTAATTGTATTGTAACTAATAAATCAATAAATATCCAGTTGTCTTATGTCGTTAATAACCAACTCCGGCTTAACGTTACTGACAGCATCCGCTAAATTTAGAATACCAGCCAGAGTGTATTCCATGTGGTATTGGGATTTTTCTATGTGACTAAATAATGTAGGCGTGCTGTACCACTGAAGGAGTGTCTGGGCCACAGAATTATCTAATATAGATGTCAGCGTTTATCTCCTTAAGTAGAAATAAGTGTAAGCTGATGGGCCTATGGTATCTTTTACCTCCCTTGGAAATAAAGGCATAATAAGGCTAGTAAAACGTCTAGTTCAAAGAAATATGAGATAACCGTATACATGATCTCAATTGTAAATACGCTTGTATAATAATAGTATCCTGATAGCAGGACCCGCAGAATTCGTATAATAAAAGCCACATATGTTCTGAAATCGGAATATTCGGCACATAATAAGCATGAGAGTTTGAGCTCTCGCAGACATATGCATATTTAGTCCATTGCCCATTTCTCTTGCCATCATTTAACAATTTCCTGCAGATCTTGCGTTTTCTCCAGTAAACCTAACTTGCTCTTTAGGGGAGTAGTTCTTTTCTGACGAAATGGATTTGAGTTGCACACAGGTAATGATAGTTTGACTCACTTGACACTCGTCTTATTTACAAGTAGCCATGTAAACCCATCAACACAACATCAGTCTGAATAGTTCACAGGGGAGATGTGTACTTCTGGTCCATAGTTTTGAAATCGGTGTTCGAAAAAATACTGTACACAAACCATTGTGTACGTCATACTTTTAACTTTCATTTAAGTGTTTGTGAACTCATACGTATACACATTACGTACGCAAACTGTAACAAAACGTACTGAACAGAGTTCACAAACACTATTTTTTACTGTTTGTCAACAAAATACCTTAAAAAGATCAGTATACAACGAAAAAAGTGGGTTTTAGTGAACTTTTTTTACAGTTTTAACAGTTTTTAGTGTACGCGAGAGTTTATGTTCTCATTCAATATTTGTAGAGATCGCGTTGTGGTTTTTGATGCCATTTATTATTCTTTAGAAATAATAGACATATTTCGCTTAATAATATAAAGAAATAGCTATGAATTTCTCTAATTGTAAAGGCAAGGAAAAAATTCATCAGATTTCATTATTGGAAACTTTTACATTCATAAGAAACAGAGGATCTTAAAATATAACCCTTTGAAATATCCCAGATACCTGAAATATTTAATGATGTCGGCTCAAACTCCACGTCATATATATCGAACAAAACGAAATAGAAAAAATATTTCTTCTATATTTTAAATTTAAATTAAATTAAATTTATTAATAGATTTCAAGTTCAATTTTCATTTTCAAATGTTCCATTTGGCATTGACCACCAATATACTTGTACACTGGCGAGCAGAAGTGAGTGCATGTTCACGATACTGAGTTTCGTCATCCACAAAAACAAAACCATACAAACAAAAAAAAAATTATTTTAAATTTATTATTTTATTCTTAACAAACAGCGGTAAAGAAACAATAATTAATGAGATGAATTAAAAGAGTTTGAAAGAAAAAACGAAATTAACCCACATAAACTCACTTTTGCACATTTGAAGAAAATTAATAGAACTAACCCAATTTCAATATTTGGTCCATAGAAATAACTTGATTTACGCGGCTTGGCATGCTTTCTACCAAATTTTCGATAACATCTCTTGGAATTCGATTCCATTCTGCATTTATTCGATCCCAAAGTTTGTCCATGCTTATTGGGGCTGCTTCGTACTTCCCGAGCCGGCTTTTCACGATTGACCATAGATTTTCAATCGGATTGAGGTCTGGACTTCCCATTCCATTCCTTTACAATTTTTGCTCTGTGCTTCGGATCACCATCCTGTTGAAAAACAATTACTTTTTCGGGATAAGCACATTCGTCCATAAAATTGGGAAGATGCGTTTGCAGAATCTGTAGATACTCTTCCTTTCTCATGATACCATCTACTAAATGCAGAGGGCCAACAAGCCAAAATGTAAAGCACCCCCCAAATCATTATATTTCCGCCGCCATGTTTAACAGTTAGCTTCACATGGTGTCTTTGAACACGTTCCCCCGGCCTTCGCCAGCAGTACTGCTTTCCAAGTTTCAAAATTAAAGACTTACAGAGTGAAAGCGTTAAAGAATCTAAAATATAAATATGAATTTGTAAATGGTTTTCGGAAAAATTCAAAACTTTTATATCTAACCGATGAAAAACAATTATTTCGCCAAAAACACGTACATATATAGTGAATATACGCGTTTTGCTTGTTATTTCAAAGAATGTAATGTGACAGTTCAATTTAAAAAGGATGGAGAGTGTGAGCCGCTGAGTTCAGATTTTTATCACAACCATGGTCCACCTGAAGACTTACTTAATAAATTTAAAATAATTATCCAAGTGAAAAGTGGATGTGAAGACAAAACTAATTTAAAAAGGTGAGGGGTGCATGCAATTATTGATGAGGAATGCATTAAGGACAGGGATCTTGCTACCCCATTATCTCCTTCCCAAAAATGAAAAGGCACCTTTACAGAATTCGTAGCAATTGCATGCCGTAAAACCCAAATTCAGCTCTTGAGTTGAAGGAAATGTTTGATAATGCTGATACTTTTAAGGAATTTAGAATTTCTAAGCATACAAACAAAGCTTTTTATAGAGAAACCATAATAGAGGATGAATTCTCGTATAATCTATTTATCTCACCAACAATTTTAGACATTATTAAAAAAAAACCCGAGGGTGGCCGATATTTGATAGACGGGACATTTAAAACCGTTACATCTTGTGGTTACAAACCAGTATTGCAAAATTGAAATTTTGAAATGGTGTTGAAAGATAACAGAAAGAGTACTTTTTTGAATCAAGTGGTACTTTTGCAAAAAAAAATATTTATTTGTACTTAATACACGTACGGAATGTAATAGAAAACTAATGACTTACAAATGTTTCTCATATATAAACCAGCTGATTCGGAACGTAATAGAACGTAAAAGACCCGTTTAGTCAAATGTCGAAGGAACGTAACGGAATGTACGTTTATTTTAGTATATGAAGAGCAAATTAAATACTTACCGAAATTACATTACGGCTTGGCAAGCGTTCTCATTGCTTTTACTGTTCTAAAAACCGATGAACGTTCCGTGGACGTTTGGGTAACCGGGGCTAAAGCCTAATTCTACCTTTAGCATTATGTTAAACATCTTGCTAACCCATTAATAGTTTAAAAGCGCAAACCATAAAATATTAATAATAAAAAGTACTAAAAGTGTAGCGGGATTACCATGGTAGAAATATAAATGAAAAATGAAATTAAAAAGTACTGAAAAAAGTACTAAAGTACTGAATTTTTCAGCACTGTTACACACAGCTACATGGAAAACGTAAGTGCAAAGTTATATTTGGCATTTTTATTACAAACAACCCCGAAGAAATAATTAAAAACCGTTCTTTTTAACAGAATATCCTTAAAAAAAGGACATGGATGATCGTCCTTGGATAAATTGTATACACAGTTGAACGCGCCTTGAAAAAACCTTTCTTATGACACCCATATTGTATATATTGGTAAGGAAACAGATTCTCAAATTGACAAAACATGGAAAAATAGCCCCTCTTTCGAAATGGTCCAGCTCACGAGAGGTCAAAGCTGGAGCCGAAATATTTTAAATGTCATCTTAAAAAAGTCCAAGGTTCATTTTTAGGAGGGTACATCGAGCACTTTTTTTGGTGAGTCGCTCTAGTATGTACACTCCCCGAAATATTTATAAGACCAAACGTATTTCTCGAAAAACTTAAAATCTTTTAGACCAATTCGTACCATTTTTGGGTTAAATATAACTAACTATAATATAAATCTTTTTATGTAAAAAAAATATTTTTTTCTTTGTTTAATAAAAGGATAGCACAAAATGAATTTCATTTTCAAACGAAAAAATTATAAGACCAAAATTAAATAATATTCACCTAAAGCTAAAATAACAATGATAAATAACAACTACTGAGTAATTTTTGTATTTATTAGTAATTAGTGAGTCCACCGTGATTAATAATGACTTCCTGAGGCCGACGGGGCATAGGATTTATTAAATTTTCAATGCAATTTTGACCAATCCTACTCCATTCTCTTATGATGGCACTTTTTAAACATTTTACATCCTTATACTAAGTGTTATTATTGAAAACTTGGTCCGATAGTTTTGCCCATAAATTTTTTATAGGATTTAGATCTGAACTACATGCCGGCCAATTCAAAACTGGTATGTTTCTGGAGGACAGAAATGATATTGTTGCTTTTGGTTTATGGATTGCGGCGTTATCCTGCTGAAATATCCAATTGTTGCCTAACGAATCATCCCCAAAATTAATTAAAACGTCATCTAATAATTCAATATACTTCTCGCTATTCATTTTAGTTGATATAAAATAAATAGGAGTCCTTCCCATAGTCGAAATCCTAGCCCAAACCATTACGGCGCCTCCACCGAAATTTCGCGACATTCGTTTACTTTTTTTTTTTACGTGAATCCATCCAATATTTTTGGAAACCATCTGGACCATCTGAATCAACTTTTTTTCATCAGAAAAAATAACTGATAAGGTTGAATAACTTCAACGAATGTCGCGAAATTTCGGTGGAGGCGCCGTAATGGTTTGGGCTAGGATTTCGACTATGGGAAGGACTCCTATTTATTTTATATCAACTAAAATGAATAGCGAGAAGTATATTGAATTATTAGATGACGTTTTAATTAATTTTGGGGATGATTCGTTAGGCAACAATTGGATATTTCAGCAGGATAACGCCGCAATCCATAAATCAAAAGCAACAATATCATTTCTGTCCTCCAGAAACATACCAGTTTTGAATTGGCCGGCATGTAGTTCAGATCTAAATCCTATAAAAAATTTATGGGCAAAACTATAGGACCAAGTTTTCAATAATAACACTTAGTATAAGGATGTAAAATGTTTAAAAAGTGCCATCATAAGAGAATGGAGTAGGATTGGTCAAAATTGCATTGAAAATTTAATAAATCCTATGCCCCGTCGGCCTCAGGAAGTCATTATTAATCACGGTGGACTCACTAATTACTAATAAATACAAAAATTACTCAGTAGTTGTTATTTATCATTGTTATTTTAGCTTTAAGTGAATATTATTTAATTTTGGTCTTATAATTTTTTCGTTTGAAAATGAAATTCATTTTGTGCTATCCTTTTATTAAACAAAGAAAAAAATATTTTTTTTACATAAAAAGATTTATATTATAGTTAGTTATATTTAACCCAAAAATGGTACGAATTGGTCTAAAAGATTTTAAGTTTTTCGAGAAATACTTTTGGTCTTATAAATATTTCGGGGAGTGTATGTATGTATGTGTTGAAAAACATATTTCCCTATGTAACTTTAAAAGGCTATTGGTTTCACTACTGCCAAGCAGTAACGCGACAAAGTCAGAAAATAAAGACCTTTGGGACTTTATTGAAAACCAATAAAGACTGTTCAGACTGGTACAGAAAAATATTAAGCATTCCATTGGTCAATCCTGATCAAATACAAGAAATGTTCTTATGCCTTAAAAGCGAAATTTTGGACATGTTAAAAAGAAAACACTTTTATGAATTATTTTGAAAAACTGTGGATGACAAAGGTGAGTAAAAATTATTCGATTAACATGTCGTGTGATAAATGTTTGTCCAGCTTATGTGAAATATAAAGTGATTCAAATAAATTGCACAGATTTCAAAGAAAAAATTTGAAACAATCTTTGTTTGTATTCTATTATGTTGTAATTGATTTCGTTTCTCATTCAAAATCCCTGGGCTTGGTGTAGTTTCTTAATAACTCACCACCAATATACAAATGTTGTGTGTCCTTACTGTTTATAGCATTTGTGCACCCTGTAGGTTTTTAACTAAGCTAAGCCACAACCAACGAATGTCTGACATGTGTCTCGACTAAATTAATTAAAAGTAACTTTTATTTGCTCCACTAACCACCAGGTGGCAGCTTACAATTGGTTAATTTTCGTTTGCAGTAAAACAAATTCCCTTAAGTATTGGTTTCATTACTAAGAGAGAATTTCTGCTTTTCAAAACTTTGTGAGGTATAAGGAAAGAGTAAATAAATGTCTTTTCGTCCAACTTGAGTGAAACACGCACATATGACGAAAGGGGAATGAATTCACAAATTCTCTTAGATTTTTAAGGAGAGATGGTATTGAGAAAAATGTTTGAGCATTTTTATCCTTTCAACATTAATTTTATTTATTTTCTGTCCCTTGCTCTCTTCATTTAAAGAGTTTTTGGGTCAACTTTATTATGAACAAAGTGTTAAAAAGAAAACAAGAAAAATTGTTTGTTGGCTTAAAAAAATTTCAAGAAAACGGTTACATTTGAAACTGTTGCAATTCAAGAGTCTCAATATCTAATTTATTTATTTACGTTTATTTAAAAAATTTTATTTTTAACAATGATTTGAAGATTTTTAAAATTGAAAAATCCCTAACAACAAATACTACAACCACCAATTCCGTTCAATGCAAATATGAATATTCATACAAATGTACAAACGTACTATGTGCATGTATGTATCACTGGTCCAATGTCCAGGGAGCGGGCCTTTAATACAGTTTACAATTATAAACAAATATTAAAATAATTTATTTCCGTATTTCAACATTTCAATATTTGAGATTACATACATACATACATAATTGGCCATTACAACCCTTCAGTCAGGATTACGGCCTAGCTTCTCACACCACTCATGTTGTGTGCCTTAATTTTATACGTGAGTGGCAGGACCTACAGTTTAACTTCGACTCCGAACGACAGATTTTGAGAAACTTTTTCGTGGCAGGTTTATTTACTCTCAGATTTTTTGCCACAAATCTGCTGAGAGGAAGCCGCCGAAGAAATTTTTTTTTTCATATTTCATTTTGATGTCTGGCCTGGGGCTCGAACCCAGGCTTTATGTCTAATAAGCGAACACACTACCTACTAGACTACGGCGACTACTATTTATATCTGAGATTAGATGCCTGTTATTTCTCAATTTGTTAGTATGTATTGTTATCGCCATTATTTTAAAACAAATAAAAAAAGAAAGTTTTAAACAGGAATTAAAAAATTCAAAAACTTCATAAATCTGGCTTGTGTTATCTGGTTTTGTGTATGTAATTTTATCGTAAATAATACAGTATTTATGGTATTTGAGAAGGAATTGAAGGTTAAGTGTTGGATGAGGTTGAATTGTCTGTTCTTGAAATGTTCTTGATATCGATTGAAGTAGTCGTAGTCTAGTATGTAGCGTGTTAGCTTATTAGACGCCCGACCAAACCTCAGATCAGACATTTCCAATGTACAACGAAAGGTTGTAATGTCCGATTATGTATGTATGTATATATCAGTGTTGCAAAAATTAAATTTTTAAAGAGTACTTTTTTGCATCAAATGGTACTTTAAAAAAAATACATACATACATAATAACCCTTCAATCAAGATTATGACCTAGCTTCTAACACCACTGATGTTGTGTGTGTAAATTTTATACATGAGTGGCGGGACCGACAGTTTAAAGTCGAATATTTTCCAAGGCAATTTTATTTACTCTGAGAGCTTTTGACAGAATGAGCTTGCCGAAGGAATATTTTCTTTATTTTTCGTTTTGTTGGAAATGTCTAACATGGGGTTTGAATCGTGGGCTCACATCTAGTAAGTCAGTGTATTACCTACTAGACTGTTTATTTATTTATATTTAATACACGTACGGTACGGAGCAGAAAAACTAACGACTTATGCTTGGTCCTTACATGCAAAATAAAAACTGTTGATTCTGAACGTAACAAGCGTTAACGTTTTATTTAATCAAACGTTGACGTTCGTTTGTAGCACATGAAGAACAACGTAAATGCTTTTGGGAATTACATTACGGTTCGGCAAGTGTTCTCATTGCTTTTCGTATTCTAAAAACTGACACATGTTTCGTGTACGTTTGGCTAATCGGAGCTAAAGACTAATTCTACCTTCAGCAGTACGTTCCTACTGCATTAATAGTTGAAAAGCCTAAGACATTAAATATATAATAATAAAAAAGTACTGAAAGCCTGGCGGGAGTTCTGCGGTGTTTTTGAAATGTACTAAAGTACCGACTTTTTCACCACTGGTATATATGTAATATTTCTGCTGCTGAAGACTCTGATGAAGAAGAAAACAAAAGCTCGTCTTATGAACTGACGCAAGTATGGGCAGCAAGCAACAAACATGACAGTAGGACGGTAATGGCCAAAGATGGTACTACTTGGAATAGAGAACCGTATGACTTTAGTAGTTTGGGAAAAGAAAATATTACCAATTTTCACACAGGTTGTCTTGAAATGTTGTAGAGTCTTTCATAATGCTATTCTCATATTTATGTCACATAACAGATAAAAATTAGAAAAAAGTGTTTCGTAACTATTAGCAACTACAGAGGAATCAAAGAGAGTGAGCACTGTTATTGACATAATCGAAACTTTTTTTACCTCACATGCCGTTGACAACAAAATTTTCTAACGGAATATACATAACAATGGTTTGTACCGTCAGGTTTCAGACAACCCTCGATTGGGAGCGTTACTGATGGGAGTGACAGTAAGCTGCCCCATCTAAACAATTAAAAACTTATAAATCGCCACAAAGCAAGGTTGCTAGAGGTCAAATTATTACCATTTAGAAAAAATAAAACCAAGCTGACACGAAGTGTTTGATTTTTACTTAAAAAGCCATGCTTCAATGTCCATCATGTCAAAAATTTTGGCGTACATACATACATACATACATACATAATTGGCCATTACAACCCTTCAGTCAGGATTACGGCCTAGCCACTCACACCACTCATGTTGTGTGCCTTAGTTTTATACTTGAGTGGCGGGTCCTACAGTTCAACGTCGACTCCAAACGACAGATTTTGAGAAACTTTTTCATGCCAACTTTAATTATACTCAGAGTTTTTGCCAGAAATCTGCTGAGAGGGAGTCGCCGAAGAAATATTTGTTTTTTTCATACTTCGTTTTTGATGTCTGACATGCGGTTCGAACCCGGGCTTTACGTCTAATAAGCGCACACACTACCTACTAGACTACAACGACATTATCGTAATTTGTTTAAAAGAAATTCTATTATTGAACAAATTCCTTTGTTCTCCCAATTCAGATATATTTTCCTACAAAAGTATTCGTCATAAAAGTTAAGAAAATTATTTTTGCAAGCAGTGACCTTTAACGCAAAACTTTGTACGTACTTCTTTAATTGGGCATTATAATCCTTTTAGTCGGAATTACAATCCAGCTTCTCACACTACTCGGATTGTTTGTGTTAGGGAGTGTTTTCGTAAGATGAACGAAATCGTATGAAATCATCGGCCCTAACAAATTTAAGTGTTTTTGTTTGCTTTCGTTCGTCTTACAAAAATAGGGAATTGATTTTATAAATGAGTGTCAGGACCAACAGTTTAAAGTCGATTCGGAAAAACCGATTTTTTATAGAAAATTTTCTTGGCAATAAAACTATGTTTCGGACTTTAAGATCATAAAATATCACTTTCAGTACATTGTTTCATTAATTACAAGAATTACAAAAACTACCATCTTCATCAATAAATATCAATACTTTATGTATACCGAGTCTGGTTTTTATTCACATATTCGAAGATATTCCCAAAATCCGGGACGTTTTAAGGGTACATTTCATAACTGACTTCAACACAATCGCTTTTACTTTTAGCTTGAGGCGAAGGTGAAAATATTCGAAAGACTCTTTTGTTCCAACAAAAGCGTGCACGATTTACCAACACTGCTGCCAACGTACTAAACCCACCCCTATATTCTTCAACCACTCACTGTTCCCGGGTACTCGAGGCAGCGAAAATATATACGCCTCATTTCGTCTGCCAATATGTCTATTGGTATTGTTTTCGCCAACATCAGTACCGCTTCATCAGACACTGTCCTGAAACCACTTAGGCGATACACAGACGACAGTTTCCTCCCTGTTGTCCCCACGGAGAGTGCTTCCGACCATATTGGGCAAGCATATGCATTATCGACGTCATAACCCTCGATATGATTCTCCTCTTAAATGGGTTTGGTCCTCCAATATTTGGCATCCTCCCCAGCACTTCCTGGGTTACAGATACATTTTGCCAATGAATTTCACGCTTTCGTTGAAGTTCAACCAGTGGTCGATAATCACTTCGACTCGATCTTAGTGTCTCCAACGGTCACTTCCATCTTCTCCCCTATCTTCCGGCCACTTATCAGGACTGCCTCCGTTTTGTGTGCAGCAAGTGTCAAACCTGCCGCGTCAAGACATGCTCCAACTTTTTGAACCGCTACGTTCGTCTTCTTCTCTATTTCCTTTAATGCCTTAGCGACCGAAACTAATGTCACCTATAAAACCCGCAATTGTAGCCCCATTTGGCAATAGCAGTCTAAATACACCATTATACATAATGTTCCACAGTAGCGGCCCAAGTACAGAGCCCTGCGAGACACCCGCTGTCGGTACGTATTCCTTTTCTCCATCATCCGTTAAGTGTATTACCTTCCTGTTCTGAAAGTAATCATTCAGAATCTGCAGTAAGTATGGCGGCGTAGTCATATTGGAAATAATCCGCCCCCAATTCGCGGAGTTGAACGCGTTCCTAATGTCAAGTGTGACAACTGCGCCATATTTCTTTGTCTATCTTTCGCCCTCTATTACACCTCATTCAACGTCGACCACCCCCCTTATCGCCTTAACAGTGGACCGTCTCTTCCGAAATCCGTATTGCAGGTCCAAGAGAGCTGCTCTTGCCACGTCGCATATCAGCGGTCGATTGTATATTAGATGATTAGAACCAGTTTCTGCTTCTTCCAACTACGTGGAAAAATACCCGCGACGAAACAGTACTGAGAATTCGCCGTGGTCTAGTAGGCAGTGTGTTGGCTTACTAGACGAAAGGCCCGAGTTCGAATCCCAGGTCAGACATCAAAACGAAAATATGAAAATATTTCTTCGGCGACTTCCTCTCAGCAGATTTCTGGCAAAAACTCTGAGAGTAAAAACGGCCATGGTGCTTCTCAAAAAATCTGTCGTTCGGAGTCGACTTTAAACTCTAGGTCCCGCCACTCATGTATAAAATTAACGCACATGAGCGGTGTTGAGAAGCTAGGCCGTAATCCTGACTGAAGGGTTGTAATGGCCAATTATGTATGTATGTGAAACAGTACTGGAACACATTGGCGAACATATCCGACCTATGCCCGATAGCCACCGGTAACTTCCGGTATGGTATGAATGAACCACATCCGTCTCCCTACTTATAAAAGTATAGGGCTGGCCCTGTGGGAACAATGTATCAATAATCTCCCATAGTAAAATTCACCAACCTACCCTAGCCTGTTCCCAGCTCCGATCTTCTTGTGTACAATTCGGTACGGCGTTTCAGAAGGATTGATATCAGCCTCCTAGCATATCCTCTGAAAGGATAGTTTCATGCTACTTTTTATGTCGATGCCTTAAATCCTCGTTTTTAGCCCCGATTTATCATACCGATCGCAAGTCCTTAATCTCGTCATTCCGCCAGTAGCAGGCGGAACGTGCCCTACATGCAGCCCCCTTAGGCGAAGACGAATCACATGCAGTGTTGAACATTCCACACATGCCCCGCACCATATTCTCGACCATACTCGCAGTCATATGAAATGACAACATCACTTTAAACGTCTCCTCGTCAACGCAGGAGTCCTTCCATTTAGGGCCCATAAACTTCGGCAATTTGTCTCCTCTCATGTTGTGCCTAATAAACATAATGGTCATTATTCCTAAAGTCCTCGGTTAGTTTCCACACGGTCCGCGAAACAAGGCTGTCGCTTACAAACGGCAAATCATTGAACTCGATCCAGCTCTTCTAAAATATAAAATGTCACCTAAAGGCTGCGACCCTTGGCGTTAGAGTATCTTTGTGTTTGGCGTGCTTCGAGTTGCCCACTTCGCAGAACATACAGAGTGGTTCATGCTCGCAATTCTTTGCAATAATGACCCTCCACTTGCAGCATGTTTCTGAGCGGTCAACCTTATTCCTGCAGTGCCGGGCTATATGTCCAAACTGCAAGCACCCCGGACTCATTTCGTACGAATATTTCTTTCGCGTATCCTGCATATCACCCAGCCGATCTTTATCCTACACTCCTTCAGGAGGATAATTGCAACGTCTGCATTAAAGCTGACTTTGGCCGCTTGCGTCCCACCATATACCTTCCTAAGACCAACCTTCCAACCTTCTCCTGGATTTTGTAGATGTCCTTGATCTGAATCGTCTTCCTTTCCTTTAGAGAGCGGACAGACGCGCATTCTCCCAGGAGCTCTCCAATGGCTTTCAGCACCAAAGTATTCATTTCAGGTGAATTCGCCGTTTTATTCGCAGATTTATTTCTCCCGGCCGCTTTCCTAATTCATGGCTGTAGTCATCAGGAATGACCCCGTGGTTAAGCTGGGAAGCCACTCTAGGGTTAACACATAACCTCATGGGAATACGTGTTCAGAGCCAGGTCGACGTAAATAAGAGATTCACATCTGGTCCTACAACACCAACCCAACGGTGCCAAATAAGGAACATAGAGACAGACTTCCCACAATTTTAAGGAGGGCGGGGACAATGGCATCATTAGCCCGACAGCCATTTCAGCCAGCTTCCACACCGCCGGAATGCTGTCATCGTCAGCCTGTGTCGCCTATTCATTTCCATTTTCCGATATACCATAATTAGAACCTTAGCGAGCATGGTCCTAATGCCCTCATCAAGGGGGTCTTAGTTAGTCGCTTCGGTGGAACTGAGGGGACCACGGAGGCGTTACTCCCCTATTTTCCCCTCTCTTGAGGGAACCCTCTTTGAGATGATGCCTAGTTAATGGCGGCATCAGTTCGCCGTGTCGCAAATACCACCTTCGGTCATTTGTAACTTTCTGTAATACGCCTCCGTATCTGCCACTAGGATAGGTCGTCCAGTTACCCGTCACCTTCTGATCCTCATAGTAGCCTGAGCTGAGCCTTATGAGCCTGAGCTAAGCCCCATGCAGGCGACATTCGGTCGTGTAGTAGGCGCTTGTAGTATGTGTTGTTGCGTGTACATAGTATGTGTTTTGCACACACACCTGCCGAAGGCCCAGAGTGGTATTCATTCCAAAAGTGGAAAAGAAAGCTATTACACACCCAAAATACTTAAGACCAATGTTGAAGACAATTGAAAATATTGCAGACAATTACATACGCGGTGGAATGGGTATCATTAGTCCTCGAATGGGAAGGAGGTAACCACTTGCGCACTTCTCGACATAGAGGAAGCACAAGGTTATAAATATAATGTTAGATGGAAGGTTAGCTAGAGCCTATAATGGTAGAGCCTATATGAACTACGGAAAAGCACATAGAGAATGCAATAATATGGGTTGACACAATTGGAGTATGCCCACATGGTGAGGTCCTTTCATCATTAATGTGAATCCTGATTGTGGATGAGCTTTTAGAAAAACTATCTGAGGCGGGCATCGACTGCCGAGAGAATGCAGGTGATATAGTCTTGACGGCTAAAGGTAAACTTGAAGACACCCTTTGCGATTTAAGCCGATGTTGCATGTCAGTAGAACTGAGGATAAACACGACAAGATGACAATAGTACCATTTACTTACACATAATTGGCCATTACAACCCTTTAGTTAGAATTACAGCCTACCGTCTTACACCACTCATGTTGTATGTCTTAATTTTATACATGAGTGGCGGAACCTACAGTTTAAAGTCGACTCCGAACGACAGGTTTTTGAGAAACTTTTCATGGCAATTTTATTTACTTTTTTTTTCATATTTCGTTTTGATGTATGACCTGGGATATGAACCCGGGCTTTATGTCTAATAAGCGAACACACTACCTACTAGACTACGGCGACGAGCAATGTGGTACTATCGGAAAATTATCACTCATTTTTAACACAATGGGTACGTCAACAAATAGAATTGGGGAGTTGGTTTGAGCGCTTACAGTGGCAGCTTAGGAGCTACCAATGCGCCCTGAAAAATGTAAAGGGTCCGCCAAATAACTTTTTTTTTTTGAAAATGCTTAAAAAAAACTACTGAATATTTTCTCAAATTTCTTTTTTTATTTGAAAGTACAATCCTTCAGGCCAAGGCGAATTCATATATGGTGGGATCGATAGTACAATAAGTACAACAATCCAAAAACAACAGGCATTTTGTTTTTGTTAAACAGGAATCATATTGTCAAAAACAGCTGACAAACGAATGACGATGGGAAGAAAAATGTTAAAAAAGTTTTAAGTAAAAATAAATACACCTATCCCCCGTTTTACGTTTTCGATCTTACAAGGTTTTTGAAAATAAAATTTTTTTTAACGAAATTATAAACACTAAACTATAATTTGCTTATATCTACAATAACATTTTCATTGTTTTACTGTCGAAATACAATACTACATAATGTATTTTACAGTTACAAATTCTTAGTACATATTGTACAAATTTCTAAAAAAAGGCGTTTTATTGAAAGCGAAAGTGACAGCAATTAAATTTCAATGAAAATAGAATGTTAAGTCTTATTTATCGCAATCAACTTAAATGAATTTCTAACTTTGATTTTTATCTAAAAAGAAAATGAATTATTTAAAATAGGTTTTTTTTATATTTGTTTTATTATTGAAATAAATTAATATTCTTATAATTTATTAAGTGTGTTTGATATTAAATATATTAATATTTATTTTTCGTTCAATGTGTTTGTTATTCATCATATTAAAAACTGACAAAAAGGGCTTTTTATAGCGTTTTCGTTTAGCACGGTTTTTCCATATAAAAGTGAATTTTTCGAGTTACACCTATCTTCCGTGTAAAACGGGGGATAGTGTATATTTCATTGCATTCCATAACAAATAAGAAAAAACGAAACTGATAATCAAAACAAAAAACCAAAATTGTTTGACATTGTTATCTGCATCAGCTGGTCTATCGTTCCCACCATATATGAATTCGCCTTGCTTCAGGCTAATAACGGAAAGTAATTTCATTCAAATGGCTGTCTCGGCTGGCCATGCAGTAGCCTACACGATCGGTCCAATTTTTAAGCACATTATCGATTGTGTGCAGCTGTATTTCACCAATGGCTTCACGAATATTGTCTTTTAAAGCGTCAATTGTCTCTGGTTTGTCGGCGTAACACTTATCTTTGACAGCACCCCACCAATAATAGTCCAACGGTGTCAAATCGCAGCTCCGAGGTGGCCAAACGACATCAGCTCTGCGGCTGATAATGCGATCTTCAAAAACAGGGTGCAAAACATCGAGTGTAGCTTCGGCTGTGTGGCACGTAGCGCCGTCCTGTTGAAACCAAATGTTCCAATATCCTCCTCTTCAATTTTTGTGAACAAAAATTCGTTCAACATGGCCCGATAACGATCGCCATTGACTGTAACGGCCACTCGCTGCTCATTTTCGGATAAAAATGGCCCAATAATGCCTCTGGACCAAAATCCGCACCAAACAGTGACTCGTTTTGGGTGCGTCGGCTTTTCAATGTATGCGTGCGGGTTTTCTGTGCTCCAAATGCTACAATTTTGCTTGTTTACATACCCACCAAGATCAAAATGAGCTTCATCTGAAAAGATGATTTTTTTTTGCCAAAATCGGTATCTTCTGTAGGCTACTCGTGTAGGCTACTGCATGGCCAGCCGAGGCAGCCATTTGAATGAAATTTCTTTCCATTATTAGCCTGAAGGATTGTACTTTCGAATAAAAAAAGAAATTTGAGAAAATATTCAGTAGTTTTTTTACAGCATTTTCAAAAAAAAAATTATTTGGCGGACCCTTTACTACATCGGATCTCATCGATGCAACATCTATGGTGTAGTCTTGGGCAATATTCGCAAGAAATAATCTTTTTCCATCATTTACTAAATTTACCTTCATACATACATACATACATAATTGGCCATTACAACCCTTCAGTCAGGATTACGGCCTAGCTTTTCACTTTAATACTTTTTTTAATTTTATAATTTTATAAAAAAATTTTAAATTTATTTCATTTTAATATCATACTCATACTACTCATATTCAAAGTTTTAAGTACTCATCGCACTCATACTCATTTCGACTCTCCTTTACTGACAAAATAAGTATGATTCGCTTACGAACATTGCAATACTTACTAGAAGGTTGTGTGTTTACTTTGCTTGCTGTCTTTGTCTTTTTCTTTACTGACTGTAAATTTTGATGAATGATTCGAATCACTCGAATCATTTATGAGTATTATAACCATTTTTCTAAATTTATGAATCTGAATGAGTAGGTGTATGAATCAAACATATTTCGTATGGCGTGAGTTTGATGTCAACGTTGTACTCATACTCATTGCAACCTGTACTTATAAATCAATATTGTAGTGAGTACGAATGAATCAGAGTAGTTGAATTTCAATATTGTTGACTCAATCATACTCAAAATTTTATGAGTAGCGAAAAAACGATTCATTGCTGATCTCTAGTATGTATGTCAGAAGATTAAATAAGCCGAGCAGGCTTTTACTAGATACAGACAGCAGAACTGGTATCTTGTAATGGTGACCGCACAACTAGGTTGCTTTATGGTTTAGGTACTAATAAGTATGATATCCTCTGTTGATCTTCCCCCCTCCAACTTATCTAGCCGGATTGTAGGAAGAGCAACGATCTCTCTTAGTAAGCATACCTTCCTTGAAGAATCTCATGTACTGAAGACAGAATATCATCAACAAAGATTAAAGTAGAGTAAGAAAAGTCTTGTGGTACTTCTGAATTTCACTTATTCGGAAGTTCGGAATAAATTGATATAATTTGTATTGAATCCCAGCATCTCAATTATAAAATATTTAAGAAATTAATAAAATATGAATAATATACTATGTATTCTCAATTTACAGTACAGTACAGTGTGGAAATTTAAGTTTTTTGATAGTACAAGAGCATTATAAATTATTTAAAAGTTATCAATTTAAAGATATAAAGGTTTTAATATAAAAATAAATTTTTAAATTGTGAGTTTTATGCGAATATTTATTCTTCTAAAGACCCTCCCCATTTTTATTGCAGGTCGGTAATGAAGTCCATTTATTCCTTTTTTATACAAATGTTCTGTTCGTTATATTTCTTTCTTATGTTTCTTGCTATGATGCCATAAAAATAAAGAGTTAGACAAGGCAGTTTGTCATGAACAATCGGCAAAACATTCAACGACGCCACCAGCACCAAAGGCTCTACATAAACTTGAAACAGAAAAAAACGAAGAAAAAATTAAAAAAAAAAAATAATAAAAGAAAAAGAAAATAAAATTGTAATATAAATGAACGAATGAACGAACGAACTAACAAAAAAAAAAGCAACAAAAAGAAATAAAATAAATAAATTGTGTTTAATGTAAGTCGGCAGAAAATGCTTACTTACCAACCCCTCTTAGCTTTCAATAAAAAAACGTCCATCTGAGTAAATTTTTATAAAATAATAAGAAAATTGAAAAAAAGAAAGTGTATAAATGGGAAGAAGAAGTGCGCGCACAGAACAGCAACCAATACAACTATGACAAGTTAAGATAACCCATTGTGAGCCAACTTGAGTACTTGTTGCCAATGTTTTAAAAACTGTGAAAATTTGAAATTATTAACGTAACTGAAATACTTTCAAATGTATATTCCAATTTATATTTAACGCTAATTCCATTTTTTATCTTCCTTAAGAAGGATTAGAAGTTTATTATTAAATTATTTATTTATTTGTCATTATTTGTTCATATTTATACTACAGTATACAACTAAAATACATATTAAAAATTTCCGAACATCATCCACTGTAAAACAAACTCTAATATCGTTTTTTTTTGTCGATTCATAAGGGCATCTATGGTAAAACTAGTGTCGAAAGATCTGATCTTTTTTCGCAGTTACCAGCACTCATCCTCTGGCTCTTGGTTGCAAATAAAAAAGGAAAACACAGCTAACATAAATCGCTCGCTCAAGATTACGACCTAGTATCTCACACCACCTATGTTCTGTGTGCTAATTTTAGCCATGAGTGCCAAGACCTAAACTGTTTAAAAGGCAACTCCGAAAGAGAGATTTTTAAGAAACTTTCCATGGCAATTTTATTTAATACCAGAGATTTTTGCCAGAAGATTGCGGACGTTTTGTCACAACGTCTAAACCAGGGGTTGAACCTTGAACTCTCCTCTAATAAGCGAACACACCATCTACTAGTCTACGGGCTTTTAAACTGGCATTTGAAAAAATCATCATAAAAGGATGCCCCATTGAAGCCTGGTCTGTTAGAAAATCGAGGTCCATTTGAAAACTTTTAAATAAAAATGTTAAGGAAATGAAAACTAATGTATGATGTTAGCTAAAAGATTTGTAACCTTCAAAAACATCATATAATACATACATAATTGACCATTACAACCCTTCAGTCAGGATTACGGCCTAGTTTCTCACACCACTCATGTTGTGTGCGTTTGTTTTATACGTGAGTGGCAGAACCTACAGTTTAACGTCTACTCCGAACGACAGATTTTTGAGAAGCTATTCATGGCAATTTTATTTACTCTCAGAGTTTTTGTCAGAAATCTGCTGAGAGGAAATCGCCGAAGAAATATTTTTTTTTTTATATTTCGTTTTGATGTCTGACCTGGGGTTGGAACTTGGGCCTTACGTCTAATAAGCCAACATCATATAATGCTAAATATGAAGCAAAGTGTAAGAACAGAATGCGAACGTAACGTCTTATTTATTTCCTTTTTTTTTTGCATACCCATTAACGTCGTTAAATGCGGTCTTAATGCAAGAACACGACACGTTAGCGATTCCATTCTAAATGCGGCCGTGAAATAGGTTGTATCGTTTCTGAACTGATACTAAAAAGTCTGAACAATTTTTGTAAACTTTCGTTAAATTTAATTTATAAGCAAAAGCACGCATTTCTTATGTTTTCGAGTACTTCGACTGCCAGTTTAATTATGGGCCAAATTAATTCTTTCCTGAAATTTTGATTGTATTCTGTAATATGTCATGAACTTAGAGAAACCAAAAAATAAATTTTTTACTTAACTCATGTTTCATTTATTTACAGTTGCACATACCTTAAAGGTTTAATTTTGTAACTGTTTTTAATACATCATGCTTTTTTTTTTTTTTTTTTTGTTATTTCTATTTATTTTTTTTTCATTTTTATTTTACATAAACCCACCAACGTGTTTTGTCCATTTTAACATTTCAGTCTTAAAAATGCCCAACTTTTTATTACTGAAATATATGTATGTATGTACAGCGAGCAAAAAACACTTTCTTATTATATAAACATACACATACAAAATATATATACAAACATCCATACTCGTAAATCTACATAACTATATACACAAATGCCGAGAAAAAAAGTATTCCAATTTAGCTGGCAAGATTCCGTTCTTATATTTATCTTATTTGTATGAGTGTGAGGCTGTATGTGTGTGTGTGTGTGTAAGTGAAAACGATTCTTATATTTTTCAGCTTTTCAAATGATAACGAGTTGAAGAAAACACAAATAAGGCAGCAAAGAAAAAAAAACACTAAAAAGAAATTAAATTAAGAGGAAAAAATGGTTGAACTGAACGACAGAGGAGCACTCTACTTAAATGAATAATAATTCATTCGATATTTGACCCCGTTGGTTCCAGGTTAGAGTAAATGCTGATAATAAATATTGGAGACAACAGTGCAGCTTAATTTTAAGATGGATTCGTGTTGACTTCAACACCATTGAGAGTTGTCTATGAACTTTACTTTGTTTTGCTGAAGTTAAATTGCTGAAATTGCCGAAAATCTCCATTTTTGTGATCTTGTTTTATGACTCTATCGAATACGATTTTGCTTAATGTTAAATACTTTCTAATTAAAAAAAACGAAAAAAACGTATGGATTCAACGTATAATTGGACAGAACTAAGAAGCAAGAATAATTAGGCATTCAATAATACGGTGTTCAGATATGCACTTTTATTGCGTAAATCGCAATAAACGACATTATTGAGCTCAATATTTCATATAAAGTTTCAGTTAATTATTGCGCAATAAATACGCAAATTGTTATAATATTGAGTAAAACTTAAAATTCAGCACTGTCTGTTCACATTTGAGTTGTCAAAACAAACAAAAATAAAAACAATGTTGTTGAAACAGCCAGCTGTTTTGTTTACCAGCTGTCAAATAAATATTGAATAAGCAGCAGAACTGCGTATATTGTTATGTCTGAACACTTAAAATATTGTACTCAATAAACCGAATATTGACTCAATGAAAGTGCATATCTGAACAAAGTATAACAAACTTTGGGAGAGAAATTGTAAAATAAGTTGGAAAAATTAGCTTAGGTTGACCATTGAAAAAGTGGAGGAGATCAAGGCAACATATAATAAATGCGCGTTGAAGTAAAAACGCAAAAGGATTTAGGCTATTCCTATATGCTTTTCTTAATACTATTTAACATACGTTAAAAAGAGACTAAAATTTTTGGACGAATTTTTATAAAAAAAACTGATGAATTATGGAATTCAATAAAACACATTTAAAATTTATATGATCGGCTGACAAAATAATTGCGTGATTAGGAATTGTAAACGGAGAAGTTTATCTACCTTAACACTTTAAAATAAAATTTTAGGTAAATTGTATCGCAAAAAACTTTATCTCTTAGGATCTCAAGAACACATTAGGTACTGCAAAGCCGCGATTGATTTATAACTTTCCCGGACTTTTAGAAACGTCTACACAGTGAATCGACCTAAATTTAGTTGAGCACCTGTAAAGAATTTAGCTTGTAAAGTATAACATTAAAATAGTTTACACCTAAACTCTGTTAAGAGCTGCTTTACTAAATGCGTGGAGCTCCTTGAAGCCGAAAGGATGCCAAATTTGTTCTATTTGATTTCAGGACATTTACGGTCAACTTTTATTATATACAGTGTGCGACAAAAATATATGAATAAACTTCTGTGAAGTAGATTTAGTAGACAGATTAGGATTTAAATCTATTTTATTTACTTATAAAATTAATAACCGTACTCTACTAAAATATAAGAAAAACAAATAAAAATTCTTATTTAATCGAATAAACTTCAAATATGGGGATGCTCTCCTGGACGTTGGATCGGACTGATAAATAAAATTTAACGGGGTAATGGATCGATTCGTACAAAACATAATACTACCACATGCAGTGGAGGAAATGTCGCTTAAGTTCGTATACACAAGACAACGTTCAGAAACACACTGATAAATATTTGAATGAATGATTTACAAGCAATAAAATACACGTTTTGACATGTCCAGATCTGAATCCCTTGGAAAATATAGATATTATTAATCGAAAAATTAAACGCGATAACTGTAGAAATAGGGACGAACTTTTCCGCCAAATGGAAATTTGTTGAAATGAGATTTCTGAAAAAAATTTTATCGAACCTAATTCGAAGTCCATGCCACAAAAATGCGAGAAAGTTTTAAAACAGTAATGGCTACGCAACTATGTATATGCAAGTATAATTAACGTTGGTGGTTTAAACTTAAGGTTAACCGATTAAGCGTGAGGTTAAACGTAAGATTAAGTAAATTCAAACACTGAAAACGAGGATTAACTGGAGATTAACTTAAACTTGAGTTTAATCTCGCACTGAAAAAATTGACCTAATTTGTCATATTTTGCGATGTCTGTAGTATTCTGGATTTATTCTATATTTCTAGATTTATTGTTTAAGACCAACACTCAGGACATCACCCCTGTCCATGTCGGGCATTGTTATGAAAATACCAGAAAGACGCTTAAAGGATAAAGGAAAGAGAGGTAGTGTGCGACATGTTGAATTAGTCTTGTTTTCTGATTTTCACTTTGATTTCAGCTCGATATTGTTCGTAGGCAAGAAATATACAAAATATATCCGACTGGAAGTATATTGACAGTGCATTTCATATTTTACGCGTACAATAGCGCAAAATTGACATTTTTGTGCCTCAAAGCATGTCTCACTAATGTACTATACATCATCATATCTCATCACCATTAAGTTTAAAATCAACAGACGAGTAAAAAATAAAAATGGATATCCACAGCTGATTTTGAAGCGAGCTCGTGGCCTTTAAGGGGTCGAGTGAGGCAGACAGGAACACATACATATGTTTGTGTTTTTCTCTACCTTTTCCGACTACATTTACGACAGTTCTTATATAATAAACTCTTTTATGAGTAATATACAATATAAAATATAAAAACAGTATTACATCTGTAGGGTACTGGAGAATATATTGTTTTACGTTAAAAAATATATGTTTGTGTAAATGTTTATATTTGCGTTTGTGTTTGAAAGGCTGTGTAGCAACATTGATGAAGCTGGATTACATCTCTTCTTCATCATCTTAAAAACGAGAAAATAAAAAAAATTTAAATGAGAGAGAGAGAGAAAAATTGTAATAATCAGAAATGGAAATTTTTTTATGAAAATGAAATCGAAAAGTGTACATTGTAGTGTATACTGTAGCAAGACATTCAGAAAATTTTTATTCGAATACAGAAGATCATGCTTTTGAAATATTCTTTATATAGAGGGGGCCGGTATACTAGAATATACATATACATAATACGTATGTGTTATTAAAAAGAAATTAAAATAGCTAATCGCATATAGTCGCCGTAGTCTAGCAGGTAGTGTGTTGGCTTATTAGACGTAAAGCCCGGGTTCGTATCTCAGGTCAGGCATCAAAACGAAATATGAAAAAAATATTTCTTCGGCGACTTCCTCTCAGCAGAATTCTGGCAAAAACTCTGAGGGCCATTATTACAACTTCCCGTTAACTAATGGGAGGATTTTGACGGGTAGATAAATTGTTTTTCGTTATTATGAGTACCCAATAAGATAGAAGTGATCGTTAAGCTAAAGGGAGGATCATCCTACCTTTAACATTTAAAGGTCACTTTATGTTTGAACTTGCGATATTATAAAGGGTAATTTGTTAGCTATTATCTTTTTGGCAACACTGGTTTAAACAGCTCACGCACGTTTCGTGTTTTGTTTCACTGTTAAACATCTTCAGTTTGATCTATAATTTAACCATGAATCGTCTTACAAACGAACAATGCTTGCAAATCATTGAATTTTATTATCAAAATGCGTGCTCTGTTAAAAAAGTTCATCGCGCGCTTCTTCAATTTTATGGTCAGTTTAATCGACCCACTGAAGCGGCTATTCGGGATACGTAAATAAGCAGAATTTTCGATATTGGAGTGAAGATCGGCCAGAAGCATTGCAAAAGCTACCAATGCATCCAGAAAAAGTCACAGTTTGGTGCGGTTTATGGGCAGGTGGCATCATTGGACCGTACTTCTTCAAAGATGCTGCGAATCGTAACGTAACTGTGAATGGTGAGCGCTACCGTGAGATGATATCCAACTTTTTTTGCTCAAAATGCAAGAGCTTGACTTGCATGACATGTGGTTTCAACGAGACGGTGCCACATGCCACACAGCACGCGTAACAATGGACTTATTGAGAGGCGAGTTCGGTGAACATTTTATTTCACATTCGGGACCGGTCAATTGGCCGCCTAGTTCGTGCGATTTAACGTCTTTAGACTATTTTTTGTGGGGCTATGTTAAAGCTCATGTCTATACAGACAAGCCCGCTTCAATTGACGCATTGGAAGACAACATTGAAGCATTTATTCGTGAGATACCGGCCGAAATGTTGGAAAGAGTATGCCAAAATTGGACTAAGCGGATGGACCATTTGAGGCGCAGTCGCGGTCAACATTTGCATGAAATAATCTTCAAACATTAAATTATATGGACCCTACTATCGATTCAAATAAAGATTTCATGCATTTTTCTGAATTTTATGGGATTTTTTTTTAAATTTTCCTATAGCTCTTAAAAAATCACCCCTTAGTAGTATCTCGCATTTTTCCTACAAAATCTACAACTACACTACCACGGTTGAAAAGGGCATCCTCTGGACTACTATTTGCGTACAGTCTGTATGGTGTACTATTTATTATATGCTCCAAAATGGCCACTGATCTTCTAGAGAATTTTCATATATATATTTTTTAAACATCTCATTCTGATTTTCTTGCACAAGATTATCTATCAAAAGGATGGACTGTTTATCGGAAATTATTTCAATTTCACGCTTGAGCGAATTTTGAAAAATTTTGAACTGAAAGTTCATTTGAAAAAAAATTTGTATATATAAAAAATAAATGGGTGCCCTGGTAGTCTAGTGGGTAGTGTGCTAGACTATTAGTTTGAGGGTGGTGGGTTCGATTCCCACCGGAGACTCTGGTCTGTGACACTACACCGAGCATATGGTCAAGTTACTCCGCTCGTATATAATTAGAATATAATTTGTAATTATATTGTAATTTAATAAATAAATAAATAAATAAATAAATAAATAAATAAAAAATAAATATATAAAAAATTAAACACGACTGTTATACTATGTAAATAATAACAACGATAATTTTTGTTAGATATTATCAAACCAAGTGTCAATCTCTTCACAAGAGAATGCACTTTCAGGGTGTCATCACTTATTTTATATTTTTTATTTAAGTAAGCAATTAAGAATGGCTTGAATTCGCCGTAGTGTAGTAGGTAGTGTGTTGGCTTATTAGACGTAAAGCCCGAGATCAAATCCCAGGTCAGACATCAAAACGAAATTTGAAAAAAAATATTTCTTCGGCGACTTCCTCTCAGCAGATTTCTGGCAAAAACTCTGAGAGCAAATAAACCTGCCCTGAAAAGGTTTCCCAAAATCTGTCGTTCGGTGTCGACGTTAAACTGTAGGTCCCGCCACTCAAGTATAAAATTAAAGCACACAACATGAGTGGTGTGAGAAGCTAGGCCGTAATCCTGACTTGAAGGGTTGTAATGGCCAATTATGTATGTATGTATGCATTTTCAATGAAAGCATAAAAGCACCTGAGGAATTTACAGTTTTCGCCGCAGAAACTTGGTCAGATAAACAAAACGATAGACTGAAGACGCTGATATAACGTGTTCATACATGCTCTTTACATTTTCCTAGATAAGGTATTGCAAAATGACTGAATGTTTCGAAATAAGCCTTATTTAAAATGAAAGAAACGCCATTATTGAGCTCAATATTTCATATAAAGTTTCGATTAATTATTGCGCAATAAATGTTTTTATTTTTAATTTTTTTTGTTTGTTTTGCTGTTTTTCGAATAACAGCATTCATGAGGAATAAAATAATTTTTACTGCTATGCTAGGAAAATTCAATAGCATTTTGTTGCTTATTTTGTCAATACCTGGGGCTTTCCTTGGGTTAACATTTTTAATGGCATTTACAATATCATGAAGCTTAAACCTAATGGGTCTGGGAGTCTTCGCAACAACAATTGGTAAATTAGTTATTTCAGTAGACTTGTTAGAGGTGAAAACAGTTTTCAGGTGATTCACAAATAGCCTACCTTTTTCGGCATCACTTCTTGCCCAGTTACCATTTGAGTGGTTTGTTAATAACTGGCCTTTTTAGATTCCTGGTTGCACGCCATATTGAATAATTTGTTTGGGGAGTCGCGTCCAGATTTTCCATACAATTTTTAAAGGATAGAAGCCTTTGTAATTCAAGTATCTTTTGAAGACGTTTTGTGCACTCATTTAGTTTTCTTTTAAGTTGAGGTGATCTCTGTAGTTGCCACTCTCTACAGAGTCTTCGTTTTTCTAGCACAAGGTTTTCGATAATTCGTTTTGGGACCTTAACAGCGCTTTGAGTTCAAATCGTCGATAGTTCTTAGAGGAATATTTTGTGAAGAGTGAGGGCTTACGTATTTCTTATATTTTAGCCAATTCCCTGTAGTCTCTTTTTCCATCAAGAAGCCTTTGGAGGCGTATGATCCGAAGACAGATCCAGTGAGGCTTCTACCTCATATACATACTTCTCTAGAGATGTTATTAACTACTGCGAGGGCGATTAAATTTGGAATTTTTTGTATATCAGTTGGCCAATAGGTAGGCTGTCCTGAAGAAATAATATCCAGTTTCAATTTAGAAATTGTGTTGATCAATTTCCGGCCTTTTGGAGAAGGAAGTCGAGAGCCCCAATAGGGCTGCAAGAAAACGAGGGCCTAGTGATCGAAAAAAAATTTTCATATTGACTCTCAGTGATCAAGTATCTAGGTGGACAATATATTGACGTGATAACAAGGTTTTGCTGGAAATCTTCAAGACAAATACTCGCAGCCTGAAGGTATTCTTCGCACAGGTCACTCATTTGGTAATGTTTTATTCGAGCCCTTATTAAGACTGCGGAGCCTCCACATGACCTATCACGGAGATCTTTTGAGTCTTAAAATGAATAACCGTTCATTTTAAATAAGCGTCTTGATGTCAGATGAGTTTCCGAAATAAGCATGACGTCAATTTCGTTGCTAATTAGGAAGTGTTCAATTTAATATTTATTCTGGCGAATACCGTTTGCGTTCCAGAAACAAAGTCTTAGGCAATTCACGGCTTATTAAGTACCGCTTGTAGCAGCGTTGACTGCATTTTTAACTTCTCTTGCATCATGTTGCTTAAAGTATTTGTAAAGTTATTTACCGATTGAATTAGTGCCTCGATAATAGTCTCAATCCGACTCAGGTTGGGAGCATTAGGAGTCTGGTTATTTGTTGGCTGTGAATTTGGTGTTGAGTTAGACTTCAAATCGCTGGCGTACAAGATGTTATTTGTGCCTTTGTTGACTATTGGTGGTTGACTTTGTGTCTGCATAGGTGGAATCATACTCTTTTGGTCCATTGAGTTCTTTACCACATAATAAACGGGGAAACCCCAGTAATTGGCAGTGTGATTCCCACCACAGTGACTACATTTTCTTAAACTAGTATCGCTTTTTGGCCTGCAACATTTAGCGGTTCTATGTAATTCCCCACAAATTACGCACACTGAAGGTAACTTACAGTAAGATCTAGTATGGCCGTATTCTTCTACTACAATTCTTCTATGCAACAGATACTTAATATTATATATTGGATGAACTTCCTCTAAATATTGACAGACTATTCGATTTATTACCATCACAACACACCAATTGATTTCAGTCCCGTAAATATGAAGAAATAAGCTGAAAACTGGTGAACTGGTGTTTGAGTTCCTGACAAAGTAAGACTAAAAGGGATACCAAATTATCATCAGCCCTTGATCGCAACTCCTCTGTAACATCATCAAGCGCAGAAATGCAGCTGTAATAAGGGCTAAAACCAAATTGCCTCTCACATAGTAAATCATTGTCATATAGATACTGGATCATTTGCCTACAAATTAATTTTTCGAAATTAGCTTCTCACACCACTCATGTTGTGTGCGTTAATTTTATATGTGAGTGGTAGGACCTACAGTTTAACGTCGACTCCGAACGACAGATTTTGAGAAACTTTTTCATGACAGGTTTATTTGCTCTCAGAGTTTTTGCAAGAAATCTGCTGAGAGGAAGTCGCCGAAGAAACATTCTTTGTAAATTTGTTCGGTTAAATTTGATGCGTCGCTACGAATCTTTAAGATTAATTGTTTCTCTGTTTATAAATATCGATTGTCTATAATATATTAACGGATTACGATTAGACTTTGATAACCTTCAAGAATTTAAGTTTGTATATATATGGCGAAAAACGCCGCGTACAAATAAACGTTCCAGTCAGCCGCTACGTGAGCCATTGTCGAAAAATATAGAGACAGGAGAAGGGATGAGAGACGCAAGAAAAGGAAGCAAGATAGGCGTGAGCGCGAGAAAGTTGAGATGTATAGATGTGGGAATGATGCCCGAAAATTCTATCAAAAGGTTAAGCGTCTAACCGAAGGTTTTAAGCCCGTAGCGTCTTCCTGCAAAGATGAAAATGGAAACTTGGTAACCGATTGGCAGGGGGTGCTGAGGTTGTGGAGGAAACACTTCTCTACTCTGCTGCAAGGTGATGACGACAACAATTCCGCCTTTAGAGATGATGTTCCGAACCCGATCAATGATGACGGAGTGGAGATTAAGCCGCCTAGCCATGAAGAGGCAGACCTGGCAAGTCCACCATCGACCAGGTATTCACACTACGCCAAATCCTGGAAAAGACCTACAAAAAGCAAGTCGACACACACCATCTCTTTGTCGAATATATTCGATAGCCCCATAAAGAATCGTGTTTTTGCAGCAATGTCTGAGGCTATGCAGAATGACGTTGAACAATTCCTGCAGATCCGTCAAGTTAGGAATTTAACTCTCCGAAACTTTTGATACCGTGCGAGGTTTTAGGCCAGGCGATCCCTTATCATGCGACCTCTTCAACTCCGTTATGGAGAGTGTTCTGCGAAAGGCGGCAGTGCATCGCAATGGCACTATTTTTCAAAAAAGCATTCAGTTGCTTGTGTACGCTGACGACATTGACATCAGATGTTACTGCTGGCTTTAGTGCTATTGAACGGGAGTCTACTAAGATGGCGCAGAGGCATGGATATATTAAGCTCTGATGCAGCAGCCTTGAGAGTATTCGAGAGAAAAGTCCTACGTAAAATCTTCGGTCCAGTGCGACTTTCCGCGATGATTTCCGCATCCGATCCTACAGTGAGCTGTATGAGCTCCTCAACGACATAGACGTTGTGCAGCGTATTAACATCCAGCGTCTGCGCTGGCTCGGCCATTTCGTTGGAATGGAGGAGGAGAGAAGTTTGTTTGATGCGGGGATCTGCGGAAATCGGCAAAGAGGAAGACCTTGTCTGCGTTGGAAGGACCAAATCGAGGAAGCCGCAAGAAGCAGAGGCACCTGGAAGAATGTGTTGCAGCAGGCCGAAATCCGTTAATCGGGTTGTTAATGGCCAATTAAGTAAGTAAGTAATATTATATACCTTCATTCATACATTCATTTTACTTACGTACAATTTAGCCTTAAGGATTTTGTAATAGCATTACGTTTTTAGACTCTAAGAATATTCTTGAGAATGGGAGAAATGCAAAATAGATCATTCATAAAGTGAAGGTGAATACTACAATACTACATACAGAATATGATATATATTATGCGTGTAATATGCAATAAGTCTTTTGTTCATCTTTTGTGAGTTTTTTGGATCAAGAGGTTTTCATTTGTGTCTTAATTCAACATAATTATGTATTTCTGAACATAAAATCGCTACGTTCAGTTCCGTTTGATTACATTATTTGATTTGAAAATATTATTCGAATAAAAGATTCTTAAAAATGTACGACCATTTAAGCCTACACATTTATTGCAGTCGTAATTTATTTCCAGTAGGAAGGATTTATTTCTTGATAGATCATTATTGTCCATTCATTCGATATGAAAACACACACAAAATGAATTCTACAAATACACACCAACAGCATTTAATTAGAGTCACACTTACATACTAACGTACATACATCTACGTATTTGTAAATATTTTATTGTAATTGTGTCTGTGCATCTAACACCAACATGAGTATATAGTGACAATATCGCAAAGTCTTATCTGCCATTGATGCAGGCCTGAAGACATTTACTTGTGTTTCGTATATATTGTATATTTATTATATATATACACACACACATATATACATATATATATATGTATGTATATTTCTTTGTTAATGTATAAAACGCGTTGGTTGGAAATTGTTGATGGTGGGACGTCGATAGTGGTAGTGGTGGCGATGTTGTAGCCGTGTATGACGAAAACGATGATGGCAGTGGTGGTGTTTACAATAGGTCGATTTGATGGCTGTAGAAACTGTGGTGATGTGGCATATAAATATCCAGGCAAATACTGAGCCCTTTTTTTTCTTATTTCCATCGTCCAGAGTTGTTGTATTTTTAAGTCACAATACTCGAAGAAGCAACAGTAATGATGACTGTTCAATGGTTGTTCGCATATTTCACAAGCGTTCATATTGTTGTTATTATTATATATTTTACGCCTAAGTAGTGGTGCGTTTTTTCGTAATTTCACCCTACATCAATATAGCTGGTGCCATTGTTTCTATAAACTATAATACACTATGCGGTATGCAGGAGTTAATACAATACAGAATAAGCTGAAATCTGAAGTATATGTAACAGCTAAAAATCATAAATTTAAAAAAAAAGAAGAGCAGCTTAAGTACAAAAAACAACTGATGCATAAGCAATTTTGTAGAATGGATGGATCCAAACGTCTGCAACAAGTAACCCTTGCCGAATGATAAGATTATCGGATACAATAAGCGACTGCGGTTCAATATAGTGTATAAACAATATAAGAATACCCCAACATCATCTTCCGAACTTAAGATGAACTTTTTATATCCATTTACCACTGTGCAAATTTTTTAAATTATTTCATAACCAATAAATCATAAATTTAGCACAGTGGTAAAAAATGTGTATAATTTTTGAAAATACCAAATAAATGAAGTCGAAGTCGTAGATCATCATACAGTCGACCTTAGTGAACCGTAACCCTTTTAATTGTTATTATTTTCTTCACTTAAAGAAAAGAGTATAAAATATTAAAATTTAATGCAAAAGAATTGTACTACGGTTATACTGGGGGCGAAATCTCTTACCCTTGTTGCCCACTACCACCACTCTCTGACTACATTTCATTTATATTTTAATCTTCACCATTTTTTTTGTAATTTTTTTTTTTGTAATTGATGATTATTGCAAAAAAAAATTTCAAAAGAAAAGAAATAAAAGGGAATAAAAAAGTCAAAATAAATTTGTACAGTCATCCTTCGCGTTGAATAAAAAAAAAATAACAATATATTGAAATGCTATCAACGATTGCGTATTAATTATGTATTAGAATTAATTTTTTTTCTAAAAAAAGCATTATTATATGCATATATACAATAAGAGCAATAACATCTAGGTATACGTCATCATTGGAGTCGCCGTGGTCTAGTAGATAGTATGTTGGCTTATTAGACGTAAGGCCCAAATTCAAACCCCAGGTCAGACATCAAAACGAAATATGAAAGAAAAAATATTTCTTCGGTATTCCTCTCAGCAGATTTCTGGCAAAAACTCTCAGAGTAAATAAAGTTGCCATTAAGAGTTTCTTAAAAATCTGTCGTTCGGAGTCGACGTTAAACTGTAGGTCCCGCACCCAACATGAGTGGTGTGAGAAGCTAGGCCGTAGTCCTGACTGAAGGGTTGTAATGGCCAATTATGATACGGTATCATGGACCGTCCTGGAATATAAATAAAAAGGCATTTAAGAATTACTCCAGGAATAGAACGGATTTAAGAAGTGAATATTCTTGGTAATAAAGAAAGAACTAAAAAGATGCTTTTTGTGATCCCCCAAAGCAAGAAGAGGATTTTAGTGAGCAATTAAGTATGTAAGTAACAACCATCTGAGCACAGAATTGTAGGCTTTCAACAGAAAGTATTAGCCATAAACGTACTTGTGATAATGCTTTATGCAGTCTAAAGCATCGCATCAGTAATTCTTCTCTGGTTTCGATAGCGTTCGGTCCATCAACTAAATGAGGAAGAATTCCACTTATTCCAAGTCCGCTCGCATCGAAGTCCAGCACATGACCTTATTTTAATCTGTCGCCGCTAGCATTGCCACCCGTTTTTTTACATGCTCCTCAAATAGCTCTCGATTTTGGGCAGTCAAACTGGACTGTCTTGGTATTTTCAGTAATAACTCTCGCCAGGGTGGACAAGTTAAACACTCTAACGCGAACTATCCCTTTCTTTTTGGATTTCATGAAGGATCTTCTTCAATGGGCGCCGATGTCAGGTTTTCAGCCTGTTGTAATAACTTCTGCCGACTGACTTAACCACTAAACACAATACATACTCGACAAAAATGATAATTTCTATATGCGAGATATATTTTATAGGCACTTAAACCAAGATCTTTACATAAAATTCTCCACGTAGTCTCAAGGACTCAAGGCAAACAAGTAGAGATCGATGATGTCTCGACATTTCTGCAGCGATATTCTATTCGATATGCGACTTACGTTACTTAACCCACGTTATTTAAAAAACGAGCCGCTTTAATTGTAGGTTTAGTAGGGGGATTAATAATAAATTTTATTAATTCTTCTTATATTTATAATAACACAGTGCAGCAGTCAAAATGCACCCAACTAATGATAATAAAAATAAAAAAAAATATTTTTGACTTCTACACAACCTGCACTATGTAATTAGCTGGGTGTATTTAATTTTTTTTTATTTTGTCGCATAGTGTAATTAATTGTTTATGAAGCAAAAACATACAACTTTATAAATAAAAGAAAATATTGCAAAATACAAATTTAAACATCGACGCCTCCATTCTATAACGTTCTAAGTGTACTTAGAACGTTTTTAATGTTCTTGCATTCTACGTTCTCTAACACTGTCAAAATTTGGTTAAGATGCGCCGATCCGTTCCGAAGTTATAGGGAAAAATTTACTTAGAATACACATACAATCGTATGTCGCGTGAAAAATTTGAGAGCTCATAACTCAAAACACACTTTTTCGACTTAGAATGTTATAGAACGGAGGCGTCGACATATTCTGACATAAATCACAGAAAATATTGCAACATTATTAACATTTAACAATAAAATAAAATGTTTAGCCTAAACTAGGTGATGAATTGATGTGTTGTTAAACTGATTGGCTTTGGTGGTGATGTTGTGGGTGTTTCCGTAAGTCGAGTATTTCCTTGTATTATTGATGGTACGACCAATAACTGCACGAAATCCTTGCTCACTAGGCTGATTACGTTAATGGTAAAAGTTTCTCGAAGTGCTCTGAAAACTTCGCGGACAGTTTTTTTTAAAGTAAATTTCTACAATTTTGAAGCGTTGCTCCAGAGTTAAACGAATCATGATGACTTGCCTTATCTTTACAAATATAAATGTCAACACAGTTCGATATTTTCAGCTGTCAAAGCATAGTTAATTATATCGATAGTTCTCATGTAGCTAATCTAATACGGTATTCAGATATGCACCTTTATTGCTTAAATCGCAATAAACGCCATTATTGAGCTCAATATTTTATATAATGCTTCAATTAATTATTGCACCATAAATACGCAAATTGTTATAATATTGAGTAAAACTTAAAATACAACACTGTCATAAGTATGTTCAGTGCGCATATTACAATTATCCGAACTCTTTCTGTGGATATTTGACAACTCAAATGTCAACAACGTCAAAAAAAAATAAAAAAAATAAAAACAATGTTGTTGAAACAACCAGCTGTTTTGTTTACCAACTGTCAAATGAATATTGAATAAGCAGCATAACTGCGTATATTGTTATGTCTGAATACTTAAAATATTGTAGTCAATAAACCGAATATTGGCTCAATAAAAGTGCATATTTGAATATAGTACAAGTAAAATATTAAATAAAAGCAGCTATTAAAGTGGAATTTAACGAAAAATTATAAATTCTCTAAAACTGGTTAAATGTCTTACGCAACTCCCTAATATGATCTGATCCGATACTTTTCTACAAAATTCTAAAAAATCCACAAATTTTCATGCCTTTTGTCTGTGATGGACATAGAAGGTGCGAACCTCCACAATCGCAGATCAAACCTACCACATTTTTAGGGTACACGATCCTTTGGATTGACCTTTAATTCGTGGCCTTGTTTATAGAATTTTGTAATTTTTGATCAAATAACGTGACACGCTGTTTGGCTATTAAACACAAAGTAAATTACGCTGCTTGTTCGAATTTTGACATCAATGAACTGATAGATGCACGTTAAGAAGAGCAGAGTTGGGCTTTAAGTTAAGTTGGTGGAAATGTAAAAAAATCACTTACCTACACTCGTATCAGTTGGGAGTATAATACAAATATCGTAGATAATTCTCTTAAGCTATGATACAGAAGCCAACTTTATACGTTGTCACTTTGCTGTCAGTAAAAAGAAAAAAGAAAAAGGTAGAGTACAACTTAAGGCAGATTCTATGCGACTCCACATTAACGTTGACTGAAATATTCTTCCATATGTTCTTTTCATACAGTATTTAACAAGTAGCTTAACTGCAGGCTTTGAATAAGGCAGGTTAGTTTTATTGAGACACAAAGTAAGGCGCTCCAAATTACTTTTCGGTAGTGTGTGGCAAATCTACTTACTTATTTAATTGGCCATTAGTAACCCGATTAACGAATTTCGGCCTGCAACAACACATTCTTCCAGGCGTCTCTGCTTCTGGCGCACCTACGCCAGTTGGTCATACCAATCGATGACAGGGCTTCCTCGATTTGGTCCTTCCAACGGATACAAGGCCGTCCTCTTCGCCGACTTCCGCAGATCTCTGCATCAAATACCCGTCTCACCGGAGCATCCTCCTCCATTCGAACGACATGGCCGAGCCAGCGCAGCCGCTGGATGTTAATACGCTGCACTACGTCTATGTCGTTGAGGAGCTCATACAGCTCAATATTGGATCGGATGCGGAAATCATCACCAACTCGCACTGGACCGAAGATCTTACGTACGACTTTTCTCTCATCTGCTGCATCAGTGCTTAATAGGGTCTATGCCTCTGCACCATAAAGAAGCACGGAAAGGATGAGCGTCTTGTAGAGTATTAGTTTTGTCATACGAGAGAGGTCTCTGCTTCTCAATTGCCTATTGAGACCATAGTAGCACCTGTTGGCAAGATTGATCCTGCGCTTGTTCTCCAGACTGACATCATTTTTGGTGGTAACGGCGGATCCAAGATGAATAAATTCCTTGACTGTATCAAAAGTATAGTTATCGGTCCTAATCTGAGAATCAATACGTCACACGTCTCTACATGTCGATAACATATACTTTGTTTTGCTAAGATGGGTCATCTTAGTAGACTCCCGTTCAATAGCAATAAAGGCAGCAGTCACATCTCGCTTGGTACGCCCAATGATGTCAATGTCGTCAGCGTACGCAAGCAACTGTACACTTTTTTGAAAAATAGTGCCATTGCGATGCACTAGCGCCTTTCGCAGAAGACTCTCCAAGACGAAGTTGAAGAGGTCGCATAATAAGGGGTCGCCATGTCTGGAACCTCGCACGGTATTAAAAGGTTCGGAGAGGTCAATTCCTACCTTAACAGTCCTGCAGGAATTGCTCAACGTCATTCTGCATAGCCTTATCAGCTTCGCAGTAATACCGAGCTGAAACATTGCGTCAAAAACACGATCCCTTATGGGGCTATCGAAGGCAGCCTTATAGTCGACAAAAAGATGGTGTGTGTAGACTTGTTTTTCGTGGGTCTTTTAAAGGATTTGGAATAGTGTGGAGATCTGGTTAATGGTGGACTTGCGGGGTCTGAAGCCGCACTGATAAGGTCCAATCAGTGTTTTGACGGGTGGCTTCAGTCGTTCACACAATACGCCTGTAAGAACCTTATATGCGATAGGGAGAAGGCTTACGCCCCTATAGTTGGCGCATATCGTAGGGTCTCCCTTTTTCAGCACAGGACAGTGGCAAATCTTTATTTTTTATATATCGTTGTAGTGCAATATAGTCGAGAACGTAATTCAACGATCATGCAGTTGTAGCCTATAAGTTATTATTGCCAAGGTCAATACAGGACTAATAAGGCCTAGAGCTGGTTTGTAAATGTAAAACTAATATTCAGAATTAAATTTGTATCTGTTGCGAAATGTTACTGTGCTTAAATACATTCTGTGGACCACAGAAATAATTCTAGTAGAAATGACAAATATGATCAAGCTGGAGAGCTTCGTGACAGTTTAAGAAAATATTTTTAACGAATATAAATACTTTTTAGCTTATAAATACATGATTTTTGTTGCATACATATATTGTTGGGATAGGCAGTATGAACAGGAGCAATATTGCACAGTTTTCGTAAGCGCTCAAACATTAGTGTGTGTAAATGTACATATGTATAAATCACAATATGGGTACATTGTTCATATGTATGTGTATACACACATACATAACATAACATGTAGATTTAGGAAAACCTAAATATTTTTGGATGGACGACTGGCCGTTATTTGTTGATATTGTTCATATTGTCCTGTCTGGCATATGCAGATGTCCGTGTGAATATCTGCATAATGAATTGAAAAGTCGTTTAGACAACTAAGGAAGAAAAACTTGTTTTCCATAAACCCCTTTTAAGGCACAAAAACACAAACACATATGCATATATCGATATGTTTTAAGTTAGAAAGGGGACGCTTAGAAAACCAGTTTTATATTCGATTATGCAAAAATTCATATCCATGTTTGTAAAAGTAACCAAAGGATGCCTACCCAAGCAACCCCATAGTACACGCAACCCTTTCATTATTTTCTTTGCATTCACAAATGCTGTATGTCTTGAAAAATTTCATCTCATTACACTCTCGCTATCACACGCTTAATCGCGTTTGTTGTTGTTGTCGATATGTTTGTTTATATTTGCATATTGTCAGTGTATGCATCTAATGATGATGATCATGATGACCGATGTTAAAAAAAAAGAGTTCGACTTACAGAAGTTTTTACAAAACTGGTAAGGCCGCCTGGATGCCTGGCTACTACAATTAAAACCCAAACGAATTTGTACGAAAGGATTTTTTTTTTTGTATTTGAAACGAGACAAGACATCTGGACATCAAAAAAGAAAAACATTATAAAGCGGCGAACTTAAAAATCAACCCTCTTGCATTTTCATTGTTAGTCTTATTAAGACACAATCAAGTCGAGATAGGCTGTTATATGATCGTCTACATATTACCCAACGTTCTTAGGGATTTTTGTTTCTTTTTCTTTTTGTGTGCGGAAATTCTTCAGTAATTAGCATATTATATATTTAAATAAAGTGTACTTTAAAGACGTGGTACAGGGAACGTACAACTGTGACCACAATGTATGACCAGAAGGAACTTTAGGGCGATAAGATTCATTTATGAGAAATTTTATACTTGAAACATTTATTTAAAGAGTGAACACAAATACAAAATCAAAAAACTTAAAGAGTATGTACGAAAATATCGAAGGTTAAGGGCAGATAGAAGATGTTATGAGAACACAGCATATGTGCACAGAATTTGTAAATCGGGCATGAATTATTTGCCAATGCGCTAGCTGTGAAAAGTTTAAATATTGCGTATGATCTTCAGGGTATGATAATCCAATAAATGCCAAGTTCGCTGAATCTAGTAAGTAAACTATTCAAGTTTGTTGGTGTTTATAAAACTTTCTAGAATATTCTACATTTTTTACACCTCAACACCTTAACAATGCACATATCTGGAAGCTTATAGAAAAAAATTGTAACAAAAATTGTAACAAATTGTATTTTTCCGCTTTCGAATTAGAAATATTGGGAATATTGCCTTAAATTATGTTCTGAGATTTCTCAACCATTTACAGAAGAAATCGACTGAGCGCATTAATGAAAATAAGGCATCCTATGCATTCCGAAGTAAATTCATTTTTACTTCGTCTCATTCGTATGTGCAACATACTTTCCTTTTCCATACAATATAAACCAATTCAAATCTAATAACCACAGATTTTACTTTCTTTTACACACTCCCCCAATTCATAATACACATATCTGGGAGCTTATAACGAAATTGTAACAAACAAATTATTTTTCCGCTTATGAATTATAATTAATTTGTTTGTTGGTTTTTTTTGGCAAATTTTGCCAATAAATATACGTTATATTCACTGTAGAAAATATTGTTGCGAAAACGATAAACAAAAAGCTACACAAACAAATACAACGAAATTGTTTCAAGTAAACCAACAACATCAGTATGAAAGAAAAGGGCATAGACAAGTAAGCAAGAAGGCAACAGCACACAACGTAAACAAAATACACAAACAACAATGAAACAACAATAGAGTTCTCTAGAAGGCGTACGTTCGACTTCAAGAACCTTCATCAGACTGTTTGCGTGGGCATATAAAAAGGCAAGACAAAGCAGGCAACGAGTAATAAGAATCCAGTCAGTTTTGTGTGAAGACGTGGCGCGTGTAAAGAAAACAATCGTGCTTTGAAGATCGCCGTTAAAAAGATCTGCGTTGTAAGCAAAGAGAAATAGCGAACAAGCATTTATTGTTGTATGCGGTGGCACACAAAAGTAATGCGAACAATAAAGAGTTCAATTGAAACTAAACACATATTTGTTTTTATTTTGTTTGTAATCAATGAACTCATATTTTAAACGTTTTTAAAAAGATAAAAACGCAACAATATGTTTTACTTGCATCGCACTGTTAGTTAACGAAAAAAAATTTGATGTATGTATGATGCAAGTTGAGAATAAAATTTTGTTTTCCAAATGAACCTGGTGGCTAATAATTTCTTGCTACATATCTGCGATGCCTTAAAATAATATTACACATTACACATCTAGGACACATGGAACTTATATTTGCCGAACAAGAATAAATTGAATTTCGATAAAGAATTTAATTAATGATACATTTTTACGTATCTCGTATGAATGGATATATACATATTTGTTATTTTTGTATTTTTATGATGCATTAACCATACTTTACATATTTCTAGAAAATATTTGTTAGCGCTCGTAACCTAGAGTTTATCAATACGTTCTGCATTCACGCTAAATATTTGGCACTTTTAAATCTTGAAAATACTAACCATTGGATGCCATCTATTTAAATACACCTCATACGTTGCGTTTGGCTTGTTTGAAAAAGCAAAACTGATTTTATGTTATGATGTTTGTATGTTTATTCAGTGTTAAATCCATTCACGTGAACACACTTGTATTTGTGTATGTGCAGATTTGCTTGTGTCCTAGCACATGCTTTCATATTTCAAATGTATTCATTTCTAATCGTACAACGTTTTGTTCTCCTCATCACATAGAAAAATAGGACACGCATAGAACAACTGGTCAAACCGGTTAGGTCAGTTGAGTTTTCTAATATGCGGACAGTTGTACTTGAATGTATGTATGCATACAGTATACATGTATGACAGACCATATAGTAAGGGTGGGGTTGTATTTCACAGTTGGGCAATAGACACAATACAATTCAACGAATTAACCCTTTCTTTTGTAGTTTATTATTATTGATGCAGTGGACAATAGTATATGTGTACGTAAATCTAAGTACGGCTGTGTAATATAAAAGTAACTCGACCAAATGATTGCTTACAATAGAGTTTTTACAGATTATAGGACCGGTTCTGTACTAATCAATTAACTATTAATGTTAGGGGTAGATTTTTTCATAGAATTGACAAAATAACCAGTTATTGTCACAATTTTATTTATCGTTGGACTATCACTTCACCATAATCGGGTAGGAAAAATGCCGTTAACACCAATACAAGGAATATTGTACTTCTCTCAAATATTCTTCATGCTAAAACTCTAATTTAGTAATTATGTACTCTGCACCACTAGTGGACGGAATGTTAGAATATATATTTAAAAAGCTCCATAGAATTATTCAACGTATGTAAATATGTATATGTATAGTTACCTAAATATCATGTTAGCACGAAAATAAAACACTATTTGAATAAAAATATATTTGTTGAACCTCTGAGTTGCCTAGTGGAGATAGTCTTCTGAGCCTAATGTGCGCAGGGTACAACTACCTCTGACTTACAACTTAAAACTCAGACAGATGTGAAAATCAGTTTTTGTCCCATTGCGGTTAAGATGATGGCGAAGATTCGATTGAGAATAATACAACATTAACATTGGTCTCTGAGCATTTGGTTCTAAAACGATTGCTACCGTAAGCGTTCGCAATCTCCACGGTTTTTGAAGCAGTAATTTGTACACCATTCTCATCTTCGGCTGCTGCCAAGGCTATCATGCCTACACGATGTCATTTTACGTATGTAAAAACAGAAAAATATCATTACTGAACCGTAAAATGAGAGTAAAAATTTTATGACAGATTTTTTTGTGTGTTTAAGCCGAAAGTCCATACCATGCGTTTAATGCGACCTTGCATAACATGCGATTCTCCCGTTTTATTGCAAGTTACACACATAATTATCAAACAAAAATAGTTCTGGGAAAAATGGAATATCAAATTGCGATTTTAAATGAATTTATGGCATTAATTACATGCTTAAGAATTTACATATATTGATATTTTGTGCTGCTAAGGCCTACGAAAGGATTCAAAAGAACACAAGACGAGTGTTTCCAATTAATTCCATACACAATAGAATATAATGCCACTCACAATAGAATATAATGCATGAGTCGCATAGAAAAGTAGAAAGTAAACCTACTTGATGTGTTCTATGCATTCTGTGCATTCTAAGCGTTTTCTTCTGTAACTTGTCACAAACAACTACACTTGTTCAATTCACACAAGCTGTTGTATAGTTGTATTGAGTGTATTGTTGAACGAATATACAACAGTATATGCTTGTTGTTGATAATTTTCATATAAAAATCCGATACACTTATACACATTTTTTTCATATGTTTTTAAACGTTGTATTGGTTTCGTGCTATCAAATTGTTTGAATGCCAAAAATTGTGAATAACAATAAGACATTTGGAATACGAAATACGCAATACAGGATAGCATTGAGCGTTCACAAACAACCAAGTCGACGCCTCCATTCTATAACGTCGTAAGTGTACTTAAAACGTTTTTAATGTTCTTGCATTTTTAAATTCTACGTTCTCTAACTTAAATACTGTCAAAATTTGGTTAAGATGCGCCGATCTGTTCCGAAGTTATAGGGAAATATCTACTTAGAATACACATATAGTCGTATGTCGCGTGAAAACTTTGAGAGCTCATAACTCAAAACACACTTTTTCGACTTAGAATGTTATAGAACGGAGGCGTCGAAGTGTACAATACAAATGTACGATACAAAGTCGTGTGAATTGACCAACTGATTCTAGTTTTTTGACACACGCATGTAACGCAAGGTCGCATGAAGCGCATGGTATGGACTTTCGGCTTTACACGATTGGTAACATACCAAAATATAGCCAAATAGGTTAGGTTAGGTCGGAGTGGTAGCTCTGATATCACAAAGCTCACTTGAGCACGCATAGCGGCCGGTTGTGATACCACGGGTGAACTCAGTCTCTGTACTGGCCAAATTCCACCAAAATCAGGGAAGAGGAAGAATTTGGTCAGCGCATGGGCTGCACATTAAAGTCACGACTACCCTACACTGGAAAAACAGCCAGAAAGTTTGATAAGCGAAGCTATATCCTTGATATCAATAGATGATAGCTCCGTCAAGCTGACAAGAAATGGGAAGCCAAATAACCTAAATCTACACCTAGCAAAGACGGGTATTGACAAAGAAAGTGGATAACAGTCTCCTCCTCCTCAGCAGATCTGCATCCACGACAGAAATCGTTAAATGGGAGCCCCATTCTTTCCGCGTGTCTACCCATAACGCAATAACATGTAAGCGTGGTCACTGTGGTTGAGATGACGTCACAACCAAGACCAAGTAATTGGTTGGTACGCCTTCTATCCATCGAGGGCTAGGTGAGTCTGGCGCTAGAGCAGAATTCCTCATTGACCCAGGATAGGTTGGCGTCCCGTAAGAATTTCCGCGCAATGTCCAACTTGACCGAGGCAAGTTTCACACCCAATTCCGGAAGGAGCGCACCAGCTCTGGCGAGCTCGTCGGCTCTACAGTTTCCAAAGTAGCAAAATAAATACGTCCATGATCTAATGAAGTATGATAATCTTTAAGAAGTTTCAAACAACGATGTGAGCAGTACGATTGCCAAATTTCCATTTATATTTTCTGTCAACAGCTACCAACTACTTTCTTCTACACAAAAACGTGACATATCAAACAACTAGCGCCAAAAAGTTTCTTGGTAGTTCCAAGTTGAGAACGCCAGCTTCTGGGTACAATTCTCCTACAGTCATCATTGGATACTTTCGCGAACGTGAATCCAAATCCAAATGCTTATAGATCTCGAAGATAAGCTAAAAATTCCTATTAAAATTTGGTATCCTTCTTTCGGAGTCTAGTAGATAGTGTGTTGGCTTATTAGACGTAAGGCTCGAGTTCAAACCCCAGATAAGACATCAAAACGAAGTATGAAAAAAAAATATTTCTTCGGCGACTTCCTCTCAGCAGATTTCTGGCAAAAACTCTGAGTAAATGAAACTGCCATGTAAAAGTATTCCAAAATATGTTGTTCGGAATCGACGTTAAACTGTAGGTTCCGCCACTCACGTATAAAATTAACGCACACAACATGAGTGGTGTGAGAAGCTAGGCTGTAAGGCTGACTGAAGGGTTGTAATGACCAATTATGTATGTATGTATGTATGCATGTTTAAGCCGCTGCTTGAGAAACTTTCAATTGTATCTCTAATTCCAAACTTTACACAATAATACTAGGCAAGCTTTAGACTTGAACCCATGATGAGTTCAATATAGAGCTGACCTAAGGATTTTTGGTGTACAACAATTATCTTCGTTTCACGCAGAGTAAACACATGGATGTCCTTAAAATTTAAAGAACTTTTTACGTTACTTTGCGCCGTTAATTGGAACTGCAGTATGTTGCTAAAATTGATTTTTATCTTTACGCTGTGCGATGCAATAGGTTTATGCAATATGATAACCACTGTACATATAATTCAAGAACAAAAATATATAAAATTACAATTTTTCTAATTGATTGTACATTCGGGTGTAGATGATAGCTGATAATTGCTGAAACTTCTCTCACAGTGGTTCTGAATGCAACAAATTTTTTTTTGCTATACAGTATGTGACTAAAAAAATCATAGTCATATTAGCAGCTCTGTTCATGAAACAATATCGATCTGACAGTTGTTTCGAAACTACATATAAAAATATGTATGTAGTCCAGGCAAATATTTGTCCATACAAAATGACATAAATTTTCTAAATTAAAAAACATACGTTGTTGTTTTGGCGCAAAAAAATGAATGATTAAATCAGAAAGGGAGATTAACATGTGTTTAAATGTAATTATTAGTAATTGAAGTTGCGGCTGTCGACTTTATTGTGGGCCATCTTTTTTGACAGCGTTTTTGTTTGAAGTTGCGTACGTATTCTGTTTCATCACTTAAGTGTGACTCACTCACTCATATGCATATGTACACATAAAACAATATTATGTTGATGTACATACATATGATTACCCTTGCGGCTTTTGTAAGAGTTCATCCATACGTGTACACACATGTGTGTATAAGCGAATTATATGTGCTGAGATGTTGCCAACCACATTAAAAGTATGTCTCCAGCAAGAATCCTCTTTTGTGTATATTTAGTTTTATTTATATTCTCAAGTTGTCAATGTCACACAAAAATACTCTCAACAAAATCGGGATTTTCAATCAAATAAAAATCAAAGAATATAAATATAAAATATATGTATATAACATTAAAATATCGATAAAAAAGAAAGTATTTTCATAAATATTTTAAATAATATAAACATCAAAATACAGTGAGTAACAATAATAATTATATGAGGGCCATAAGATAACATTTTTTTTTTTCATTTACAATACATAGCCGATTTAAAAATTTTCTGGTTATTAAAACATTTGTTATTAGTGATATCACTAAGCTAGTATAAATCAAGAAAATACTATTCGTGGTCAGTAAAAAGCAGAAGTAAAAAAATATTTGCTGATTTAATTTGCATATTCAAAAAAAAAAAATTGAGCAAATAATTGTATGGAATAATAAATAATACATATGATATAAATTGTCACCATCAAATTTCATCGTAGTTCACTTACGTTGATATTCAAATATTAACCAATATATGTATGTATGTATGTATGTTAATCAGGCCAGGAAAGATCCACCATACAATATCAATATACAACAGTGTTGTTATAATTGGCCAATTCACACGACTTCGTGTATGTTTACAACATATGAAAAAAAATGTGTATAAGTGTATCGGATTTTTATATGGAAATTATCAACAACAAGCATATACTGTTATATATTCGTTCAACAATACACTCAATACAACGATAGAAGGGCTTAAGTGAATTGCCCAAATATGTATATGTGTTTGTGTACAATATGTCTGTGAAAATCGTGCATATAAGTATGTATATATAAATGTAATTCTACAAGTTGGAAAATGACTAAATACAGTAGTTAACATAAATAATTACTTACATACGGACATTATTGGCCATTACAATCCAAAATTAGAATTGCATTATGTCTTCCCACATCACCCAAGTGGTATGTGTTAATTTTATCGCTGGATAGCGGCATCTGTAGTTAAACTGTTAACTCTTAACATAACTGTCGACTCCACAATACAGATTTTAAAAACTTTTTCTTAGCATTGCCAAAACAAAATAATTGGGCAATTCAAACGACTTTGTATCGTGTATGTTGTATTGAATACACTTTCTGTTTGTGAATGCTCAATTCAATGCTGTATTGTGTATTTCGTATTCCAATGAATACAACGATACAAGGGCTTGTGTGAATTGCTCAAATATTAATTAACAAATTCAATATATCTTGCTCTAGAATGGTTATGTTAAAATCTAGTAATAGAGGAGACAGTAATGTTAGTATGAAGTATGGTCAGATATACGTATATTTTCAAGTGGGTTTTTGAACACGGAAACATTGAAGACAACAATAAAGTTTACTCTCTTGCAAAAGCTGGCACAGCAACTAATTTGAACAATTTCATAAGTTAGACTGGCATTTCTAAAAACATCTCTTAACGCTTACTCATTCAGAAATTTAGTTATATAAGAGAATTGGGTGGACGCATTTAGGCCACAAAGTGTTACCACAGTTTTCCGCTATAGCCTAGTGTCGGAACTACGCGGAGCTCCTAAGGAAGAGGCGCAGACTGCCAGTGTCAATCCGTGACCGTGCGTACCTAAATACTTTATTCTCCTTTGACAAAATGCCGGGCATTTACCCATGGTTACCCCCGACAACCATACTGAGAACAGGCTTCGTTCAGCCTTGGCCTGATATTTCGCGTCGATCTACCTGTATCCGTGCCGCTCATCTGTGGGCGATAAAATCGACGATCGCATTGTCAATCATGAGCCTGCAGGTTCTCATTGGGATTCAAAACGTCAAGAATTCACCGTATAGTTCGAAGGTTGTGCCCCAGTACCCATATGATACGGACATCATATCGTTCTGCTGCCTCGTAGAGATATTTGCGGCAGCTGTACATCGTCTAGGAGTTTATCAGATTGAAGTTCAGCCCTTTGATAGCTGCCTGGCTATCAGAAAGTATGGTAATGTTTCACTTGGAGATATTTACGTCTCCAGTAATTCTCGCCGCAGCCTGTGTTGATAATACTTTGGCCTGAAAGACTCTACAATGGTCCGGCAGCCTTATGGACTGGGCAATTCAGACCGATTCCGAAAAAATTACACTACCAACAGTTCCGTTCAATTTAGTATTTAAACAAAAGTTGGGAAATACATAGGTACGTATTTCATAACTTCTGAATTGGATTTGGATATGCGTATAGTGCGGTAAAATATAATAGATTGATATTGCAATATTCTAACCATTTTGTAGTGCACTTTGCTCTATATTTAGGGTCATTATATTGCTGAAATACTCATCGAACTGGCATATTTTTATTCGTCATAAGCATGAAAGTTTACAATATATGTACATATGTAATTCGTTACTTTTTAAATGATTTGTGCATGATATTGTGATCTTATTTTTATCACAAAGTGTTTTAAGTATTTTAATTTAATAATAATTTTTAATCAACAAAAAAAAATTTTAAACCACAAAAAAAAATTTGTGACACGTATTCATAGCTAAGAGATTGACGATTTTCTAAAAATATCATATTGACGATTTATGCCCTTATTTTGACGATTTTTAAAACTTAAACATTTACATCATATTCTTTACTTTAGTACATTAAAAGTCACTTTAAGCTTTGTATTTACTTTGCAATTATTACTATTGGAAATTCATGTTAGCAAAAACAGGGAGTAAAGTATTATAAATAGCGTCGTAGTTGAGAATAATTTATCACTTCGAGTATAGCTTCTAACATTATCATCGGAAGAACAAAGACAAGCTTCGTTATTTTTTTTCCGTATTTTTTCTGTAATGTAGTGTGCGATCCACTAGCCAATCGACCACATACGGATGTGCTGGCGCGATGAGCGTTAAGAAGGAATATATGTGGGCAATTCACACAATTTTGTATCGTGTATGTATTGAATACATTTGTTTGTTTGTGAACAATCAATGCTATGTTGTATTGTGTATTTCGTGGCATTCCAACAATTTGATAGCCCGAAACCAACACAACTTGAAAAAAATGTGTATAAGTGTATCGTATTTTGATAGGAAAATTATCAACAACAATCATACACTGTTGTATGATACAACGGCTTGTGTGAATTGACCAAGTATTTTCGGCAACAAGTCCCCTTATTTCGTTCGAGCAAAATCCTTTAGTAGTAACGATAGAACAGTGAAACACATTGCAACGATGCTCCAATAATTCAATGGAGTTGGATACACTACCGTCATTAACGAGCTACTACGGCCTCTCCTGTACGCGGTCGAGACACCTCAAAATAGATGTTGAGAGTTGTATTCCATTCTCGGTCGGTTATAAGTGGTGTAAATAGTAAGGTCAGATGATAAGATCTTAAGAAGAAACTGAAAAATGTGTCAGTTCCAGCCAACATTACACTGAATTTTCATGCTCTGAATGTCAAGAGCTTCTGACTCCTTAATATTTACACCAGCCATAGATTAAGATGATGCAATATTATTGCTGCGCTTATGGGATAGATTGTTTAAACCTTAAACAATTTTTTCCTGAAAATGATATAAAATTTCTCCATTTTTGGAAAAATTAAAGAAATTAAGATTAGGGACGCCAGCTTTTAATTTCTAACAATTTTTTTTTTTCTAAATGTTTTACTTTTGAACTCAGATATGTACATACACTGACTTTATATGTTTTACTACAATAGAAACAATTCTGGTTTTTAAAAACTTTTAATTTATTTATTTATTTCTTCTGACGATTATTTTACAATTTCAATAAACGTTTTTGACGATTTTTTCTTAAATATTTGACGATTTGGTGACTCATTCATCTGGCAGCTATGCATGTATTACGTGAGGATAAGTGCAGTTACTTAGCAACAATTTCCTCATTTTTCTTACGTTCTCATCAAATCTCTAAATGTCATATTGTTGGCCTTATTATTTTTGACATCAGTGTACTATATCTTATAAATGGGAAAAGAATCAGATGTTGTTTGGAATCTTCTAGAAACCTATCTGGAAACTGTATCCAGAGTAAATAGTTCTTAAATGCTGTAAAAATTATAAATTCTGCCAAACAAATATTGAATGAAAGTGAAAAGAATTTATTTCAATATCAAAAAGCATCCTTCAAAATGAAAACATTTCAAAATGACGCATTAAATTAATCATTACATTATTTCTTGTTGTATATTATACAATACTTTGAATAATTTTTTTTTTCATTTTCTTTATTGATTATTCCTTTGAAATTCTTGGCGCACACCACTGCATAAAAACACCAAACATTACAAAAACAAAATAAAAAATGGCACATCATATCTTTATTATTGTATACGTTTCTTTTTTATTTTTTATTTATTATTTTTAATTTGTTTGTGTGTACATGAATGACTATAGTTTAAGCTCATAATATATATGTGTGTGTGTTTCTTTGTTTTTTATGTATTTCAAAGTAAATGTGTTGGTAAAAAACATTTCTACAATACAAAAAATGTATATATATATGTATATGTATGTATGTATATGAATAATATAATTCACAAAAATAATATATTGTAAATATGTAAGTATGTATGTATTTGTATTGCTTGGTAAATATTTGGTGGTGGAAGTAGTACCCTTGGTCAAATTATTATGAGATGGTGTTAGTTGGAGAAAGGAAAAGATGAAGACCAGCAAGGTAAAACTATAAAATTGAGATGCCTTTCAAAGGGCCTCATATTGCAGGCAGTTACTCCTATACTACGCGACTACCAAGCCAGCCGTTTAGACAACTGCATACTTAAATTCATACAAACATACCTAAAATATGTAATCTCATACTATCAAAAATTACAATTGGGCAATTCAGACAAACCCTTGTATCGTTGTATGGCATGTATTGTTGGACGAAAAACAATGAATGCTTGTTGTTGATAATTTTCATATAAAAATCCGATACACTTAAACACATTTTTTTCATATGTTCTTAAAAGTTATATTGGTTTCGGGCTATCAGTTTATGTAAATGCCAGTAATCAAGAAGAAGAAGAAGAAAACTACAAAATATTTTATATGCAACTTGAGTCAACAATTAATATTTCAAATTTATATTATAAATATATTATTATGTATATCGTTAGTATAATTCGCAAAGACGCTAAGTCCACTTTTTTCCAAAATTCAGATTTTAATGCAAAACGGTAACATTATACAAAATACATATTTTACAACAACAAAAAATGTCATTATGTAGTTTAAAGTTGTTGTAATTTTTTGGTTGGCAAAAACGCTAAGTCCACAAATTACGGAAAATATTAAAAACACGTGCTAATTTTTTGATTTGATTTGATTTTTTTAATTGATTTTTGATCTGGGTCATTTAAAGAGAGCTATTTTGTAAAAATAATTGCGTTTAAAAAGTTTACAAATTTTAAAAACTGGAAATGCTACAATGTTTTTTGTGTCTCCTGTAAAATTTGAAAAAAGGGACTTAACACATTTGCGAATTAGACTAACAATATAATATTTTTCATTTTGCTGCTTGAAAATCAAATTAATAATAATGCTATTCTTCTTCTTATCGCTTTTTGACGTTTGGAATACGAAATACACAATACAACATAACATTGAGCGTTCACAAACAAAAGGTGTATTCAATACAACACACACGATACAATTGCCCAAATATATGAAACAAACAGATGCATACTTACCAACTGTAATTGACTCAACTAAAACAAACCTGATGATCAGCTGTTTATTGTAAAAATATATGTTCATATGCAGCAGACAGCAAATGTGTAAAAAGTGTAAAAGTACCCTCAACATATGTAAGCAAATATACTAAAACAAAAAAATTTAAATGTATTTACTAAATTAAGAGAAAAATAAGGAAAACTATCTAATGTCTCCATATTTTTCTACCACAAAAAAGTGTAGATGATCCCAAGAAGAACTCAGAGTAAATTTAAAATTAAAATTTTCAATGTATTAAAATGTTACACCCAAAATTTAATAGGATATCCCATAAGGTCAAGCACTCAATTTAACATACATATGTATTTGGTTTCGAATGTACCAATAGTTTTTGTGTTTTCTGCTGATAATTGCCGCCATTCACTCATGAGCAAGTTTTTCGGCGATTATGCAACCGTTCCTCCAAATGACCAACTAAATACTCACTTGGATTCGTATCGGTACTTTGTGGAACTGTATTAAGCCTGTTGGGACTTTGGTAGGCAAATCACAACCATTACATATTCTTAATTCTTTCGAACTTTAGGTGAAATTGTTCTTCAGTATTATTACGTTTTTACCCTTTTTAAAAACGTTTAAAATATTAGTTCGTAGATTGCAAATAAAATAAAAATAAATTTGTATTTAGTTTTAAACAAATTCTTTATTGTTCGCACAATTCGGTGTGCTTTAATTGTTATTCTTCTTTACACTCTTCCGCGTACACGCTAACAATTGTTCGTTAGATCTGAGTAACGGAGATCTTCAAACAACAACGCGTCTTCACATAATACATAATACATAATTGGCCATTACAACCTTTCAGTCAGGATTACGGCCTAGCTTCTCACACCACTCATGGTGAGTGGCACATAATACGGATTGAATTCTTTCTGATGCCGTTGACGGCTTTGTCCTTCCTTTTATATCGCTGGGTAAACAGTCTGATGAATGCTCTCGAAGGTGAATGCCTGTGCCTTCGCGAAATCTGTTTGTCCTTGCAGTGTTGTTGTTGCCTGTTTGTTTACTTTGTTTATCCCTTTTTTTATACTGATGTTGTTGCAATATTTTTGTTTATCCGTTGATCATGTAAACAAGTCCATTGTTTTGTTTTTGTAGCTTTTGTTTATCATTTTAATAACACCATTACCATTTTCGTAACAGTGTTTATTTAAACTCTCTCTAATTCATTGCTTCCTCTATAAATTGAAAACTATAAACACATCCCCACAGCATTGTAGTATCACAAACATGATTAACTATTTCACGTAAGTCTTTTGGATTGTTTTCTTCACTTTTCGTCCTCCATACTAAAGCATGTCAAATGAGTTTTTTAATCATTTTTAGACGAATATATATAATTTTTACTCGGAAGGAAAAAGAAATGTAGAGCTCTATCTCAAGAACTGGTTAAGCATGGTAGTTATATTACAATGCGGTGGGAATGTGTGTCGTCGCCAGATGTGGGCAGTTGGGAAGTCTATGGTCGTCGTGGTCTAATAGTGTGCTGCCTTATCGGATAGGGGACTAAGGTTCAAACCCTAGGTCAGTCATCACGCACAAAATAAAATATGACAAAAACATTTCTTGGGCAAGTTCCTCCCAGCAGATTTTTGGCAAAAGCTCAGAGAATTAATAAAATTGCCGTGAAAAGTTTCCCAAAAATCTGTCGCTCGGAGTCGACTTTAAAGTGTAGGTCCCGCCATTCATGGATAAAATTAACACAGACAACATAAGTGGTGGTCGTAATCCTGACTGAAGGGATGTAATGTGACTGATTAAGTGAGTAAATAGGAAAGGATAGGAAGTAGGAAGCCAAACTCCCTATAGTTAAGACGCAGATGTCAGTACCTTTAAGTTTTTTATGCTTCCAAGAGAGATTTACGAACTTTGACAGTTTATAACAGCCATCTTGTTGAAGCTACATTTGTTAAATTAGTTGTTATTAAGTCTGTTTTGTCAAACCACCACGGATGGCAATAGACAAGGACGTGTGATCGCTGAATGTGCTCTGGAGAAATTGGCAGCTGACCCTAATTTTCATGCCATTTCTGGATGAATATGCACGTGAATAAACAAAATTGTCGAACCACACACAGCCAACATAACTCATGCCATCGGTCAAATTCAGCCTGATTCAAGCGTCAGACTCATGAAAAATTGGACATTTCGAATGGTCTCTACCCAGAGAAACCGTGATAGTCATTTAAAAGATTTTATATAATGGCGTTAATGGGTCTTTCAAAGCAAAAAAATTTCGATGACATCTCATACAAATTTTGTTTGCTTCAGATTTAAAGATACGAATCGCTTAATGGCGGACCCAATACTTGTCGTTCATTTACAATCACAACATTTAATATTTTTTGATTACAACCACAGTTTAATTTTTATCATTCTCAGTTTAACACATTAAGATGTGGACAGAATAAAAAAGGTACAGCCATCAGGCTATATTCGTGCAGAATGTGAACTCTTTTCAAATAATTATTCTAAGTTTAAAAAACTGTTTGCCTCTCCCATAAGCTTGATCAAAAAATATTTGAGCAATTCACACAAGCCGTTGTATAGAGTGTATTGTTGGACGTGTATACAACAGTGTATGCTTGTTGTTGATAATTTTCATATAAAAATTCGATACACTTATACACATTATTTTCATGTGTTTTTAAAAGTTGTATTAGTTTAGTGCTACCAGTTTATGTAAATGACAGTAATCAAGAAGAAGAATAAAAACACAAAATATTTTCTATGTAACTTGAGTCAACAATTAACATTTCATTATAATTGTTCCCACAGATAATTAATTAATTTACTTTTTTATTTTGTTGCATGAAAATCAAATTATGAATACTGGTGTTTTTCTTATCGCTTTTTGGCGTTTGGAATACGAAATACACAATACAACATAACATTGAGCATTCACAAACAAAAAGTGTACTCAATACAACATACACGATACAAAGTCGTGTGAATTGGCCAATTTACATACATACACACTTAACTGGCCATTACAACCCTTCAGTCAGGATTACGGCCTAGCTTTTCACACCATTCGTGTTGTGTGCGTTAATTTTATACATGAGTAGCGGGACCTACAGTTTAAAGTCGACTCCGAACGGCAGAGAAGCTTTTCATGGCAATTTTTACTCTCAGAGTTTTTGCCAGAAATCTGCTGAGAGGAAGTCGCCGAAGAAATACTTTTTGTATTTTGTTTTTGATGTCTGACCTGGGATTCGAACTCGGGCCTTTCGTCCAATAAGCCAACACACTACCTACTAGACCACGGCGACTTCAATTGGCCAATTTATTTACCTTAAAATTAGGAAAAAATGTGTTTTTGTTTGTGTCTAAGAAATATGTTCATGGTCTAAATACATCTTTACTTACTTAGTTAAAACATTGCCACTTCAATTTCATTGTTATTTTCATTTGTCCGAAACCAAAAGCGTCACAGTTATAAATGAGGATCATGTTCTACTTGGCCTTACCATTTATTTGACTGCGTATAATTTGTATTTTTAACGATTACTCCTCTTTATATTTTAATGGAAGGTAGTGGTTGGTGGTTGGTGGGAGTTGTTGTTGCTTCGTTTTTTGACATTTTGCATTTTTTCCTCCACTTATTTTGTATATATGTATGTATATATATATATATTTTTTTTTTGTTGTATCGGTAATTGTTCTAAAGCAAACGCTTAAAGTTTTTTTTTGTTCTTGTGTATTTACATTTTGTAAATAAAAAAAAACTATTAAAAAATGGTGTGTGTGTGTCGATGTATTTACTTGTGCTCTTTCCTTTTTCTGTTTTAATTTTAATTTTTTTTTTTCGATTTCTTTTCTTTTTGAAAAGGGGGAAACTTTCTTATGGCATACTATTCAAGTAACAATTAGGTGGAAGAGAAAAGAAAGATGAAATAAAAAAAGCTTTCCGTTTGTTTTTTCTTTTTTTAATTTATGTTGATTTCGCTGTTCTGTTCTGTTCTTGGTGTAGCCAAGGAAATAATCGATTAAATTATGTATAGATCGGGAAATGTAAGTAAAATAAAAAAGGTATGTATATCCACAAAAAAAAATTCTTAAATTAATCTACAAAATATAAACTCTATTAAAAAAAATATGATTGCAACAAGCGAGCCTTATATAACTTATGCAAACTTTTCATATTCCAATACACCTATTGATCGTTACTATTTTAATACCTTAATTACTTACATAATTGGCCATTAACAAGCCGATTAACGGATTTCGGCCTGCAGCAACACATCCTTCCAGGCGCCTCTGCTTCTTGCGCGCCTACGCCAGTTGGTCACACCAATCGATGACAGGACTTCCTCGATTTGGTCCTTCCCATGCAGGCAAGGTCATCTTTTTAGCCGACTTCCGCAGATCCCCGCATCAAATACCCTTCTCGCCGGAGCAATCTCCTCCATTTGAACGACATGGCCGAGCCAGCGCAGCCGCTGGATATTAATACGCCGCACAACGTCTATGTCGTTAAGCAGCTCATACAGCTTACTGTTGGATTGGATGCGGAAATCATCGCCAACTCGTAGGACTTTTCTCTCGAATACTCTCAAAGCTGCTGCTCAGTGCTTAATAGGATCCATGTCTCTGCGCCATAAAAAGGCACGGGGACGCTGAGCGTCTTGTAGAGTATCAGTTTTGTCGTACGAGAGAGGTCTCTGCTACTCAATTGCCTTTTGAGACCATAGTAGCACCTGTTGGCAAGAGTGATCCTGCGCTTGATCTCCAGATTGACATCATTTTTGGTGGTAATGTCAGAGCCAAGATAAATATACTAACTGACTGTATCGAAAGTATAGTTATCAGCCGTTTTGCCCTCATTTATTACCAGACCCATGTTAGTAGACTCCCGTTCAATAGCACTAAAGGCAGCAATAACATCTCCCTTGGTACGCCCTATGATGACAATGTCGTCAGCGTAAGCAAGCAATTGGACGCTTTTTTGACAAATAGTGTCATTGCGATGCACTCCCGCCTTTCGCAGAACACTCTCCATGACGAAGTTGAAGAGGTCGCAAGATAAGGGATCGCCTTGTCTGAAACCTCGCACGATATCAAAAGGTTAGGAGGTCCATGCCTACCTTAACAGAGCTGCAGGAATTGCTCAAGGTCATTCTGCACAGCCTTATCAGCTTCGCAGGTATACCGAGCTCAGACATTGCGGCAAAAAACAATCCCTTATGGGGCTATCGAAAGCAGTCTTATAGTCGACAAAAAGATGGTGTGTGTCGACTTGTTTCTCGTGGGTCTTTTCCAGGATTTGGCATAGTGTGAAGATCTGGTCGATGGTGGACTTTCCAGGTCTAAAGCCGCACTGATAAGATCCAATCAGTGTTTTGACGAGTGGCTTCAGTCGTTCACACAATATGCCTGTAAGAACCTTATATGCGATAGGGAGGAGCCTTACACGCCTGTAGTTGGCGCATATCGTAGGGTCTCCCTTTTTCAGGACCTACATCAATTTAATTCCTAAATTTATGGCATATTCTTTTGTTTCTTTTCTTTCAATTATTAATTATTTATATACATGAAAAATAAAATTAATTAAAAACAAAAAATTTAAATAACAAACAAAAATGAAATCAATTTACTATCAGAAGCATTTCGAAATCTTTTAAAATATATTCTATAACTTTTTTTTTGGAAATGTTTTTATAATCCGAAGAAGGTTATTAAATTCTATCTGTGATTAGCAATCGGCATCATACATAGTACTGCGGCCCCTATATGTTGCGACTGGCTGTACAACTTTATTATTTTGTGCAAGCAATTGTTGAATGCCTGGTTGGTCATTGGCTTATTGACGATCAAAAAATTTTCATTCAACCGACTGCCAATACGATGCTACAATAACAATTTATAAGTAAGACGACCAACCGTTGAGTCAACAAGTAGTACAACTAATCGAAACGTGCAGGGGCCGCATAAGAGTTGCGTATAACAATAATAGTCAAAGCAATGTCCTTACACAAGGATATCGTTATATAAGTCAACGACAAATTAAAAACCGTTTTGTACGCTCTATTTTAAGATTATTTTAGAGATTTAAATTCAATGGTTCTGTATGACCATACATATGTACCTATACACTCGAGTCTCGTGTATATGCGGCTCTTTTTATGCGAATTCGAATTTATGCGATTTTAAATGAAAATGAAAAAGCGCCTATCGATTGATTTTAAACAAACCGGAAGTTGAATCGCTTACATTACATGAAGTTTGGAATAAATTTACAATTTTGGATTGTATTATTCTGGCAGCATCATCAATCTCTAAACTGCAACCGCAAACATTAAATGCATGCTGGAAATCTATATGGCCTGATTGTGTTGCTGGTAATACTGGTGATGAAATGTCGACATTGAGCATTGAAATAATCGATTTAGCTCATCAAATTCGAGGAGATGGATTTGACTCGCTGAAGCAGGATGATGTAGAAGAACTGTTAGCTGACGAACCATTAGCCGATATCGACGTCATTAGTTTAATCACCGACAATGAGAAAAACGTGGCTAGTGAAGAGAGTGATTCGAAGAAAGTGTTGTACAATTCAATTCAAAACAAATTGGTGATATCCTCAACAAAGTTAATGATTTACAAAATCTTATTCTCAGTATGGACCCAGATACCGAAAGAGCACTGAAGATTCAATGCGGATTAACTGATCTGTTTTCCGGATATCATGAGTTGCATAGGCAACTTAAAAACGCAAAGTCACAAAGTTTAATAACTGACTACATATTCTGCAATAAAAGAAACAATATGTATGCACTACCTAATAGGTATGCAATGATAAAAGTGACTTCGAACCAATACCAAAACTATGCAGAATGATTGATCGTACATTCATAATTATAGACTTCAGTTTATTATTTATTTATTTTTTTTGGATCATTTTGTTTTTTTTTTTTTCTGTAAATAATGAATTAAATTTTTATTTTTGTTTATTTGTTTTAGAAGTTTTTGTTTTTATTGTGAGAAGCTAGGATGTTGTACAATGGGTCAATTCGACCTCCGGGTACTGTACTTGTCACAGTTGACAAATGCATGTCCTCTAACCTAACCTAACCTTTTGTTTTTATTGTTTAAGAAAATGAAATAAATATACTTTTGTTGATTTTTTGTGCGATTTTGCTTTGATTTTTCAATTAAAATTTGAATTTATACGGTTTTTCAGGATTTTGGAACGAATCATTAATTTGTATATGAACCTAGACTATCGTTTTATGCGAATTTAATTTACGCGATTTTTTTTATAACACATCTATCGCATAAAACGAGACCTGTGTGTAATAGGTAAGTAGTTTAAATGACCATTTATTAAAGCCTTACACATATATATACAGTGGTGGCCACGAATTTAAGACATTTAAGATTTAAGACATATTTGTGATAATTGAGAAATCTCAAGAAACCCATGATATTTTGGAAAAATATACTTTGGAGCGACGAGTGAAGTTTTGCCGCTTCGGCTCTGATGGAAAGCAGTACGTATGGCGCCCTCCAAATCTGAAGCATCATCCAAAGTAAACCCTAAAAACAACATGGTGGTGGAAATGTGACGGTGTGGGCAGCATTTTCCTGGCATGGTGAAGGTCCCATTTACAATATAACTTCTAAAATGGACCAGCTGAATACAACATGCCTCTAATATATCAACTTATGCATGATAATGACCCTAAGCACATTTCACGTCTAGTGAAGAGTTGCTTAGATGAAAATGATATCATTGTTCTTAAGTGGCCAGCTCAATCCCCGGACCTCAATCCAATTGAGAACTTGTGGAATGATGTTGAGGAACATGTACGAACAATTAAACCAAAAAATTCAAGCGAAGAAAGGGAAGAAATCGAAAAGGCTTGGTATGCAATTCCAAAGCAACTTTATGTAGTATTAGTCGAAAGTTTACCCAGGAGATGTGCTGCTGTGATCAAAAATAAAGGATTTCCTACTAAATACTATGATTTTTTTATGAAGCTGAGCTTAATTTAGAGAATAGTGTTATATTATGCCTATGTCTTAAATTCGTGACCAGGTAAAATTTGTGTTTATGTATATAATATGTAAATAAAAATTCTTAACCTAATATAGGTAACAAAATATTATTAATTTTTCTTCATAACATTACAAAAGTCTTAAAAAAAATATCATGGACCCATAATTTTTTCGATAAAATGTAAAAATTATTACAAATAACTCAGTCATATGTCGTGTCTTTAATTCGTGGCCACCACTGTATATAACAAAATGAGTCCTCGTTTTAAAATTCTTGAGTAGATCAACTACAGATAATACTTTCGTTTTTGAATATGAGTATGCAACGAGAGATTACAATGCAAACGCATACCAAGATATCTGTTTGAAAAACTTTTATTAACTTCTTTTCCATCTACCCAAATTTGAAAACTTGATTGAAAACTACACGCGGTCTAAATCCCAATATTTATTTATTTATTTTTTTTGCAGCATTTAGTTTCAATTTATTTCAGACTTATAAGGATAAAGAAGACGTATGCAACATGTATATTTTTCGAAACAATTGAAGATTTTCATTACATTTGTATAAATTTTAAATAACAACTCACGAAATACACTTCCCTGAGAAACTTCATATTCAACATGAACAATAAAACTTTTGTTTTATGTTCTACCTCAGCATGCTGGAGAAAAGAAGGAAAAGCTGGCAGCCCATTTTAAAATTGTATACCAATACTGAATAATAATACTAGGCAACAAAATAAAAAAAATTAAGTACACCCAGCTAATAACATATGGGCAATTCACACAACTTTGTATCGTGTATGTTGTATTGAATACATTTGTTTGTTTGTGAACGCTCAATGCTATGCTGTATTCTGTATTTCGTGGCATTCAAACAATTTGATAGCACGAAACCAACACAACTTTTTAAAAACATATGAAAACATATACACATTTTTTTCATTCACATAATTTGATAGCACAAAATCAATACAACTTTTAAAAACATACGGAAAAAATATGTATAAGTGTATCGGATTTTTATATGAAAATTATCAACAACAATCATACACTGTTGTATGTTCTTCCAACAATACAATGTATACAACGATACAACGGCTTGTGTGAATTGACCAATAGTGTAAGTTGTGAGTTTTGTTGAGTAGAATTCAAAAATATTTTTTTCATATTTCTTGAACCCTCCAAACTTGTTTTATGTGATAAAAACTGTTTTTATGGACTTTACGCACAAATTTATTGATTACACAAACTTTTCTGAACCAATGTCCAAAGTTTAAACCTCATCAGGAAGGAAAGGTTATTTGACTTAATATTCTATGGGGTTTGATTTTTTGCGAGTTTGTCCCTTCATAGTAGCAAACTTTAATTAAAAAATATGAAATAGGTGATGACAGTCTGAAAGTGTATTAACTTGTGAAGAGATTGACACTTCGCTTGATTAAATCGGGCAAAAATTACCGCAGTTATTATTTCAAGAGTCTAACAGTCGTGATACTGCATTGCAGTATAAATACGTTTTTTAGTCGGATTATTCGTATGTGGAACTTAATTCCTGCAGAAGTCTTTCCAGTTACTTATGATATAAAAATTTACAAGCCTAGTGTCAATAACCATGTTCTCTCTTTCTTTCTTCCCATAACCTATTTTTATAGTTCCAAACACAATGCCATCCACCTCTTAAGTTTTGGTCCTACAAAAAACGAAAAAAAATAATGGCGCTTGCCTTTGTTCTTCTGATGGTAATAAAGAGTGTTTTTTATAGAGGTATAGGACTTTAAGTTGGCATTACTTTTCAAGATGGCGATCGATTTAACAGCTGTCAAGTGATTTATTCTCAGTTTGGTTTGGCAATTCATCATGAATACACTCACGCCTTAACAACGCTTGCAAATAGTGCAATTTTATTTCGATTTATTGAAAGACACATTTGGTGACCACCTAATTTCACGTTTTGGACCTGTGAATTGGCCTCCAAGATCTTATGATTTAACACCGCTAGACTACTTTCTGTGGGGCTATGTAAAGTCATTGGTCTATGCGGTAAAGCCACAAACGCTTGACCATTTGGAAGACAATATTCGCCGTGTTATTGCCGATATACGGCCACAAATGTTGGAAACAGTCATCGAAAATTGGACGTCCAGATTGGACTACATCCGCGCCAGCCGTTGCGGTCATATGCCAGAAATCATATTTAAAATGTAATGCCACAAGATTATCTTTCGGATAAATAAAATGCATGTCAATCGAATAATCCATCGTTGTTTTATTGCAACTTAAAGTTCTATACCTCTATAAAAAACACCCTATATTAGAAGCTTTACTCGAATTTTTAAAATTGTGATAAATAATCCTCAACTATTATATTATTTAGGAGTTGTAATTTTTTGGCTTTTGAAATTTTTTTAAATGTTAGTTCCTTTGCTGTAAAAGTAAACAATGATATTTCAAATGACTGTAAGACCGAAGCCAGAATACGACAGTGTAGTATTCTAAGGCCAATGTTATACTGTGGCCACTTATGCTGACAATAGTGCATTCTTAGCAACAAGTACGTTGACAACAGCAGCAAATTTGATTCAGAATAGGTTTGATAAGATGTAGATATGTATGCATGTGTTTATGTATTTAGGTTTATGTGCTTAGGTATTAATTTGAATATCCAAAAAAATGTCTGTATGTACATATCTGTGCACCGTTATTTGCAGCATGTAAAAGTTAGTATCTTCAAATACTATTCCGTAATGATACTACCACTGGCATCCAAGATGAGTAGATTCGAATCATACTCAGAATTTCTGATACTTATACGTATTCATACATACATACATAATTGGCCATTACAACCCTTCAGTCAGGATTACGGCTTAGCTTCTCACACCACTCATGTTGTGTGTGTTAATTTTATACTTGAGTGGCGGGAACAACTGTTTAACGTCGACTCCGAACGACAGATTTTTGAGAAACTTTTTCATGGCAGATTTATTTATTCTCAGAGAAGAAGTCGCCGATGAAATATTCTTTTTTTGTCATATTTCGTTTTGATGTCTGACTTGCAATACGAACCCGGGCTTTACGTCTAATAAGCGAACACACTACCTACTAGACTACGGCGACTTCACTACCACTGGCAGCTTTAAATACAACTTAACGATTCTAATGTAAAATTATTTACGCCTTTGCCTAACATCATAAAATAGGTAGGTGCACTATTCCCATCCCCGCATCGAAATAGGACTTGGTAGAACATTTTTCCTCGTAGAACGTTTTTAGGTTTTATGTTTCTTTTAAATCTAAACGACCTTGAACTTGAAATGTTTAATGATAGAAAAACGCATTTATTCGAATACTTTTTAAGTCTCTTCATTTATCTACTACTAAACATATGCTTGACTCTGTATTTATTGATGTACGCATATTTGTATGACTGTGCATGTGTGCGTTAGTAATGTACAACAGCTTTTACATTGCAAACAACAACCTACCCACATACATACACACATACACAATTAAGATACTATAGTCGTATTTATTTAGTACATGCTTACATATATGGAGCTTATGTGAAAGGCGACCTTGAATTTTTTTAAACAATTCTGTTTGTACACATATACCTACATATGTACATATGTATCTATCATATTTGATAACAATAACATTCTATCGACATTTGAGTATAACTGTGCCTGTGTGTACATACATATGTCTACATGTATGTATGTGAGTTGGGATAGTGCAGGAATTGCTAAAAATTAATTCATGTGTAAAGGGAAAAACAATTTAAACGTTTTTAATAGTCAGTGCTCTCAGATGCTTTCTTCTTTTTGTATTTTGTTTTTGTAGAAAAGTATACATTTTTTTGTATTTGAACTTAAAGATATAAAGGGTCCGCCAAATAACTTTTTTTTTTTTGAAAATGCTTTAAGAAAAAACTACTGAATATTTTCTCAAATTTCTTTTTTTATTTGAAAGTACAATCCTTCCGGTTAATAATGGAAAGAAATTTCATTCAAATGGCTGCCTCGGCTGGCCATGCAGTAGCCTACACGAGTAGCCTACAGAAGATGCCGATTTTGGCAAAAAGAAAATCATCTTTTCAGATGAAGCTCATTTCGATCTTGGCGGGTATGTAAACAAGCAAAATTGTCGCATTTGGGGCACAGAAAACCCGCACGCATACATTGAAAAGCCGACGCACCCAAAACGAGTCACTGTTTAGGGCGGATTTTGGTCCAGAGGCATTATTGGGCCATGAGCAAGAAGTGGCCGTTACAGTCAATGGCGATCGTTATCGGGCCTTGTTGAACTAATTTTTGTTCACAAAAATTGAAGAGGAGGATATTGGCAACACTTGGTTTCAACAGGACGGCGCTACGTGCCACACAGCCCAAGCTACACTCGATATTTTGCGCCCTGTTTTTGAAGATCGAATTATCAGCCGCAGAGCTGATGTCGTTTGGCCACCTCGGAGCTGCGATTTAACACCGTTGGACTATTATTTGTGGGGTGCCGTCAAAGATAAGCGTTACGCCGACAAGCCAGAGACAATTGACGCTTTAAAGGACAATATTCGTGAAGCCATTGGTGAAATACAGCTGCACACAATCGATAATGTGCTTAAATATTGGACCGATCGTGTAGGCTACTGCATGGCCAGCCGAGGCAGCCATTTGAATGAAATTATTTTCCATTATTAACCGGAAGGATTGTACTTTCAAATAAAAAAGGAAATTTGAGAAAATATTCAGTAGTTTTTTTAAGGCATTTTCAAAAAAAAAAAGTTATTTGGCGGACCCTTTATTTGGGTTTTTTTTTTTTTGCTTCAAAATCTTTGTACATATTCCATGCACGTTTGCAATTGTGTATAAAAGACACTGAACTGCCTCGAAAATAATTGCATTTTGATAGTGTATATAGAGTGAGAAGTACTTAAGAGTAAACTGATAAGGTCACTTTAATATTTGCTCAATTCATCTAAACTATAGAATATTATGTATGATCACCTTATTCAAAAAAAATTCTACGCTTAGGGTGTACCGTTATATAATGTTTATTTAAATTTAAGTAAATAAGTACAAAATGCAATGCGTCACCATGATAAGGTCAGTAATTCATTTATCCAAAATTTTTATTTAAACTAAGAAATTACAATTATTTTTATTTTATGCAGTTCCCATTCCCTTCTATAGTCATAAAAAAACGGGATGGGTCGATCATCTTTTCTTTCAGAACGTTGGAACGAATTTCGCGCCAACTGTTGCAGATTGACACTTTCAGTTCATCTTTTGTTCGGTACTGTTTGTTATCTGCATAAACACTACCCACAAGCAATCTCCACAAATTTTCCATGAGGTTTATATCGGGGGAACGTGCTGGCCAGTCAAGTACTTTGATATTGTGCTCCTCAAACCACTGTCTGGTCGACTGGCTGACATTTCTGCGTTATCTTGCTGAAAGGTGAAAGCTTTGTCAAGGTTTTGAGCCAAATACGGTAGCAAACGAGCCCTGGTACTCTAAACTATGCATTCGAGTGGAAGGAAAGTAGGGTTCCAGGGTGCCATGTGAGCTAAAGCCAGCCCAAACCATCCAACTGCCTTCGCCGAAATTCCATTATTCTTTATTTATTTATTCAAGACATAAACCTTATAAGTGACAGTGCTATGTTTAGAATCAATAAGGTATTAAATATATAAAAATTAACATTAATTAAAAATAAAAAATTAAGTATAAAGATCAAAGTTTATATAACTATTAAATTAAATATGAAGAAAAAATATGACACATAGGAATTAAGAAGAAAAACTAACAATATTTCTACAATAAAAGAGTTTAAAGATAATAAATTATAAAAATATAAAAAAGGTATTAATTTAGGAAAATCAGTTTAAAATAGGAATAAGAATATAATATAGATATAAACCTAAAAATAAAATCACAAAATTTATAAATATGCACTTCCTTTAACTTAAATGTTGCAAAAATTTTATTTATGAAAATAATTTAAATAACTCCTTTTTGAACGCATTTGCATTGCCTGGATTTTGAATGCAATTTGGTAGGGAATTCCAGAGACTTGTGGTGTGTATAAAAAACTGTCGCTGAGACAGAAGAGTCTTGAATCGTTGCTGAATAATCTTCATACCACGGTTGGATCCAGCAAACTTAATCCTACAAAATAAATATGTCGGCTATTTCGTGTAAATTATCTTATGAAGCAGAATAAGGCATATCATTTTCAGGAGATTAACAAATTTTATACTAAGAATCTGGTAGGCCAAATGAGAAATGTGATCAAGACGCCCTTTACGAAAGACATATCCAGCTATGTTATTAAAGGCTAAGTTAAGTTTTCGGTTGTCATCATAAGCGCAGTTTGCGAAGATTTCACACCCATACAAAAGTACTGGAATTAAGTATGTTTTAGCCAGTTGCATACGAATGAAAAGAGAAGTTGAATCAATGACAGTCCACAAGTTCCTAAGCATACAATAAATTCTACAAACAACGTAGCTAGACCACGATAAACTGCCATTGAAGGCAATACCCAGATTTGTCGCAGATGTGACAAAGATAATTTTATTTCCCCTGATGCTCAACTCAGGTATGACAAATGATCTGTTGGTCCTCGAAAGAATAATACATTTAGACTTAGAAGGATTGACGCATAGTCCATTAGCTGAGGCCCAGCTGTCAATCTTTACTAAATCCCGATTAAATTCCGTTTGGGAAAAACAAGGGCTCCTTCCTTAAATATCGCAAATAGCAATTGAGACCATCTGGTTTTACCTACAAACCCAGAATGTATGGAATATCTTATAAGGTTTACCTGATGCCAATTAGTTGTCATGTTGTTTTTCGCAAACTCCTTACGCTTAATCTTATGGTGCTTAGTCAGAAAGGGATATTGATAGCTCTTAGAATTGTGCTTTTTGAAGCCTGTAAGTTCAATTCCTCTTTTATTGTTTCCTCCCTTTTCATGGAATTTGAGGAATTTCGTTAGATTAGCCGAGTTTCACGGGCAGTCGGGACCTTTGGACGGCCCTTACTTTTTAAATAAAACAAAGATCGTCCCAGTTTTTTCATTAGTTCACGCATACCCTGCTCATGAAGTGCCACAATTTGCCCTTGTTCATGAGCTGACCATACTGTGCAAAAATTACAATTACGATGCTTTCTGCTTAGATTAATTGCTTGTTAATCACTGACCTTATCATATTGACGCATTGCATTTTGCACTTATGTATTTACATAAATTTAAATAAACATAGTATAACGGTGCAGCTCTAAGAGGAAAATCGCCTTCTCATTCACTTTTTTGAACGTAGAATTATTTTGAATAAGGTGATGATACATAATATTCTATAGTTTGAATGAATTGAGGTGATTAGTCACACGCTTTTACAAAATTAATCAACATTTTTCACGTATGTTTGTTCACAAATGCATGCAGAGAAAATGTTCACAATGGTTTTCGAATTTTCATAATTAAGACGCTTAAAATAGGCCCCGCGAGGATAACATTAACAACGTTACATCATAGGCCTGGCAGCCTGACATTTTGAAAAAGGGTAGGAGTATCAGCTAAAGTAATAAACTCTGCTCCAAATACCCGACAACACAATAAACGTTACGAGAGAGCAACGATATTCCTTCAATGGATAAAAGGGAATAAAAAGTAAGTAAACCAAACGAAGGTGGCACTTTTTGTAATTCGATTAATTCATACAATATGGTACTACGTAAAATTGTGTTAAAAATTCGAAAAATATTCGAAAAACATTACGAAAAATAAATAAACCAATAAAGACCAAAAATGTTTTTCAAAAATTAAAATTAAACAATACTGAAAAACAAAATTCAAATACCATTCACATGTGCTTTGGACACAATACGTACAATTTATCATAAATATATTATTTGAAATGTATTTAATGTATATACATCGTCTATACGTAGGTAAATTATTTTTAAAGTTACATATTATGTACACAAACACATATACATATGTATAACTAGAAATTAATTTTATTTCTCAAACACAAGGGTTGTCCGCAACAAAACTTTTTTTCTGTATTATTCAAAATCCGTGATTAATCAACCCCCACTTTCGTTCAACGCCATTTTAAAAATTGAAAAAAACCGAAAACTTTTTCAATGGAACTTCTTAAAAGTACAATTTTACAACGTAAAAAAAATTACTACGTATGACTAGGCCGTAGTCTAGTAGGTAGTGTGTTCGTGCGTATCCCAGGTCAGACATCAAAACGAAATATGAAAAAAAGTATTTCTTAGCCGACTTCCTGTCAGCAGATTTTTGGCAAAAACTCTGAGAGTAAATAAATCTGCCATGAAAAGTTTCTCAAAATCTGTCGTTTGGAGTCGACGTTAAACTGTAGGTCCCGCCACTCAAGTATAAAATTAAGACACACAACATGAGTGGTGTGAGAATCTAGGCCGTAATCCTGACTGAAGGGTTGTAATGGCCAATTATGTATGTAAAAAATTATGTAAAAAAAACTACAAATTAAAATCATTATGGAAGTATTAAGAGTAGAGCCTGGCAAATCAACCAAGGCACTAATTGCAATTCTAAGGGCTATTATTACAACTTGCCGTTAAACTTGGGTTTAGTTAAAGTTACCTTTTGCTTAAGGGAACTGTAAAGTTGCCTTTAACTTATTTTCGTTATTACAACTTACAAATACAATAAAGTTAACTGTTTTCAAAAATATGACAGTGCCGGAGCAATGTCGCTAAAACTGCTCAATAAAGCAATATTTTTTTAAATGCAGTGGCAACGAAGGGCCTCTTTTTTGTTGTTGTGTTTCCTCATTTTGTTTATATTTGAAGTTGCCATATTGAAAATACTATATAATATGGCAAGTTCAAACACAAACTTAACTTTAAAAGTTAAAGGTAGGATGATCCTCCCTTTACCTTAATGCTCTATCTATCTTATTGGGTACTCATAATAATGAAAAACAATTTATCTGCCCGTTAGTTATCGGCAAGTTGTAATAATGGTGCTAACATAAGGATGTTTATTTATTTTATTTATTAATTTATTTATTTATAATAGTAGCACAACAACAAGATATTAATCTTGAAAAATACTACGATAGTAAAACAAAGTAATAAAATAAAATGAATAATAAAAGTGTTGAAATAAAGGGTGTTTTTTATAGAGGTATAGAACTTTAAGTTGGCATTACTTTTCAAGATGGCGACCGATTTAACAGCTGTCAAGTGATTTTTTCTCAGTTTGGTATGGCAATTCATCATGAATAGACTCACGCCTGAACAACGCTTGCAAATAGTGCAATTTAGTTCGAAAATAATTGTTCTGTGCGGAAAACGTATCGCGCACTACGTCCATTTTATCGTCGACAAAATCCTCCATCAGAGCAGTTAATTCGATTAACCATGGAACGTTTTCGCACCACGTTTACTCTTATTGATAACTCGCATCCCCAGAGACGCTGTACGGTGCGTACAGAAGAAGCTATTGCTACTGTAGAGCGATGGTGGCCAGAACGTTACAGTCAATGGTGATCGGTATAGAGCAGTGATGCTCAAACACATACTATCATAGGTTTGGTTGGGTTCGTAAAGCAGCGGAGAACAAAATTCAACTGAATTTTTGAGAATCGTACACTGGGAAAATAATAAAAAAAGAAAAAAATTGGTTTATTGTGTTGTGTGTATGTTATTACAAAAACCAAAACACATTTTTCGCCAAAACAACTCAATACGTTTGTCGTCAAATTCAAGAAGAAATTTCCATCATCGAATGGACGGCCCTGCTTTGCTAAAGCCAAAGCGACTGTATATGATGCCTTTTTAAGAGGCAACGACAATTTCTCGTTACTACATGGTAAATTATTGTAAATTCTGCTTTTAATTGCAATAATTTTAAAGTCCTATCATTCCCTTTAATGTTGTCGAAAAATCCATGGCTAGCCTCGTAATGTCTTTTTATAAAAAAAAAAATTACGACATAAAGCGCGATAACACACAATACATTGTACATTACCATCCATATTCTCTATAAAAAATATCATATTCCCAATTTTCATCATACATTTTGCTGCGTGTAAAACGTCAGCTGAATTGATTTTGTTCTCTGAGAACAAACAAAGCAACAAACACACGATCATTATAAGAAACCACACAAGTAAGCTTATAGTGTACGTGTGCCAACGGAGCGTCAGCAGATTTTTCTTTGCCTATCACATGTGATAGGAAATTTCGATTTTGAGCATCACTGGTATAGAGCCATGATTACTAACTTTTTCATTCCTGAATTGAATAACCATGATGTCCAGGAGATGTGGTTTCAACAAGATGGCGCAACATGTCACACAGCTCGTGCCACAATAGATTTATTGAAAGACACGTTTGGTGACCGCCTAATTTCACGTTTTGGACCTGTGAATTGGCCTCCAAGATCTTGTGATTTAACACCGCTAGACTACTTTCTGTGGGGCTATGTAAAGTCATTGGTCTATGCGGTAAAGCCACAAACGCTTGACCATTTGGAAGACAACATTCGCCGTGTTATTGCCGATATACGGCCACAAATGTTGAAAAAAGTCATCGAAAATTGGACGTCCAGATTGGACTACATCCGCGCCAGCCGTGGCGGTCATATGCCAGAAATCACATTTAAAATGTAATGCCACAAGATTATCTTTCGGATAAATAAAATTCATGTCAATCGAATAATCCATCGTTGTTATATTGCAACTTAAAGTTCTATACCTCTATAAAAAACACCCTATACATTTTTCTACCTCATAGGCATGTAAGTGGCATGTTTGACAATTACTTTCGCTCTCTATCCAGAAAATATTGAGAAGCAACTAAATCGAACTACAACTTTTACTTTGACGTACAAACGGATAGATTTGGTTAAGTTTTAAGAACGCTAATGGGTTAACCATACTTAATAAAGCACGGCTACTCAATAACAAAATAAGGTAATTAAAATTAAATTAAAAACAAACTTTGGAACACTTTTTAAAAATGTAAAAAAAAACGAGTACTTTCCGTAAGTATTGAAGCTCAAAAAATCGTCCCAATGACTAATTACTCATGATTGTTTTTTATTCCCACAACGATACATTTAAAACAAAGATGTTGAATTTTACTTGTATGTAATAGACCAAGTATCTGTATGATAGAGACTAAAGTTTTGTTGTTGGATTTGTATACTTTTCTTAACACTAGAAACAGTTGCTTGAGCGGGAGTATGTGAGAAATAAAATAATATAACTTACGTTCTCGTGAAAATACAATTTTTGAAATATTGTTACGAAAACGGTAAACAAAAAGCTACACAAACAAATACAACGAACTTGTTTCAAGTGAGCCAACAATATCAGTATGAAAGAAAAGGGGATAGACAAGTAAGCGAGTACGTAACAACAAGCAATGTGAACAAAATACACAAACAACAATAAAGTCGCGATAGATTTCTCGAGAAGACGAAACCACGAACGTTCGCCTTCAAGAACCTTCAGCAGACTGTTTGCGTGGGCATATAAAAATGCAAGACAGGTAACCAGTAGTAAGAATTTAGTCAGTCTTGTGTGAAGACGCGTTGCGTGTGAAGAGAATTCTCGTGGTTTGAAGATCTACGCTGTAAGCAAAGAAGAATAGCGAGCAAGCAATTATTGTTGTATTCGTCAAGTTGTATACGGTGGCACATAAAAGTAGTGCGAACAATAAAGAATTTAATTGAAAAATATTTTTATTTTGTTTGCAATCAATGAACCCATATTCTAAACGTTTTTAAAAAGGTAAAAACTTAACAATATATTATACAAAATACATGTCTTATAAGGCGACGTCTGTGTTTACTGTCTACTGTCCCAAAAAAAAAATACACAAAAAATAGTGCTAAGAAATAACAAATTTGTATATTTTTTGGTTCTTTTTAACATGTACAATTAATTAGTCTTTATTGCTTTAAAGAGGTACCATTTTTTAAGAGTTGGAACTAATACCCATAGCTAAGTATTATGAATGCTATTATTCCCATACCAGTATTTTAGGGCGTCTAAACAGTGTCTATGGACCGTGATGTTATAGTGGTGGCCGGTGAATTAGAGACTACCTCAGGTGGTACAGAAGAATTGAATGTTCCAGGTGTTCGATGCTTGTGGGATAATAATTGGGATCTGGACAGAACACTACAATTGCAAATTAAACAATGATAATGAGCATGACGCATTGTATAAGGACAATGATTTGAAGGCCGTGTATCAAATGCTGGCTGAGTATTCACTGGAATCTTTTCGTGCACATTCTCGGTACTCTTACACACAGTTGACGGTCTTGTTTGTTGGAACAACGTTGTTGTAGCGCCCTCGGAAGATGTCTCATGTAACAAACAATTTTCATTTGTAGAAACTTTACGAAATCCTGCAGAGCGTACAAATTCCATTTTACTGTGAAGTCGTCTATGAGCCACCACTTTATTCGTGTCTACACAAACAAATTTACACCTGAGACAATGAAAATGTGATGACTTACGCCCATTCAGAGAATCATTTAAATCTTCGGATGTACTCAAGTTGTAAGGACAGTTATTGAAGCCGCAATTCATGTTGACACGATACTGTTGAAAGTCGCTTCCCATTAGAGTGTCCAAACGCTCATGTCTGGCAGTATGCTGAACAAATCGCGTTTTGTCACAAAAACTATACTGACAGTCTGGCCGATTACAATGAAAGTGAGATTGATGCTGACGATAGCTGCACTTATCATAACCGCAATCTTCAGTAAAACGAAACCTTGAATAACCAGCTGGTGTACCCTCATTGTTATTATGAAACTGGGTCTCTTGCAGTTTAACTACGTTGCTAAAATGCATTGCTGTTCCCGCATGCTTGTTGGCCATCATACTCGAGTTCGCTGAGCCTGAACCTCTTCGTTTTTTTGGACGAGAACATCGTTCTTGTATGTTGCTGGATGAATTACTTTTCTGAAGATTGATGATCGTGTTGTATAAGTCTTTTTTATATGAAAGGTCTATTTCGTTACTTTTTAAAGGTGATGATAATGTGCTCGTTGCATTTACTACATTTTCACGTGACTGTTTTGGGTTCATGTATGGAAATGTTGATGGTGATAGTAAAGCCATTTGCTGGTAGAAGGCAAGCAATTGCTGTTGCATCTGAAAGGCATTGTAAATTTGAGGTAAGATGAATGATGATGCTGCCAACGATAATGATAATATTGAAGAGGATGATTGTGGTGTTTCTCTCGCGCTTAAATCATGTGCAACATTCGAAAACTGTAAGTCCCCCTCTTTTTCCAAACAGTTTTTATTTGTAGATAATTCAGTATTATACTCCTCCTTTACATCTTTCACAATCTCCGAGATTATTGCAGAATTCTCCGGATAATAGGTTCCCGCAGCGCGTATAACTGAAAAGAAAAAAAAAAATTGAAATAAAAATTCAATGTTGAATGAACATTTACATATGTAAGTTGGTAGATAAATAATATTCATATAGACAAACACTGTCTTAAATAAGTCTTCGTACACCAAGCAGGTGAAAACAGTTTTCACAATATTTCAAGAACTACTCATCAGATTTGAATAAATTTAAATTGTTTCAAAAGCTTTTTTTTGCTTATAATAAATAAATACAAAAATTCTAGTTTAAGATTTTAATTAATTTTTTTTATTAAACTATTCAAAATTCAGTGGGTTTCCCAAAGTCGAGAATTTATTGGAAAGTTCGATGATTACTCCACGCTTGGCCAGTTCAAACGCTCTACAGTTACCTAAAATGTCCCTGTGTCCTGGTTGGCATATGATATATCTATCTGCGATCTCATTGAGATATCCTCGACAGTTGTACACTGCCTTGGAGCTCATCATGTTAGAGTTCTTTGAGTGTTTTGATAGCCGCCTGGCTATGGAAAAGTATGATACTGTCCGGCTTGGTGATATTTGCGTCCACAATAATTTTCTAAGCAGCCTTTATTGCCTATACCAGAGATCAGCAATGAGTATTCAAAATGATGAGTAGATTCGAATCATACTCACAATTTCTGATACTTATACGCATTCATACTTATTTTAACATCATACTCATACTACTCATATTCAAGTTTAAAGTACTCATCGTTTTCATATTTAACAGTACGCATGATGTTGTGGATTTTGACTCTCCTTTACTTAACATTTACAAGAATCACAAAATAAGTATGAATCGCGTACGAATATTACAATAATCACTAGAAGGTTATGTGTTTGCTTTGTCTTGTTCTTTCTTCTCCTTTTTTGTAAATGCAACAACAACCAAGACTGTAAATTTTGATTAATCATTCGAATCATTCCAATCATTTATGAGTATTATAAGTATTTTTTTAAATTTATGAATCTGAATGAGTAGGCGTATGAATCAAACATATTTCGTATGTCGTGAGTTTGATGTCAACGTTGTACTCATACTCATTGCAACCTGTACTTATAAATCAATATTGTAGTGAATACGAATGAATCAGAGTAGATGAATTTCAATAGTGTTGACACACTCAAAGTCGCCGTGGTCTAGTAGGTAGTGCGTTGGCTTATTAGACGAAAGGCCCGAGTTCGAATTCCAGGCCAGACATCAAAAACAAAATACAAAAAGTATTTCTTCGGCGACTTCCTCTCAGCAGATTTCTGGCAAAAACTCTGAGAGTAAAAATTTGCCATGAAAAGCTTCTCAAAAAAATCTGTCGTTCGGAGTCGACTTTAAACTGTAGGTCCTGCCACTCATGTATAAAATTAACGCACACAACATGAGTGGTGCTGAGAAGCTGGGCCGTAATCCTGACTGAAGGGTTGTAATGGTCAATTATGTACATATGTATGTATGTGACTCACTCATACTCAATATTTCATGAGTTCTTATGAGGAGCGAAAAAACGATTCATTGCTGATCTCTGATATGTACATTTAATTATTTGCATAAAATTTTTATAAGAATTGTGAGGATTGTTCTCTTTTAAGTAAGTAGCAAGCCTTGTGTGTGATCTTTCATAAGCAAATAGCATAAGTAAGTAGCAAAAATACATAAATTTTAGTTGATTAATTTGAATTTGGACCAAATAAGTGGTGTTTTTTTAAGAGCTATAGGAACATTTAAAAAAAAACATATAAAATTCAGAAAAATGCATGAAATCTTTATTTGAACCGAAAGCGGTCCATATAATTTAATGTTTGAAGATTATTTCATGCAAATGTTGACCGCGACTGCGCCTCAAATGGTCCATCCGCTTAGTCCTATTTTGGCATACTCTTTCAAACATTTCGGCCGGTATCTCACGAATAAATGCTTCAATGTTGTCTTCCAATGCGTCAATTGAAGCGGGCTTGTCTGTATAGACATGAGCTTTAACATAGCCCCACAAAAAATAGTCTAAAGGCCGTAAAATAAAATGTTCACTGAACTCGCCTCTCAATAAGTCCATTGTTACGCGTGCTGTGTGGCATGTGGCACCGTCTTGTTGAAACCACATGTCATGCAAGTCAAGCTCTTGCATTTTGGGCAAAAAAAAGTTGGATATCATCTCACGGTAGCGCTCACCATTCACAGTTACGTTACGATTCGCAGCATCTTTGAAGAAGTACGGTCCAATGATGCCACCTGCCCATAAACCGCACCAAACTGTGACTTTTTCTGGATGCATTGGTAGCTTTTGCAATGCTTCTGGCTGATCTTCACTCCAAAATCGACAATTCTGCATATTTACGTATCCATTGAGCCAAAAGTGAGCTTCGTCGCTGAACACAATTTTTCGATAAAGAAGTGGATCTTCTGCCAACTTTCCAGGAGCCCATTCACCAAAAATTCTGCTTTGCGATAGGTCGTTCGGCATCAATTCTTAAGTTATAGACCAAACTGAAGATGTTTGATAGTGAAACAAAACATGAAACGTGCGTGAGCTGTTTAAACCAGTGTTGCCAAAAAAAATAATAACTAAAAAATCACCCGTTACTTGACAAATTCTTACTCAATGAAAAAGTATATGAAATGTCATACTGTCGTCGTAATTAAATAAGTACTGCTATATGATTCTTCTAACAACATAGGATACTATTTAAAACACTCTTGGTTATTATAAAACGGTTTCAAGCTTCTTTCAAGTTCAATATGTATTTATAATCTAATATAATACAGGCTTTAGAAAATATTTAAAAGTGTTTAAACATTTATCACTCTTCTTGCTTACCTGTAACATTACCGCTATTTGCACCGCATGTTTTCGCTTTTTTCGCTATGGGAGTTTCGTCTTCGATTTCCATATTTTTTGCTTCAAATTTAAATATTTTGGTCTTCGATAAAATTTCGCCAACATTTGTTAACAACTTCTGAAACATAAATTTTACATAAAAAATAATTAAAAAAAAAACAAACAGTCTAAACTGTTGTCAATAGAATAGGGTGTATAAACTAAAGGTTTTAAAAACGTGAAAATATTGTTACGAAAATCGAAAAAAGTTACGCTAACAAAAACAACGAACTTGTTACAAGTAAACCAACAACATCAGAATGAAAGAAAAGGGGATAGACAAGTAAGCAAGAGCGCAACAACAAGCAATGTGAACAAAATACACAAACAACAATGAAGTCACGATAGAGTTCTCGAGAAGGCGAAAACACGAACCTTCGACTTCAAGAACTTTGAAACTAAATACCAATTTATTCTTATTTTGTTTGCAGTCAACGAACTCATATTCTAAACGTTTTTAAAAAGGTCAAAACGTAACAATATTTTAGTGACGCAACTGTTAGAGAAAGCTCTAAGAAGCTCTGACGTAATCCTAACTAAAGGGTTGTAATAACAAATTATGTTAAGTAAGAATTACGTTCCAAAATGAAAAAATTTGAGCTTGTCTGCAAGCTGAGAAGCCAAGGTTCATATCTCGCTTGATAAAAAAGAATCGTTCCCCATCACCTCCTTCAATACAAGAAATGGAAAAAGGATAGCATTACAGGAAAGTGATTGAGGCACTAAAACAGAAAAAAAAATTCTTCTGTGTTTTTAGGATGTTTCTCAGGCATTTGATAAAGAATGCCATACTGGACTTATAAGCTAACTTATATCTTAACTTCCCAAAGTTTACTGGGGAGATTATTCCGCATGAAACAGAAAAAGGAATATTAAAAACTGAACATAATAACATCTGGCGTTGCATAGGGAAGTATTCTTAGGCCGCTTTTGTATCTGCTTTACACAAGCAATACACCAGAGTTTCCTAATACAACTATGGCAACATTTGCTGATGATACTACATTACTATCAGTAGCACCGACAGAGAATGAACCAAAGACATTATTACAGCATATATTGAACTGGGTACTACATACATGCATACATAATTGGCCATTACAACACTTCAGTCAGGATTACGGAATAGCTTCTCACACCACTCATGTTGTGTGTCTTAATTTTATACGTGAGTGGCGGGACCTACAGTTAAACGTCGACTTCAAACTACAGATTTTTGAGAAACTTTTAAATGGCAAGTTCATTTACTCTCACAGTTTTTGCCAGAAATCTGATAAAGATTTATCAAAGGTTTGAACCCGGACTTTACGTCTAATAAACGAACACACTACCTACTAGACCACGGCGACTACGAACTCTGTACTAGAATGGACTAAAAAGTGGAGTACAAAACTAAACACATTTACTCTCACAGTTTTTGCCAGAAATCTGATAAAGATTTATCAAAGGTTTGAACCCGGACTTTACGTCTAATAAACGAACACACTACCTACTAGACCACGGCGACTACGAACTCTGTACTAGAATGGACTAAAAAGTGGAGTACAAAACTAAACACATTAAAGTCAGTACATGAGAACTTCGCAAACAGGAACATCTTGTGCACCTTACCTTACCTAGTGTATCTTACTCTAATACATCCAGATATCTAGGCATGACCCTTGATGCAAAATTGCTATGGAAAGAGCATGTAAAACTAAAAATTTTAGAATTGCGGCAAAGGTGGAAAACACTATATTATCTATTCGGAAAAAAATTAAGCCTCAGTATCGAAAATAAACTTCTAACATACAACCAAATGTTAAATCATAGCTGTTATTCAACGTTTTCAAAACGAAGTGATTCACAGCATCGTAAACGATCCATGGTAGAGAAATACAGATTTAGAATGTGATCTAGGCATTAAATCGGTATTATTGCAACCAAACATTACGACCGACTGAGATCCCATATAAATCCTGAAGGATTTTCTCTTGCTGATTCAACGGATGCAAAGTGTAGACTGAGAAGAAGATAGCCTTCTGACATTATTTGCTTATATTAAATTCATTAAATAATGTTAAATTTTAAAATATTGTAAGTAAATTTTAAAATATTGTAAGTAAATTTTAAAATATTGTATTGTATTGTTCCCTTTAGCTAAAGGTACCTTTAACAAAACCCAAGTTTAACGGCAAGTTAGAATAATGCTATTAAGTGTGTTTACTCGTAGTTATTCGAGTTTGAGCGAAAATTTCTACACATACAAATCTAGTTTTGCCGATACTAATACTAAATACGAGTATTCAGTCTGTATTACTAAATTGTATATTTAAAATAAGACTGTTTACCTTCTCATGTCCTTTCATACAATTAAAATCATTACTATCAGCGTTATCCTCGTTGTTGCTGCGTTTGTGTTCGCTTGCCATTGATTTACCATTTGCAACATGGTGCATTGATGATTGTGGTTGGAATCTATTTAATCGCTTGGCTTGTGTTGTAGAATTATGGAATGGTTTACGTCTAGGATAAACTTCTGTCGTATTTGTATCATTTTCACAATCCCTCAAAGTCTCCAAATCCATTTCTGGAAAGTAATTTAAAGAGCTTGCGGAATTCTGAGTTACGGCATCACCCGATCCATGTTTCTCCAACTTAAAGCTTGTAAAAATAGCTTGCGGTTTTTGATTTGTCTAAAAATATAAAAAAATTGTTTTAAAAATATTCATAATGAAATTTTAGGGTATTGTCTAGCACTAAAGCTCGATGCACTCATGTTGTCCAGACAAAATTATTTTTACTGCAGTTTTTTTTTTGGAGTTTGAAAATCAAATCTGCCAAACAACGCAAATTCAAAATGTATGTGATTTATTTGAACCAGTGTTGCAGAAGTGAAATTTTGAAATAGTACTGAACTTTAACTGAAAGAGGAACTTTTTGCATCAAATTGTACTTTTATAAAAAATATTTATTTTTACCTAATACTCGTACGGAATGGAATAGAAGAACTAATAAATACATGTTTCTCATATACAAAACAAAAACAGTTGATTCGAAATGTAGAAGTCCCGTTTAGTCAAATGCCGACGGAACGTAACGGGACTTACGTTCATTTAGCATTCGGCAAACCGGCTCTTCGTAATCTAAAACGAATATACATATGTTGCATGGACTTTGGGCTGGCTAAATGGGGCTAAGGACTTTTAGCATTATGTTGAACTGTTGCCTAACTAACCCCCATTAATAGTTGGAAAGCGCAAACCATAAAATCTGTAATAATAAAAAAGTACTGAAAGTGTAGTTTTGAAATGGATAAGAAATGAATTTTTCAACACTGGTGTATCCAATGTTACAAGGAAACTAAAAATCTGTAACCAACTTCTGAAAAAGAAATCACCAAAGAGGAAAAGAACTGAATAAAAATAATAATAATAATCCGATATGCCTTTATAAATATTTCGACAAAGAATTTCCAATTCGCAAGCATTTTGGGGATAAAATATAAAAGAAAGAAATTATTCAAAAATTCATTTACAAAATAATTTAAATTTAATTATATTTTGTACGCAGTTTTCTAATTTTAATTTTTTAGAATTTTGAATAGAATGGCACAATGGCAACACTTCGTTCGAGATTAATTATTATCCTTAATTCAAACACAAACCACACCGTTGGTAATGCAGTGCATAATGGTAACCAGACATATCGGTGTATGTCTCCACTATATTTTTTCAAATACATATTCCATGATTTTATGCCTTTTTACGTACATAGTTTTTTTTAGTTTCAATCAATCCGAACAACGCAAACAACATGTCTCTTTCAAACGAGCATAAATCAAACGTTCGAATAAAACTCTAAATTAGTGGTTCGAATGCGGTGTATGATTTTATTAATAAAGTTGTCACATAATCATGATTTTGATTTATTTGAAAATGAATAATCATAATGAGTATTAGTCATATTTGACCAGTAGTTGAGTGAAAGAAGAGTACAGTCAACCCTCCTATAACGCGGTACTCTCAGAACGCGGTTTCCATATAACGCGGTACTCTCAGAACGAGGTTTCCATATAACGCGGTTTTCACATAACGCGGAGAGCCCTCCTATGACGTGGTACTCGTACAGATCGGTTTCCGTTCAATAATATGCCATAATTTGCTTCCGCACAGCATCTGAATGACTCTAGTACCTAGATATTGTAAGAGTTTAGGGTTTAATATCAGTCTTATTTGCGACGGAAAAGCACAGCCGAGATATACAAACAACATTTTTATATAAAAGGCCAGCTTGTCTCATAGCCGTCTACGACATTCTAAAAATTTTTCTGCAACTCATATCTGACAGTGAGGATGAATGTTGAAAAATTACATAATTTTACAATTCTTTCTTATTTTTGTTGGAAAACAGTCTTTTAGTTTTGTAGTGTTGAAAATAATTTATAATTTATCTTGTCTTGGTCTCCATATAACGCGGGACGAATGATGTGATTTGTAGTAATTGCGAGTTTCTTATAGCGCGGTTTCCATACAACGCGGTAGACGGTTTCCATAGAACGCGCTACGAATTTGCCTGGTTTGTACGGTTAAATCCGAGTTTCTTATAGCGCGATTTCCATATAACGCTGTACGCACTCTTCGCGTTGTCTGTACTGATTAAATTATGATTTAATGGATGACAGTGGAAAAATATTAATTCTGTTCTTTGATCCGGCTGTACGACGTAATTTTTATACAGGTTTTGAGAGACTGGAAATTAAAAGGAAAATGGTCATAATCAAATCAGAATTCAGAACTTCTTAAGGTGGAGTATTTAAGCCAAGATTTTTGATGTATTTAGAGAAACCTGCGACAAATTTCTGAGAAAGTGATACAAGAAGTTGTAAACTCTTAATTTTTACATATTAAAATCAAATTGAAGTCGTAAGCGAGTATGTCCATAGCCTTGATTCTCACTGATTTTTTAAATTTACAGGAAAAGTCATCCAGCATCAGTAGCAAAGCTGCTATTATCAGTCAACAGTATCAGTGTCATTAACATCAGCAACAGCAACCTGTTCTCTCATTAACATTCATCTCTAAGGATACTAATTTCTAATATCGCTCTATTCAAAACGGATACAATTCCCGATACACAGAGCTGTTACGGCAACAATCAGTTATTAAAACCACATAAAAAGAAAATTAAAATCTTTCAAAATACACAAAATTACTTGAAATGCTATTGACTTCTAATGCGAAGCACAAAAAAAAATATTTTTATAAATATTTTATTTATTTATTTCCAATTTATTTTTTCTAATTATGCGATAATATTGCAATGATGCTTCAATGAATCAATAGCGTTCGATACTCTACGGTTATTTCGATGGTGCCGTGAAAATCTTGCTGGAATACTGAAATTCAGGTTACAAAGCAAAAACTCAGAATCGATATCACCTTTAACCAGATTAAAAACAAAACAAACACCTAAAACAGCCGTTCTACGTTCCAAAGTTGGAGGTTTTATCAAACCTAATCTAGCCTCATATGACGGAAACCCATTGGCATAATCCCATCCTAAGCCACGTAAACAGAATAATAAAAACTGCCTCTGCACAGACTCTATTGAATCACTATGACAACGATAGTATGGATTCCAAATAATAGACGCATACTCCAAAATAGGTCTAACAAGTGAAATGTATAGCAGTCTAGTTATATAAGGGTTAATGAATTCCCTAGCCAATCTTTTTACAAAACCAAGAACAGCCCGAGCCTTGCCAATCATCATACTAATATGATCAACAAAAGACAGTTTCATATCCAATAATACTCCCAAATCAAGAAATATAGCCACAGTTTCCAAAGGGCAAGAATTAATCACATAAGTGGGCGAAATCACGCCCCCGCGAGAGAAACCCATGCATTTACATTTTTTTAAGTTAAGACCCATTAAATTAACTCTGCACCAAGTTACAAACAAATTAATATTCCGCTGAAGAACAGCCTGACCATGATCATCATCAAAAGTATAAAATAATTTATATAAAATAATAAATAAAGTATAAAATATTACAATCAGAAATAGCACAAGGAAGATTGTTAAGAAACAATAAAAACAGTAAAGGACCCAAATAGCTACCCTGCGGAACACCAGAAGTAACATATACAGTCTTAGACAATACATTCCTAAACAATACCCTCTGAGTCCTAAGGGAGAGGCAGGAGTCTAGCCAACGATGAATAATATCGGGAATACCGATTAATGACAGTTTAAGAAGCAAAATACTATGGTCAACCCTATCAAAAGCCTTACTGAAATCAGTATAAATCACATCAGTCCGAGCGCCTTCAAGAAACCCTCTGAAAACACGTGTAGTAAATTCAAGAAGATTTTAAAAAACCATGCCGAAAAGGGGATATTAAAGATTTCGTATTAAAAAAGAGATAGTCCGTCACGAGTTTCTCCATCAACTTGGGAATAGCACTGAGTTTGGCAATACCCCTGTAATTGGAAATATTGGATTTATTACCCGACTTATGCAAAGGAATTATAAACGAACTCTTCCAAATAGATGGCAAATGACCAGCCCTCAGAAGCCCATTGAATATAAAGGTCTAAGGACCACTCAACACAACAGCGCACTTTCTCAAAATACAGGCCGGTACCCCGTCAGGGCCAGGCAAGTATGTAAGTTTCAGTCCAGACATAGACTCAAGAACAGACTCCTCATCAAATGAATATATAATAGAAATAGAGACACTTCCCACTGAATAAGGATACGAAAAGCCGCTGCCCTGATCATGGCCCAAGTCCAACTGCCTATAAGTAGACTGAAAAAAGTCAGCAAACATATTCGAAATATCAAGGTAACTAGAGGATGATATGCCACCGTAAAACATCTCAGAGGGAAACAAAGATGATTTACGTTTAGCTCGAACGAAGTCGTAAAACCACTTAGGATCACTAACGAAGTTCGACCAGACTCTAGTCAAATATTCCTCATAACAGTAATGATTCATTCTACGATAATCCGCACGCGTCCTAGAGTAAAGAGCATAATCAATATCAGTACCCGATCTAATAAACTTTTCATTAACGAGCAACTTCACCCTCTCCTGTACGCTTCAAGTTGTCTCAAAATAGATGTTGTGCCACCGATGCATACATGAGAGTTGTATTATTGGTATATCTTGGTCGGATATATAAAGTGAAGTATTTCTTGGGCTATCTTAACAACATTACACTGAATTTTCATGCTCAGAATGTCAAGAACTTCTGAGTCCTTAATATTTACACCACCTATAGATTAAGATAATGCAATATTATTACTGCGCTTATGTGTCAATAAACAACACTGTGATAGATTGTTTAAATCTTAAACAATTTTTTCTTGAAAATGATATAAAATTTCTCCATTTTTTGGAAAAAAAAATTAATAAATGAAGATGAGGAATTAATTTCCAATAACTTTCTTGTTAAATGTTTTATTTTTGAACTCAGATACATATATTGTTTAATTGACTACTACTACAATAGAAATAATTTCGGTTTTTAAAAAAATTTACGACTACAATAAACGTCCTTGATGATTTTGACGATTTTTTCTCAAATATTTGACGATTTGATGCTTCATTTATCTGGCAGCTATGCTTACCAGCCAACAAAAGTAACTTTCATTTGTAAATATGCTGTGATAAACATTTGTGTGTAGGTCTTTATGTATTTATTTATTTTTTAATATTTTTGGTGGTTTTTGCAGGTAAAAATTAAATTATTTGCGTGTGTAGCGTATGATATGAACATAATCCAATCAGTATGTTGCCAAAAGTATTACATTGGAATCAATAAAAGACTGTAAACGAAATTATTACTTTAAGCTTCTGGGTAACAACGATATGTAAACGTACCAAACGTTTTGACATTTCATTTACTGTGGCAAACAATGTACATTAAAATACAAATGGAAATTTCTAAAATACAAACAAAAAAATAATTGTTTTATAGCAATTAAGACCTTTAAAATCGAAAAACAATCGTCAATATTTATTAAATATATGAAAATGACATGACACAATGACAAATATGAAAAGACAATAACACAACAATATTATATGAATGAATGAATGACCAAATTGTTGTATGGAAGACTTGAGACACAAATGTGCGCGGAGTGTGCTCAATACTGAACGCCTGTTTGAACATTTTTTTTTTTTTGGTTTCATTAACTTGTAAGCGTGATGAAAATTTTAATCGCTACATTTACGAATTAACTGCAGCTATTAAATTAATAGATAATCACAGTAAAACTCACTTATGATAAGCTGAACTATATTACAATGGATTTATAGAATTCCAAAATATTTTGTGAACAAAATGCCTTGATGTCTAGGCAGATATCAACTTTTATAAAGATTTATTTGTTTATTTATAATTAATTTACAGAATTACAAATTATACCTACTCGGAGTAGTGTAACAGACCAGAGTCTCTTATGGGAATCGAACACATGACCTTAACAAAAATATACTTCCACATTATCCATTGGACTACCGGGGCCACTATTTTTTAAAGTCTTCTTTATTTGCAGCAAAAAATAAAAATGAAATGCATTTCGATTTTAGCTACAGTGAGCGACGGAGAAAATTTTACATTCAAGATCAACTACGTCCGTCACAAAAAGCATACCCGTTCGTAGTCAATTTACTAGTGAATTGCGTAGTGCATTACGGAGAGAATTTATTTACTGTAGACCTCTCATTCTGGAGAAGGCATTTCTGTCATTTTCAATATAAACACATTCAAATCCATAAACACTGCTCGATCTTTCTTTTCTCCCAAGACTATTTTCGTAGTTTCAACAAAATGTATAAGTAGGCACTAGTGTTGAAAAATTCAGTACTTTAGTACTTTTTTCGATACTTTTCCATTTCAAAAATACCGTACTACCAACGCGACACTTTCAGTACTTTTTTATTATTAAATATTTTATGTCTTTAGCCCCGATTAGCCAAACGTACACGAAACATGTCCGTTTTTAGAATACGAAAAGCAATGAGAACACTTCCCAAGCCGTAATGTAATTTCGATAAGCATATATGTACGTTGCTTTTATATACTAAAAACGAACTTATGTTCAATAACGTTCCGTTGACGTTTGAGTAAATGGAACTTTTACGTTTTGTTACGTTCTGAATCAGCTGTTTTTGTTTTACATGTGAAGAACAAGTATACACGTATACGTTGTTAGTTTCCGTACGCATATGAAATATAAATAAATAGTCTACTAGGTGATCCCACGGTTCAAACTCCATGCCAGACATTTCTAACAAAACGAAAAATGAAGAAAATATTCCTTCGGCTACATCATTCTAGCAAAAACTCTGACAAAAAAATAAAATTGCCATGAAAAAGTTTCCCAAAAATCTAGTGTTCGAATTCGACTTTAAACTGTGGATCCCACCACTCATTTATAACAAGTTAACACAAACAAAATAAGTGGCGTGAGAAGCTAGGTCATAATTTTGATTGAAGGGTTCTAATGACTATTTAGGAATGTATGTCTTATTTTACAAAAGTACCAATTTCACGCGTAAAAGTACTCTTTCAGTTATAGTTCAGTACGATTTTAAAATTTCAATTTTGCAATACTGGTAGGGACCATACGCGACCAACAAGTCGCAAAAACCGAAATACACTATTTCCAAAATTCATTTATTCTGGGTCGTGGTTTAAAGAAAGAAAGAAAAATGTGAATTTCGTAAAAAAAATAATTCATTAATTGGATTACGTATTGCCCTCTCTCTTTCTCTCTCTTCTCCATATTTAGCGGTCTCTTACTATATTAATTATATACATATTTTATGTCTTTATAAGATTTTCTTTGACATTCATACGTTTGATCAATTAAATTTACTAATCATCATAATTGAAGTAGGTTTAGGTTCGAGGAGGTGTACTTGTCAATTGAGACAAGTACAGTACCCGGACGTCTATAAAAATTGAAGGATAATAGAGGGGATAGGAAAAAGGAGAGCAAGTAGGAAAGGGAGATAATTGAAGTAAATATTTTTTCAATTACTTTTTTTTATGTAAACATATATGTATATGTATGTATGTATGTATGTATCTATGTAAATCTAGTCTTCATGTGAAATTAAACATGTGATAATAATCTATTAAGTTTTAAGTTATACAACTTGGTGCCAAAAACATTTATATAAATGAGTAACTTACATTTTTGTAAACTTCAATAAATCTGTTTTTTGGTGGTCTTCCCCGCTTTCGATTGAAAAATCCGTCTATTGAAGTTATTTGCAACGAAGAACTCTGAAGATTTTTTTCTGCTATTGTCATTCGTCTATCTTCTTCCAAGGCAACATGGCAATTTCTCATTAACATTGCTTTTGTAGAAAGCAATTGTAATTTTTCGCATTCGATACTGTCTTCATCCGACTGTCCATTACTTAATTTACTTTCGTAATTTTTTCGCAGGTCTTTTGGCATTGCTGTTGTTCTTTGTACTACGGCCATATCGTCATCCTCTTTATTGTCTAATTTAGTTTCTAAAAAACAGCTGAGGTCGGTATTAAATTTATTGGCATTTATGGTATCATCATCGTCACTTTGTGAATGGCCATCACTTTCTTCATTTTTAAGCTTTTCTGACGCTGTACTTTTACTCATTTCTTGTTAAACTGCAATTAGAAAATAAAAGTTATAGAATTTTTATTATGAAATAATACTAGGTATGTAATACTGTGCTTTGTTTGTATTCATACATACATAATTGGCCATTACAACCCTTCAGTCAGGATTACGGCCTAGCTTCTCACACCACTCACGTTGTGTGCTTTAATTTTATACGTGAGTGGCGTGACCTACATTTTAACGTCGGCTCCGAACGACAGATTTTTGAGAAACGTCTTCTTGGCAGGTTTATTTACTCTCAGAGTTTTTGCCACAAATCTGCTGAGAGGAAATCGCCGAAGAAATATTTTTTTTCATATTTCGTTTTGATGTCTGGCCTGGGATTCGAACCCGGGCTTTACGTCTAACAAGCCAACACAGTAGCTACTAGACTATGGCGAGTATGGAGTATGGGCACATAAAGACGTTCTACAAGCTTTCCAAGGACTTAATAACCCAATCTCGTCTCATTTATGAAGAAACTCAGTAGTTGTGGTAGTAATTTCACAGAAAATGTACATGGCATGGTTTCACAGAATAGTAATCTCCATGCAGTAAAAAATTCGCTAATCATATACTGACGCTGCATACGAATTATTAAGTAAAATTATAATTTTGGGGCTATTATTACAACTTGCCGTTAAACTTGGGTTTAGTTAAAGTTACCTTTAGCTAAAGGGAACTGTAAAGTTACCTTTAACTTTTTTTCGTTATAACAATTTAATGATAAAATAAAGCACACTTTTTAAAAAATATGGCAGTGCTGGAGCAAGTCAATAAAACTGCTCAATTAAACAAGTTTTTTTAACTCAGTGGCAACGACAGGCTTCGTTTCTTTGTTGTATATGCTCATTTTGTTCAAATTTGAAGTTGCCATATTGAAAATAATATATAATATGGCAAGTTCAAACATAAACTCAACTTTAAAAGTTACCGGCAGGATGATCCTCCCTTTAGCTTAACGCTCACTTATTGGGTAGTCATAATAATGAAAAACAATTTATCTGTCTGTTGAGATATTCCCTTTAGTTAACGGCAAGTTGTAAATATAATATAATGGCCCTTAGTCTGTATAGCTTTATGTTCAATCTGATAGGTGATCGATCAACTGCTTAAGGATCTGTTCCTGGTACATAACTGAGATCTGCCAGAATTCGACGCATTTCACCAGTCAGTATTTTTAAAATGTATGTTTCCATTTTATGCGGTTAAAAGAAACATCGGGAAATATAAAATTTTTTTTTACACTCTATACTTTATTATTTATACAATATAGGTACACTCGCCTGTTTAAATCTCTAGGGGTATGTTTTCGGGTAGAGGATTCCTGCAGAGTACTGGTTTGAAACAAAAAGGTTAAAGAGAATAGCTCATGTAATAAGAATTAAACTTGCGATGAATTGTAAAATACTCAATTTAAGAAATTTTGCCTGAGTACTTGCATCATTACAATGTAGTAGTACATCTAAGGCTGATACAGCCGAACGACTGCAGTGAGGCCTGAAGATGGTTCAGATTAATCTGCTCCATTCTAAGGATGTAAGCGGGAATCTGCTGTTGTTTATAGTCAAGGAGAACGTCAACGTGTGCCTGACTTGTAAAAAACAGACTTCATGGATTAGGGCCGAACTTCCGCACACTTCTTGTCCCACCAGCAAACGGTAAGTTTGGCTAACGTTCTTCTCTTATCACAGCTCTGCGATTCCGACCCTATCGTGGCATTATGCGAATTCGCTGGAAGACGAGGATCCGCCTGCCTTCAAGCACCTGGTACACTGGGCACACAGGATTAGGCAGGAGTTACTGATAGAATGTGAAGTCAATCTCCACCACATCGTATAAGAAAGCACGGACATCATCGGCAAGGGTTAAGTTCTTTTTCAATTTCATACTTAACACTAAACTTGTTATAACTCCAAAAGTAAACCGGCCATTAGATCTCTGGAAAATGTGTACGCCATATCTAAGAGTATCCAAGAATATTGAGTGTTTCTGGAGGAGATAGCGAGACGTTCGATAGTAATCCTTATTTTGGTTCCTGGGCATATAAACATCGAAAGTAACAACAAGTCCGATGCACGAGATAAAGAATGCACTACGGAAAATTCAATTGAATCCCACATGAGATTGGCGCCCCTCTGTAGAGACCAAAACAAATGGTCTAAAAAAATCAATTGATTGGCAAAGGTAGGCTGCGTTAATGAACTCAAATGTGGGAACAGACAGATTTGGCCCGATATGCATATACGTTAAACGGAATTTGCATTTAACCTATCACAATTCCATCTGACGTTCATGTCAATAGAGTAGTAATACCTTATGACGACTTCTGCGGAGGCTGCCACGACAAAGGAAAAGAGAAAATCACAGAACATCTTCTCTGTCTGGCACTTGGGAATCTGAAATGAAGAATTCTTGAACACCCCAAATTTTGTGATAAAATGTGTCCAGCCAAAGGCTATTTGGGAAAGATCAAGGAGAGCTGTAATTATGACATACATACATAATTGGCCATTACAACCCTTCAGTCAGAATTACGGCCTAGCTTCTCACACCACTCATGTTGTGTGCCTTAATTTTATACTTGAGTGGCGGGACCTACATTTTAACGTCGACTCCGAACGACAGATTTTGAGAAAATTTTTCATGGCCGGTTTATTTATTTTTTTTGCCAGAAATGTGCTGAGAGGACGTCGCCGGAGAAATATTTTTTTTCCATATTTCGTCTGGCCTGGGGCTCGAACGCGGGCTTTACGTCTAATAAGCGGACACACTATCTACTAGATTACGGCGACTGTAATTATGACGGATCTGGTCCTATAAGTAACCTGTGTCCATTGCTTGTTTAATTTAACCTAACCTATTGCTATATCCTATCTCCTATAATTCCTGTCTTAGTAGAATAGATCACGTCTTTCGGTGGCACAAACTTTCGTTTGGAAAATACAAGCGAATCACACATAGTATGCGAATACCTAAGCTCTTGCCTTATTATCTGTCTATGACCCTTCTTAAAAGAGCATGTAGGCTTCAAAATAAAATCTGACTTACACTAACTTCTTAATCTCGTTGCAAATTATTTCCTAATAGAGCTTGCTCATACTGCCTCTAGGTGATAGCAATGGATGGAGCTGTCAACAATCTGATTTTTCACAGTTAATGTTGCCTCCTAATGAATTTCACTTTAAATTTGTCTGCCCAACCCAACTATATTTTCCATTGCTCTAGTCCTCACTACCATATGAATATGCTTAAATCCAATGGAGTTGTGGGACATGTTCTCATTAACACAGTTATTTCACATCTCTGTACCTTATCCTAGTCCACCTAAGAAGTTTTCAAGAACATTCCTACAAACTGCTTTATGTACCATCGATTATGTGTGGCATACTGTATATTTTTGTATTAAATTTTTAACTACGATGCATCAAAGAAAAAGCATCGATAAAAATAACGTCGAATTGTTTCGATGTATCGTTTGGTTACATCTTTTAAGTTTTAAAACATCAATGTAAAGGGTCCGCCATTTAACGTTTTTTTTTTTCAACTAGTGTTCATGTCTGATTTTATAGATAATTAGTTTTATTCTTCCGCTGAACGAATATTGACCATCCAATGCGTTTTCGCTTCGCTAAGTGGGCCTGCGATCGACTTACAGAAGATGCCGATTTTGGCAAAAAAAATCATCTTTCAGATGAAGCTCATTTTGATCTTTTTTGGGGCACAGAAAACCCGCACGCATACATTGAAAAGCCGACGCACCCAAAACGAGTCACTGTTTAGTGCGGATTTTGGTCCAGAGGCATAATTGGGCGATTTTTCTTAGAAAATGAGCAAGGAGTGGCCATTACAGTCAATGGCGATCGTTGTCGGGCCATGTTGAACGAATTTTTGTTCACAAAAATTGAAGAGGAGGATATTGGCAACATTTGGTTTCAACAGGACGGCGCTACGTGCCACACAGCCGAAGCTACATTCGATGTTTTGCACCCTGTTTTTGAAGATCGCATTATCAGCCGCAGAGCTGATGTCGTTTGGCCACCTAGGAGCTGCGATTTAACACCGTTGGACTATTATTTGTGGGGTGCCGTCAAAGATAAATGTTACGCCGACAAGCCAGATACAATTGACGATTTAAAGGACAATATTCGTGAAGCCATTGGTGAAATACAGCTGCACACAATCGATAATGTGCTTAAAAATTGGACCGATCGTGTAGGCTACTGCATGGCCAGCCGAGGCAGACATTTGAATGAAGTTCTTTTCCATTATTAACCGGAAGGATTGTACTTTCAAATAAAAAAAATAAATTTGGGAAAATATTCAGTAGTTTTTTTTAAAGCATTTTCAAAAAAAAAATGATTTGGCGGACCCTTTACATACCAAATACATATCATCCACCACTACTTCGAATATGTTTTCCCTTATGGTTACTTTTAAATTTTATGTTCAAAAATACAAACAAAATTATTGTTAAATCCTTCGATTAGTTTTGTTCAAAAAGTTTACATTTAATTTAATTTAAAAACTTAAATATGACAGTTCTGTCGTCATTGCATTTAATGAAAATTAATTTACAGTAAAGAAATAATAATAATCATGTTAGTTAATAAAAAAACTTATGAATCATGTTCTTTTGATGAAAAAAAGTGCAAACTATTCGAGTTTTAAATGTTGATAAGTTTTAATTGCATCGCTTTGATTTTAATAACTATGCGAGTATAATGTTTATGGAATACTCGTAATTTAATCCAATGCAACGGTGCAGACTTGTTCAAATCGTTGTTATAAATGCCAAATATTTATGTATTAAAATTTCTTATTTAAATAATGTAATTGGAGTTGTAACATGAAAAGTTTCATAATTATTTGGCGCCGTGTAAGATTGAAACAAAAAAATAAAGAAATAAATATTGAGGTCATTAGACACTTTAAACTTTAAATTATTTTAATGCCCTCAGCTTTAATTGTTAATTAAATTGTTGTATTTATTTTTTAATTAAATACATGATATATGTATGTATGTATGTATATAATTATATCCGTATCCGTAAAATACGTCAAGAAAGTACAAAGTTTTGGGAACTTCTTTCAGCTGAAATGTATACACATGTACATATTTACACAAATATATCGATGGCTTAATATAAAAAAGACCTAACTCGATTTTTTTTTTACTTAAAAGGAGAAAGAAAAAATTTAATAAAATCCGTAAAATTGTAGATACAACAAAAATTTTAATAAAATTTTTAATAAAAAACAGCAACAGAAAATTAAAATTTATAATTTTTATTTTAATGAAGTTATCTAAGATAGACCCTTTTTTCAATAATATTTTTAAAAAGAAAATTAAGTTGGGCCTTTTTTAAACTGAGTTGGAAATGAAATGTATTATTATAATAATCCAGGAAGTAATTCATGAAATTAAGAGGTTTAAGTCAAAAGTTAACCGTAAAAAAATTAAAAGGTAGAAACTTTTTAAGTCCTATAGGTGGTCCCATTCCTTTTTTTTTTTATTGTGATTAGTATTTTCTTTTTATAAAGTAAATCAGCGGGTATATCTGTAATCGCCGACGTTGATCTATGTAGGAAAAATTCGTAATCGTCAGTTATGTCTGTCTTGAAATATATTGGTCCTGATGGGTCATACGCAAAGGCTCGTAACATATTACCAGTAAGATCACCTATATGTTCGCCTGCCTAAAATTTGAAATAGAGGTTTGAGTACATAAATTCCTAGAATTTTTATATTAAGCAATATTTTTACCAGGACGAATCGAAGAGTATGGTTTAGGCATGTTTTCAAAATTTATAAATAGTCGTATTGCAATTGATGAGCTTGTACATACATACATACATAATTGGCCATTACAACCCTTCAGTCAGGATTACGGCCTAGCTTCTCACACCATTCATGTTGTGTGCGTTAATTTTATACATGAGTGGCGGGACCTACAGTTTAAAGTCGACTCCGAACGACAGATTTTTTGAATAACTTTTTGATGGCAGGTTTATTTACTCTCAGAGACTGATGGGTTGTAATGGCCAATTATGTATGTATGTATGTATTAATATGTTTTGTTATGAAGAGAAATATTTGGGCAATTCACACAACTTTGTATCGTGTATGTTGTATTGAATACATTTGTTTGTTTGTGAACTCTCAATGCTATGCTGTATTGTGTATTTCGTCGCGTTCAAACAATTTGATAGTCCGAAACCAACACAACATATGAAAACATATACACATTTTTTTCATTCACACAGTTTGATAGCACGAAACCAATACAACTTTTAAAAAGATATGAAAAAAATGTGTATAAGTTTATAGGATTTTTATATGAAAATTACCAACAACAAGCATACGCTGTTGTATGTTCTTCCAACAATACAATGAATACAACTGTACAACGGCTTGTGTGAATTGACCAATTATAACGTGGACAATTTGGAATTTATTGAGGAAACAATGAATTAGAGAGAGTATTTAAACATACTAGAGAACAAACTCACCTAAAGTTCGGAAGAATTTAGAATTTGTAATGGTTGTTACTTTCAATATGTCAATGAACCCAATCAAACGGTTGATAATGTGAGGATGTGATTTGCCTACCACAGTCCTCACAGGCGTAATACTCCGGTATGACTCCAAGAGAGCATTTAGGAGATCACTTGAAACAACGATTACTAGGCGCTAAGCCTAAAACAAAATGATTTGAAAATTTTGCTTATGAGTGAATGGGGGCAAATATCGCCAGAAAACACTAAACAAAACGGGTATATTCAATTCCAAATGGGTTATATGAAGTGTTTGACCTTAAGAGATATCCTACTAAATATAAGAGTTAACATTTTCATAGATTAGGCCTTAGAATTTTACTCTGAGTTCTATTTGGCGTCATCAGAAACTTTTTCTTATTTCTCTCTTGTTTTGTGAAAACATTAAAATGTTTTTTAGTTTTATAATAAAACAAATATATAAAAACTTTAATTATTAATACAAACTTTTGCTACCAATTCATTAAAATTCCAAAAATGTATTGAATCTTATAATTTATTTATTTTAATCTATTCTATAAAGTTGTAACCTTACTTGTTATATCGCATTCCTAGGAATGCATCAAAATTTACAAAATTATGTTTTTTTAATTTTTTATATTTTACAGATTTTATAAATTTTCTTGGATAACCATTCTGTACTACGAAGAGGACGTCGCCGAAGAAATATTTCTTCATATTTCGTTTTGTTCGAGATGCCTAATTAAGGGTTTGAACTACGGGCTAGCGTCTAATAAGAAAACGCACTTCCTTGGCTAGAAGGTGGACTTTGAAATGAAATAATACTGCCAAAAAACGCTTGGAATAACGTTCCAGAAACAAAATTGAGACAATAGTCATACTGATTTGGCAGTTGTTTCAGAAAATTATTGATATCATGGTAAACTTTTCAAACCATAAGAAAAAAATGGTTATTGTTTGAAAAACTTGCTGCATTGAAAAATGTTGAGAGAAATTTTTCATTACTAGAAATTGTTTACACTTTCGATTAATTCCGTATATTTGAAATTTTGACAAAATTAACTAAATTAAATTTACTTTTTTTGGCTTAGTTTTTAAGTAAAATTATTTTTTTTTTTGGAAATTTCAAAGATTCTTTTAAGCAATTTTCTTAAAGTAAATTAAACACATTTTTGAGTCATATGTACATACATATATCGCACTGGTTCATAAAGTAAGTCAACTCAAAATTTGTCAAACTTCACTGTATGCGTGAAAAGAATATTGCATGTACACTGTAAGAAATATTACATCTTTTCTCACAAATCAAAAAAGATTTGATTTAATCTGGATATTCTGAAAATGTCTTGATTTTAAGCTGATTTACTTTAAAGGGGTCAGAGCAAATTTGCATTTGAACTTATAAATTAACTACAAAGATCTGGTCTATGGCCAAGTACTAGCATTCTAAAATTTTTAACGTAACATTATAATATAAGGTATGAGATTAGGGTTGCCAGATTCTGATTCGTAAAAAGCTGGCCATTTAAAAAGCGGGACAAAACAAAAAAAAAAAGCTGGACATAAAAAATACTGAGAAAATGTTAATTTTGGTTTTGTTAAATAATTTTTATTAAAATATCCATTATTACAGACATCAGCTATTAAAGTGTTTAGACATGTTGTCAGTGATGATAGAAGAGGGAAATCATAATTTAGTTGTATAACAAATGTCCAATCCGTGTTGGCTAACATGATTTGACAAAGATAACATGAAAATTATTACCCAAGTTATTGCAGTGTATTAAAAAATTTCTATTTAGCTGGACAAATTAAATTTTAGTTGGAAACTTTACAAGCATCAAAAAAGCTGGACAATTCAGCCAAGCCCAACCCTATATGAGATAGATTTTAGTGAAAGGTGTAAAACTGTATAGACAAAAATTTAAAGTATAAAATAAATAAAAATAAAATTAATGTCAATTTAACCCTAGATCGAGCTTTGTATCAAAAATGATACATTTCAATTTTTGAGACCAAGTTAAGTATTCTGTTCTTTATATTGATCGAAGTGGTCGTAGCCTAGTATGTACCATGCTAGCTTATTAGTTTAGACCAATGTTCCAATCTCAGGTCCGACACTTCTAGTTTGCAACGAAAGGTTGTAATGACCGATTATGTAGTGTATATGTAATATTCCTGCTATTGAAGACTCTGAAGAAGAAAAAAGCAGTAGCTCGTCTTATGAACTGACGCAAATATTGACAGCTACAAACATGACAAAAGGGCATTAATCGAAAAAGATGGTATTACTTGGAATAGAGAACCATATGCCTTTAGCAGCTTGGGAAGAGAAAATATTCCAAATTTTCACGCAGATTGCTAGCAGTTGCTACTTGAAATGTTGTAGAGTCTTTCTTACTGCTCTTCTCATATTTATCTTCTGTGACAAGCAAACAATAGAAAAAAGTAGTTCGTCCTATGTTTTATTTCATAGATATTACAGATGATAATATTTCGGTCAACTATGTATATACGTATGAGATAACAGAATTAATGATAATAAATTTACACCTATTACGCCTATTCAGAAACTGAGCTCAAAGTCTTTCAGATTTTAATAATCCAAATAATTGTGTGCCTGTAGATTAGTAAGTAATTGAATTTTATGATCGTTATAAATTTCGTGATCTACCGAATTGGTAGATTTTATTACATACTACGTGCGTAGCAACTATATATACTAGCGGTTTTTTAGGAATCCTGTATTCGGGATACCAGAGAGGAATCCAAGAGAGAATATTTTTATTGACATAATCGATGTTCTATTGCATTAGGAAATTTTTTTTATTTTATATTACACGACTTTGACAACAAATTTTTCTAGCGAAATATAACAATTGTTTATACCATCAGGTTTCAGGCAGCCATCGATTGGGAGCATTACTGATGGGAGTGACAGTAAGCTGCCCCATCTAAACAATTGAAAACTTATAAATCGCCACAAAGCAAGGGTGCTAGAGGTCAAATTGTTAACATTTAGAAAAAATTAAACCAAGCTAACATGAAGTGTTTGATTTTTACTTAAAAGTATGCTTGCATGTGCATCATGTCAAAAATTTTGCCGTAAATTTCATAAAAATGATAATAAAATGTAATAATGTAAAATAGTTTTATTAAAATGAATTAAAATAAATAAAAATATTTAAAACTTGTAACAAACTCTATCAATAATTGAGAAAATGCTATGAAATACAAGTATGTATCAAAAGTGATACATAGGCAAGAATTATAAAGTTTTTTAAGGTATCAATTTGGTAAGTACATATTGAGGTAAACTTTTGAGTAAATACTAGCTGATAAATAAGTACTAGTCTTATATGCAAAACCGATCGGGTAATTAATTTTGTCATATAACTGTAGGGGAAACTATTATCAACCTTTGTTTTCTATTTTCGCGTTTTTTTATTGATATCTGTGCTATAAAAAGGTAATATATGTACGTTAATGAAAATACAAAAGTATTAAAACAAAAACAAAAAGAAATACATAAATATGTACATAGTATGTAGACACACAGGCCAAACATGTACTTATACACAGCTCAATAATACGTTTTTGCCCTTATTTAGTCATATTAATAAATGAATATTACTTTTGGTTAAAAAATTTATTATTTTTGGATATTTGAATTTCTTCAAATAGATCTACCAACGCTTTTTTTGTTAATGTTATAGATTTCATAAATTTTATGTACTTGAAATTCAATTAAAATGAATTGAATCATATACATACATATACATACATATGTAAGTACATAAGCAATATTTATTGTTAATATATGTACATACATAGATAAATAGACATACCTACATACATACAAGGTTTAATTGCAAATTATATTACAATCATATTTGGTTGTATATGCATACGTATATGTAAATATATTTATAAAATTTACAATTAATAAAATTAGTTCAATTTTATTCGAAAATATTTATTTATTTAATATATTAATTAATTACAATGCAAACACAAATTATATTTAATTATTTACGAACTCTGTAACACTCGACCATATACTTGGTGTAGTGTAACAGGCCAGAGTCTCTGGGCGGAATCTAACTCACAACCCTCACGCTAACAGTCTAGCACATTACCCACTAGACTACCAGGACATCTTATACTCGAAAATATAATAACGTTGGTGAATATCTGAAAACCAAATTTTTTTGAAAGCGCAGCCGGGTAATCCTTTTAAGTGAGGTAATAGATCCAAAGAAATAGAAATATAGTTAACAGATGTAAAATTTTCTGTGTTGTAATCTACACACAACTCTTAGAATTTGCTGCATGTAATATTGAATTTATGATTATTAGCCACTAAACGCATAAACACATATTGTCAGTAAAAAGCAGACATCTGTCAAAAAATCTCACCAGACATTTAATTTCATCTTGCTCTAGGTACCCAATTACTAGATGAACTTATTTGTGCAGTAATTTTTTAAAATGTATTTGTTACATCTTTAATTTAATATTGACATCAGGAATTGAGCCCTGCTATCGCATGTTGTCGTATATTTGTAAACAATTCTTTGTGTCATCTAATGTAATAACAGTGTCCATCACTTTTAGGCGAATGTGGCCATAGTAACTCAATAAGTTAAGAGTCACAAGTGTTCCAACCTCTCTTATATCACGTTTTGAAAGAAGAAAAAAGTGGTCCTGTAGCCAATGTTGCCGTAGTATTAGACGTAAAGCTCGAGTTCAAACCCCAGGTCAGACATCAAAACGAAATATGAAAAAAATATTTCTTCGGCGACTTCCTCTCAGCAGATTTCTGGCAAAAACTCTGAGAGTAAATAAAATTGCCATGAAAAGTTTCTCAAAAATCTGTTGTTCGGTGTCGACTTTAAACTGTAGGTCCCGCCACTAATGTATAAAATTATCACACACAACATGAGTGGTGTTGAAAAGCTAGGTCGTAATTCTGACTGAAGGGTTGTAATGACCAGTTATGTATGTGGTACATACACCACTTTTTCAACTAATTTTTAGATTTTCCTCCAATAATTGCTACGTTATATCTTTTTAAAATTCGCTTTTTGTTCAAACATTGTTAATTATAAATGCCTATAACTATCCTATAACATCTTCAATTTGGAAAAACCAGCGGGGAAAAAACCCTATATATACATTGGTGCATGTAGACTTTTTTCTTTGACTGTACAGATGTATGTATGTTTGTACATTTGCTGCAAGTATTTACTAATTGTTGTTGCAGAAAAATATATATGTACAAAACATAAAATAAAAATCTTAAGCTAATTTGTCACAATATTATAGTTTAGAGAATAAGGTGGTCATTAAGAAATAAAGGAACCGGCAGAAAGAAATGTAACAAAGTTTTTTGAAGAATTATGCCAACAAATTACCACTGTAAGCAATACTTAACTTTTTTATTTACATATCGCCATTGTTCTAAAATATACAGTGGACAGCAAAAGTCTTAGTACTTCAATACATTTTGACAATTTCATCAATTTTTACCAACAGTTTGTATACAAAATTAAGGTTTTTATATTTATTTTATTAATTTATTTCTTAATAGAAGTCGCCGTGGTCTAGTAGGTAGTGTGTTGGCTTATTAGACGAAAGGTCCGAGTTCGAATCCCAGGTCAGACATCAAAATGAAATATGAAAAATATTTCTTCGGCGACTTCCTCTCAGCAGATTTCTCGCAAAAACTCTGAGAGTAAAAATTGCCATGAAAAAGCTTCTCAAAAAAAATCTGTCGTTCGGAGTCGACTTTAAACTGTAGGTCCCGCCATTCATGTATAAAATTAACGCACACAACATGAGTGGTGTTGAGAAGCTAGGCCGTAATCCTGACTGAAGGGTTGTAATGGCCAATTATGTATGTAATTTATTTCTGTTTTATTATAAAAGAAACAATTTTTTAATGTTTTTCATAAAACAAAAGAAAAATAAGGAAAAGTTTCAGATGACTGCATAGGTACACCCAAGGAGAACCCTGAATAAATTTAAAATTCAAAGGCCTAAAATATAAAAATGTTATCCCTTGTATTTAGTAGAATATCCCTTAAGGTCAAGTACTCCATTTAACCCATTTGGAATTGAATGTACAAGTTTTGTTTAGTGTTTTCTGGTGGCATCATGAGCAAGTTTTTCGATTGACTTTTGTTTGAAGTTTAGCGATTACGTAACCGTTCTTTCAAATGATCACCTAAATACTCTCTTGAAGTTATATCGGGACTTTGTGCAAGAGTATTAAGCACATGTGGACTTTTTTTTTGCCAAAATACATTGGAGTACTAAGACTTTTGCTGTCCACTGTATGTATCAATACATTGCAAGTGAGTGTCTTATCCAAGAATGATAAATTGTGATTTGTCTATAAATCAGTTTATAAATTCTGGTAACTACCATCATCATCAGGGAAAGTGTATTTAAAATAATAATTTCACTAAACGGAATTTTATTTGCAATCTATACATAATTGACGTAACATAACGGTAGTAAGTGTCATTATTTACACTTTGATGTTCTATAAAATACTGTTGCAGTTCATACAAAACAAATGTTAAACTTATGGAAAACTTAATGGTACTTTAATAGAACTTGTTCAGAATAAGAGGCTGAGACAAATCTTTATATTTAGGAAAATTAATTTTTTTACTTCCACTGTAAGTGCATGGTGTAATCCCGATAAAGTCTGATATTCGCATATGTATATTCATTTCATAAAAAAAAACTTCTTGAATTTTTATAGAAATTTTAAATTGTAATATTCAATAAAAGATTTACATCGATTTGTACAATTCAAATTACTACTAAATATGGAGATATATATACACATACATACCTCATTTTGTGATAATAATTAATACACTGATTTTGATTTAATCATCTCCTTGCTTATATAGAAAAGTTGATATCAATTTAGGGATGATAGAATGCATAAATTCATATGAAATATTATGTACATATATTACAAGCCTTTATTAAGGGAATATTAATATTAAAATTTTTAAAAATTTTATGAAGACATGATAGGTGATAATATTTTTAATTTTTGCAAAATTAGACGATTTCGAAGGTTTCGATTGCGCCACAATATGAAGAAAAAAATGTTATTAGAAGACCTTTTGCCTGCATAGTAGATATACATATTCATTACAACTTCATTAGAGAAGAAAGTACATTAAAGATATGTATTTCAAAAAATTTATTTTGAGAAAAAAGAATAGAAAAGCAACGTAGAACGCTTTTTTTCCTCAATGCACAATACATGAAGAGCAGCAAGTTGGGGAAGCAGTTGGGAAGTAACGAATTTCTTAATTTGAATTATAAATAAAAAAGAAAATAATTTGAAAGTCACATACCGTATGTAATATCTGAATTTTGAAATTAACTTTTTTTTTTATTAAAATATCATAAAATGTGCACAAATTATGGATTTTAATTTTTTTGCATTGAAGGTAAATCTCATCACTAAAATTATGTATTAAAATTTTCAAGATTTAATATCTTTCTATTGTTATATCCATCTTTACATACATACATATATTTTTATAAAATTCTTTAATAATGCTTCTTTTTTCTTACTGCAACTTTACACAACACACGTTTACCGGCGCGCTTTTTTCTTTTTGCACAAAAAGAATTTTTGTTTTTTTTTTTTTAATTTAAAAGTAAAGTAAAAACGGTAAATTAACAATGTTTGTCTTTTGATTGTTAATTATTAATTGATCATGGTTAATAACAATTACTTATTCTGAATAAATATGTATTGTAAAAAATGCTTCCTACCCTCGAGCGTTTACAAATAATCACGTACAGTCTTCGAACATAATTCAATACTTGCTCTTTCAAACATGTATGAGTTCGTTGCGTTGCGTGCAATAAATATATGAGTATAAGCACTAACTAAAGCTGGACTCATTCATTCAACGAACAAAATTTTTGTTCGCACATAATTATTTGCTGTGTTACAAACACAATAAACGCGACAATAATTTTAATTATTAATTATAATAAAGGCAGTAGTAGCAAAACTTAAGCAAAAAAATTTAAAATAAAACAGCTTCATATTATAATCCACACCATACATATGTACATAATTGGTCATTACAATACCTCAGTCAAAATTATGGACCTAGTTTCTCACATCACTAATGTTGTGTGTGTTAATTTTATACATGACTGGCGGAACCTACAGTTTAAAGTCGACTCCGGCAATTTTATTCACTCTCAGAGTTTGTGCCAGAAATCTGCTGAGAGTAAGTCAGCGAAGAAATATTTTTTTTTATATTTTCATTTTGATGTCTGACCTGGGGTTTGAACCTGACGTCTAATAAGCCAACACACTACCTACTAGACCACGCCATAATCACTTCCATATACAGCCATGTATTCTATTTTTGGGGGATTGCTGACTTTGCTGCGTTACGTTTATTGTGTTTATAGCATTACTGTGAGTTGTTAGCAGCGCAATTCACTCATGTAAAAACATATGTCAGAGTTAAACCAAATCGAGCTAAGAGTTGTTCGCAACAAATATTTTCTCTCTATCAGGAAGAGAACTGTCAAATCTCATATAAAAAATTTTGTCCGGACAAATATGTTGTTCGAACAGCATGAGTGAATCCAACTTAACAAGATAATTTCTAATGCCTATCGTGCAAATGTTTTACTCTTGATTTTATCGTTACTTAAGATCATCACTGTCAACAGTGAGCACTATAGGTCGATGATTACCTATTTCCTCTGTTTTGATTTGAATTTATCTGGACACCAACGATTTGTATTCTTAATAGAACTGCACTACAGCTTATGTCACATTTGATGTGAAGGTAGGGTCGTATCATGTGAAGGTGAAAGCCGGTTTTGCGGGGTTTTCTTCGGTCGAAAGTGTATGCGATAAGCCACAAACAACAGCGGTCTTAAATATCAAAATAACTCAGATCATTGGTCAAATTCAGCCGGATTTGTGCGCCATTTCAAATGCGCTTCACTCAGAAAAGCCTTTTATCGAGCGTATATTGCAAATATGATGGTCTTTCTATGTCTAGTCTAACTACTATTTTTACTAGCGGCAGTGAACGAGTTAGTGCTGTCTATGGTATTAACAGATGAGTGGAGGTTTCTAAAAAGTGGTACCTAAAATATGATTATTCAAAATATTTAAGTGGCGCCATTGATAAAGAAGCAATTAACTGCGCAGTTTTAATTATTTTACTAACACTTTGAGGCTGCCACCTTCAAAATAACTAAATGCGCATGCTGCTTGGCTAAGGCAGTAATTGAAAAATTGCTGAGGTAGCACGTGGTGTGTTGAAACACATTCAATATAGTGTAGTGAAGGACTTAATTTTTTAACCCAAATTAAGCCAGTAAGAACCGACATAAAAATATTACAAATCTTACTAACATTAGCCTCCAAGGCTTATACATAAAAACTACGAATTTTTTCTTACGAAAACAGATCAATTTTTACATAAGTATGCTTATTGCTTTGTATATGAAAGATGAACATTGCTTTAAATTAAGGATACCTTTAAAAGATATGATTAAAATGATTTATTGAGTCAAAAAATGTGAACTACTTTGTATATGCCTCTGACTGAGGCTAGTGTCAGTAGTTAACACTAATATTTTATACTTCGATATCTAACAGATGGAAATATTTAATATATAATTTATTTTTTGTTACTGAAGTTTCCAAAACATATAAAATTAAGATAATGATATTTCTCAGGCTACATTAATTTGATAATCAAAGTGGGCCTCACAGGCTCGTGTTAGTAAGACTAGGGTTAAAGAGTTTGCCGTATAAACACAACAGTAGGCAATATATGCCTAAAACTATGCATTATTTTATTTCCCTTTAAAATGTTAAAAATATTAATTTGTTTATTTATTAAGTTTTTTTTTTAAATTTAAATATAATATCAGTTTTCTCAGTCAGTATACAGTTTACTCAGTTTCTGAGTATATTTCAGTTTCATTTACATTTTCCTAAAAAAGTAAGTAAGGTAAGAGTCGGGTGAATAGTTTGATGCATTACTCAAATCACTTTCTAGTATAACTTCCAAACGTAACGTGGAAGCTAATCGATAAAGATTTATAAATAGATTTCCTTAGTTTCTTTGTTTGACAAATTATTTAAACGTTATGAACTAAATGAAGAGAAAGAAAATTCGCGATTACGATTATTTATTTTATTTCTGATTGCATGAAAGTTTAAACAATTTGATAGAGACTTTAAAGCGTACTTTTAGGCTTAAGCCAAAAAATGAAAAAAATTACATGCAGCAAAATTTTGCGCAGTGGCGTAGTAAAAATGTTGCATTAATTTTTCATGCAGCATTGTAGAACGAAATAAAACTGAAAATTTTTGAATAAAAATAATAATAATAATAATAATAAAATGATAATAATAATAAGAAAAATAATAATAACAAAAAAAATAGAATTACGATTAATTTTTTTGCCTTTCAACTCAGTGTTTACAGTTTTATAACGAATAAATTTGTATTTATTAAACATACCTTAGGGGTTTCAAATGCTAATTACTATATTTTCTGTACATATTTGAAAGCAACACATATGTTCATGTTAAAGTTACAGTATTCCCTCGATTTACGTCGTCTCGATTTACATTGTTTCGATTAACGTCATCAAAAATGTTGTTCCCTTCAACTTCGATTTGCGTCGTCATTCGATTTACGTCGCCCTTGTTGTTTATAAACAAAATTAAGGGAAATCCCTCTTTAAAAAAAATCTATATTTGTGTGTAACTATTTGAATAAAATATAGATAGAGTTTTGAAAAAAATACATATTTAAGTACATTAAATATGAGTTCAAAAAATGAAACATGCGACGTTCTAAAAAGAAAACGAAATGTAATTTCTTTAAAACCCAAATTGGACATTCTAAGGCGGCATGACAGTGGCGAAAAAGCGTTTGTTATAGCTAATATAATGGGTCTTCCACCTACAACAATAAGATCCATCATAAAAAGTGGAGCAGAAATCCGTGCAAGTGCAACAGCGACTGCGTCTTCTTCTATTGGAAACACTTCTAAAATAAGACCAGTGATTGTGGAACAAATGGAAAATGCTCTGTTAATGTGGATGAAGGATTTATGCAAAAAACACATTTATTTAACAACTTTACGTACATTTTTTATTTTTTTATTAAACTTTTCGTGAACAACATATGAACAACTGTATGTATGTACTTAGTTATATAGAATAAAAATTTAATTATTTTAGTTTTTTTTGTTGTAAATAGATAATATTTATATTTTGTACATAAATAAATGAATCTGATAGTATGAGTTATTTAAAATTCGATTTAAGTGGTTTCGATTTACGTCGAATTTTTCCGGAGCATTCTACGACGTAAATCGAGGGATTACTCTATATATACCTGAAAGTATGTGACAATTGCAGTCGAATAAACAAAATGGTAATGCTGCATGAAGCATTTATTTACTGCACAAAATTTTGCTGTATGTAAATGTTACATTTATTAGCTTAAGCCTAAAAGTACGCTTTAACATCTCTATCAAATTTTTTAAACCTTCATGCAATAAGAAATAAAAGAAAACAAAAAAAATCTTTTTAGTTTATTAAGTTTTTAACCCATTAACGCCTGACCTCAGAATCCGTGGTCCGATTTCGGTGAAATTTGGTACAAATAGTATTTGGAGTATTTGTATTGATATGAATATTTTTATTTTCTTTAAGTGTCGTGGGGGCCTCTGTAGGGTATGGGTATTTTTCTACCCACTTCGGAATAAGTGTTTTCTGAAATAAAAATGTTTGCTCTTTATCATATGACGGCTAAACAACATAGTTAAACTACTTTTGAGAGATATTTGCACTGAATAAAAAATTCATGCAATTTGGCATATTTTCTCATAGTCATTCTGTGGATGAACAGATGATCGCATATTATGGTCGCCATTCCCTAAAGATGTACATAAAGGGCAAGACAATACAATTTGGCTACAAATACTGGGTGTTAGCTTCTATGACAGGATATTGTTATTCCTTTATCCCATATGCTGGCGCTTCTGCTAATAATAATGCTGACTACGGTATTGGAGAAAACGTGGTACTAAGACTATTAGAGAATATTTCAGATCCAAGCCAGTATAATGTTACATTCGACAACTTTTTTACAACCCATAATTTATTATGTACATTATGTCGAAAAGGCTGTTTTGCAACAGATGCTGTTCGAGATAATCGGAGCAATCACGCATTGTTGGATGGTATTAACTTGATGAAAAAGAAATCTCGGGGTTCACCAGATTTTTGCTTTGACCAAAATAACAATATTATCGCAGTTCGCTGGAACGATAGTTCGGTAATTACCTAACTGCACGCATACATATTTATTATCATGTTATACCTATGTATATATTTTAAATCTTATTGAAGGTGGTGACTATGATGTCTAATTTTTCGGTGTAGAACCGATGTGCAAAATCAGCGAATGGGTCGAGTTGACTTATGCGATAATAATCGCGGAAAAAGTGGTATTGGCCATTACTCACTAACGCTATTGACGCAGCTATGGTAAACGCATGGAAACTACACTGCTTGCGCAGGGGATGTGAAGGTTTGCCACCTATGAGCCAACTCGATTTTCGGAGTAGCGTTGCCGCGATAGAAAAATTGTCGTAAATGCGCAAAAAATAGCAAAACGCACTGACAAATTTGACCACATAATGTATAAAATTTGAAAACACAGTCGCTGTGCGCAATGTGGTGGGAAAACAGAGTATTAAGTATGTATGTAAGAACTCTAGATTTAAGAAATATTAAAATAATAAAAGTTTGTTGAATATAACAAGAAGTCGCCGTGGTATTTTAGGTAGTGTGTTGGCCCGAGTTCGAATCCCAGGTCAGACATCAAAAAGAAAATATGATAATATTTCTTCGGCGACTTCCTCTCAGCAGATTTCTGGCAAAAACTCTGAGAGTAAAAATTGCCATGAAAAAGTTGAGAAGCTTCTGTCGTTCAGAGTCGACTTTAAACTGTAGGTCCCGCCACTCATGTATAAAATTAACGCACACAACATGAGTGGTGTTGAGAAGCTAGGCCGTAATCCTGACTGAAGGGTTGTAATGGCCATTTATGTATGTATGTGTAGTTGAATATAACAAGCAATAGAGCACGGTTCTTTTTACTAGGAAACAAATTGGTCTTTTCGTAATTTCAGTTTCCGGTTTAAATTAAAATTATAAGTTATTTAATTTTTAACGAAGTCCTTAAAAAACATTAAGGACAAACAACTTACTTAAAAACTGATCACAACCATAGTCCATTGCCCACAATTTTTCGCATACAATTTTTCATATTAAAGTAAAAGTCTTCAAATTTGGTACATATACTATGCCCTTCGTTCGCCACCAATGCTATCCATACAAATCAACATTTGTCCATAAAAGTAAATCAAAAGGTTTCGAAAGATTTATAAGTCTGTGCAGTGATCGGTAAAAGTCGGTAAACATATTTTTTTGCTAAATTTATAGAACAAAACTCGCCTCCATCGTTTGGTTCCAGTAAGAAGACGTGCTGCTAACACTAACTTTTTCTTCCATTGAAAATTGCAAATGCTGAAATCTATAATGGGGTTCGAGCCCCAGGCCAGACATTAAAAACGAAATATGAAAAAAAAAATATTTCTTCGGCGACTTCCTCTCAGCAGATTTCTGGCAAAAACTCTAAGAGTAAAAATTGCCATGAAAAGTTTCTCAAAAAATCTGTCATTCGGAGTCGACGTTAAACTGTAGGTCCCGCCACTCACGTATGCAATTAAGGGAAACAACATGATTGGTGTGGAAGCTAGGCCGAAATCCTGACTGAAGGGTTGCAATGGCCAATTATGTATGTATGTATGTTTCAATAACTAATTGACGAATAAATATTTATAACTTGAAGAAAGGAATTCTGTTCCATCGAAATAAAGTCAGGCTACAAACATACTGTTGGTGGAAGTATATAGTGTATATATATCATGTTCCCTGTTGTTGTAAATATGTATGATCATTTCTTCTGGACTCTATCATTTTATGCTAAAATAATTGATTTCTTTTTGCCAATACAATTGGTTGTACAAACATTTTTTAATAATTTGTATATATGTATGTATGTATGTAGCTTTTAGGCAAACACAAATAATTAAAATTTTAGTCTCAAAATTATATTTGTCAGAGAAAGTAAAATTGTTTTATAGATACGTGCAGTATTGTATGTATTGAGGTACATACAATACGATAGCCCTTGTGTAAATTTGTGTGCTGGTATGATAGGTAGTATCAAATAGTTTTACTTTACTAATAAGACACTGAACATTTAAAAATAACTTGACTTGACTATGTAAATAGGTTAATAACTTTTTCCAAAAAAAACTACTAAATTTGGCCAATTGATTTGCGGTCAAATACGATATACTAAATTAAAAATTTTATTCATATAAATTAAAATTGTTTATTTGTTTAGAGAATAAATTTTGTAAACTTATTAAAATAATTCAATAAAATTATTGTTATATAATGTTGTATGTATTTGAAATTTTTTATTTAACGTATTATTTCTTTGTACGCGTATGTTATATTTTAGTACAAACATTGTCTACTTTTTCACCCTTATACACTTATATTTATATATAATTAATTAAATTTGTTAAATATTGCCTGTAACTGGATTAGTTCACCAAATATCAAAATCAAAGGCAATTTGGAAAATCAAATGAATTGTATACAGTGTTGCCAGAAAATGAATTTCAAAATATGCTAAAACATGAAAAACATAATGCTAAAATGCTCTACGGAATAAAAAAAATATGCTAAATTTTTTAAATGTAACAAAACTATTTATTGCATATATGTTTTTGTTTTATTCCGATAATAAAACTTATTTACATCAGTATATTTGAGTTAACAATATGAGTTAACAATATGTTCATAAAATGATTGTTCTTTTTTAATCAATTACAGTTTATATATTAATTCATAAAAATTTCTGAAAATTAATGGAAAATAAAAAGTTGTAAATTATTTAAAAAAATATAGTTTGAAACATTTACATATTACATTTTATATTTTTTATTTTAAAATTTAAATATTTAATTTGTTAAATAAGATTTTCATTTTAATAAATATAAGTAAATTTTTTAAAAAATTATTCGAAATACATTTTACTAAAATACTGATGATTAATAAAATACAAAATGATTAATAGACCCTAATATTTCTGATATATTTTTATATTTATCATTATCTTTAGCTTCATTTTGATATTTTTCAGATGATCTAATTTTGTTAGCAATTTCGTTTGGTATTTTGTAAGTGTATCAGCACGCATTTTCGAATTTTAATCCTTCTCGAATTTGTATTATTGAATATAACAACTCCGGTTTAATTCGATTTCGAATTTTATTTTTAATTAAAGCCATTAAACTGAAAAGCCTTTCAACTTCGACGTTAGAAAATGGTAAAACGAGTAATGACATTTCAAAAATCGATAATTTTTTAAATATATTTTCGCCGACTGAATTTTTTAAATTATATAACTGAATCCAAAAAGACATTGTATCACACTTTTCATCCCAATGTTGCTTAGTAATATAAGACCACTAATAATATTTATATCAGATGAATTATACTTAAGCTCTTCTAAAATATGTATGTGTAATTGGACTCCTTAAATGACTTAGTGTATTGTGTATATATGCATAGAAATATTTTTTAATATTTTTAGGCAAACGAGTTCTTAATTATTTAACAAGTTCCATTAGAAAGAAAATACATATATTTTTGATTTCTTTTTCAACATCAATTGAATTTCTTTTGAGCTTTCGTATCCTAAATACGGACTTGGAAGTAAAAATTCATCAAAAGATTTACTCTCATTGTCATTGAAAATAACATCATTTACTTTTTGTTGAATGTATATTTTGCCAGCTGTTATATTTACTAAAAAAATAACTCATGAAGGATTTTTAAAGGGTCAAAATATTTAGCTTGTAAAGCTTTATTTGTAGTTTGAGTATTATTCAAAATATTTTTTAATAAAATTGCCAATAATAATAATTTTTCGTTTTTATATAAATCATACAAAACTGTTGCAGTGTAGCATTTTTCACCTACCATACACCTATGCCAAAATGAGTTTTCAACTCTAACCACTGTTCACAAATTCTTTTTATATTTGTTTCAATGGACATCCACCGTGTTGTACAAACACGAGTAATTTTCAATGGTTCAATTGATTTTTATAAAGATCCTGTCTTTTCGCAGATTTTGAAAACCAAGCATAGGTTTCGTTGGACATGTATTCCATGTCAGGAGGAAATGATTTAGGAGTAAAAAAAAATTTTTTTTGAATAATTTTTTTTGAATAAAAAAAAATTTTTTAATCAAGCAACTTATGCTAAAAAGCATTTAGCATAATTTTCAAAAAAATAAATGCATTTTCACGCAACATAATGCTAAATCTAGCACTGAAAGTGCTAAAATGGTAACACTGATTGTATAACACATTAACTGCCATTAAATATGCCAACAATCTTGGTTTAATGTTTAATAGCCAGCTTACTTGTACTGACCATATTAATACTGTCTATGAAATAACATACAATGTATGCTATATTGAGAAATGTTTAGAGAACTTTGTTCTTTATACCTTTCAATATACATACATACGTATGCATTTGACGAAGACGTATTTAATTTACGGATGCGTAATTATGGTATGAGAATTAAATGATATTTCATTATCGCAAACGATGGTTTTGGTCCTAGGAAAAAATTTAATATAGTTAATGAAGCTGCTTTAACTCCAACTATTGAACGCGTTTCAGTGAAAACTTCTAACGCTAACTATGAAAATTTATCTATACAGTTACGAAACTAGACTTATCAGTTTTAAATATGTCTATATGTAGGATCTCACCACGATACTCAGGAATAGGTGTTTGACCAATTAGTGCCTTTTGTGGATGTCTATTGTATTTTGAATCATTGCATATCTTGCAATTGGAAACAATCACTTTAAATATGTTCCTTATATTGAGAAAATAATAATTTTGTAATATTGGGTTTAAATTTTCACGCACAGTTCGGTGAGCTCTATTATGTTCAGAGACAGCGATTTCACTTTGATCATCCTGATTGTGAATATCTATTACAAATTTCTCTGAATAAACAAATTTTATTGACGGAAAAAAACATGAAGCTGACGTTCTTTTTGACAAACCTAAAACAGTATCACTAGGAGCTGCTGCGGATGACAAGTAGCATATCCTGTTGCTCCAGTCCCGTTAGATTAATAACGGTACATGGACCGCCTCAAGTGCAGTGAACACTTTTGTTATATTCTGCAATTTTTTCCTTAGTCGGTACTTTTGATCTTGCCATGCATAGAACATGTACATATGTATGTATATTATTTCATGCTTCAAATGAACAAATATTTTGAGTCACTTGTGGTATGGAAACAGGCCATTAATTATTTTATTTTGTATAGTAGCCAGAAGATGAATATCGCAATGAAAACAATTAACTGCTGTTTGTAAAAATTTGAAAATATCTTTCATGTAAACATAATTTACAAAGTGTCTCATCGGATATTTAAAAATGATTTTATATGACTTACTTAGCTCTGCAGATTTGTTCAATAATATTCGATTCCTAAAGCAGTTAACTGGATTCGACAATGCTTCTATTACTTCGGAAAGAGATTCCTCGCTATGAATTGTTGCATCTCCAGACTCTAAGTCTTTAAAAACCATTTGCGGAGGTATTTAAGTTTCAAGTGATATCTGATGTATTATATCCGGTATATATGGTATGTCTTTTCCTGGCTTGTAAAAATTTGGAGCCACTACAGTGGCTGATGATCGCACCATATAAATAATATCCCACTCATTGGTTTCATAATTTTCCATAATTTTCCAATCAGTTGACCATTTTGTGAGAGAACAGCACCTATGGCTGAAGAAGCGTCTGTAGTTAGCTCAAATCGTTTGGTATAATATACATTTTCAGAAGCAAGAATAGTTTTTATTTTCCAAAATTATTTCTGCGCCCTGTCACCTAAATTCACTACCGTATTCTTTGATTGCCTGGTACTAATTATGAGTAAGCTGTTTAGTGATCTGAGCGTAATCTCGAATAAATCGGCGATAATATCCAGCTAGTAATAAAAATGATCGAAGGCCTTTTACTGTTTGAGGGACTTGAAAATCTAATATATTTTTTACCTTGTCTCGATACGTTTGAATTCCGTTTTTGCATACAATAAACTCTAAATATTCTACAGAGCTCTAAAAAATCCTAATTTTTCACATGATAGGCCCATACGAGTATTTGTCGAATAAAGTTTTCTCAAAATATTGTCAATACCCCGTAGAAATTTTTTAGCATTGGGAGAAAAATTATGATGTCATCAATATAAATGTGACGGGTTTGACCTATTTCTTATCTTCATCGATTATTTTTTGAAAAATTACTTTCAGCCCGAAAGGAAGCTTATAAAACTCAAAATTTCCACTTTTTATACTAAAATCTGTTTTCTTCCCATCAGCTTCCTTACATAAAGAATATGGATAAGATATCAAAAAAGTGGGCCCGTCGGCAATTATGTCTGTGTAAAAGCGTAACGCTTTGTTTGGATCTGCAAAAGCACCTTTGTGTTTCTTCAACAATATCATAAGCTTCTAAAATATGGGCTGTGGTATATTACAATCAGCAGGATCGATCATGATTTTATTAACTTCACGGCAGTTATGACATAAAAGTTTCTCTTCCCCATGTTTATGCCTTAATACTCCGCGGTAGCAATTAGTTTGACCATTGATTTGTCCTTTCGATGTATTGATCTCATTCTGGAACAATGAAGGGTTTGATGTTAGAACAGTTTTAGCAATTGAGGTAACAGTGAAACTAGTTGATAACTACATAACGGTTTCGGATGCCTTAGCACCATTGGCTGTATTATAGATAAATACCATCATAAAAACATTTAAACGTCAAGTTTTGAGCCATCAGTGTTGACCTAACCTGGATTTTTTCAACAGGACAAAGACACCAATCATGAGTTCAAACCTCCTGAACAATCGCCTGACATAAACGCCGTTGCGTACGTTTTGCATATTTTAGAGCAAAAAAATTACTCAGGTTGTTCCCATCACCAACAAAGAAACCACAAAATAATTTTAGAAAAATATTAATTTTACAAAAAATTAATTAAAAAAAGTCATACTTAAAAAAATTATTTTTTATGTGTAACAACCATTCTTATTATTTATTTTTTCAATTATTTTCCTTATTTCTAGAAGAGAATGAATATTTTTGCGCAGTAACAAACAAGAAAACAATTTTTTTTCTTTTTGCTAACACTCTCTGTTATCTTAAATTTTGTATGAAGATGTAAGGCTTTGACTATATGCAGTATCGGCCAAAACCTAAGCACCCCCTCAGTACATTTTTTTTAAATGATAATTACAAAGTTATTAATTATTTTTTTATTTAATTATATCTTTATTATTGAAAAACAAAAATTTAAGGAATTCAGAATTTAATAAAAAAAAAGTTAAAATTCAAAAAACATTTTAAGTTGCAAATATAAACGGACTAAACTAAAGCACCCCCAACTTAAGGTACAAAAAAAACTACTGAAATCAATATTTTGTTGCGAACCCTTCATTCTGGATGACACACGCATATATTTCAGGTAATATTGCTTCCCAGGCTATTTTTGCCGCTTCAAGTAAATCTTCTTTGGTTTTGCAATTTCCTCGGTTGATTTTTAAGTTAACGATGTCCCTCTATAGCTCTCTATTGGGTTAAGATCGGTGCATTGGGCAGGCCAAGGGAGAACTTCTATCAAATTGTTTTGAAAACATTTCTTAACCATTTTTGACGTATGTTTTGGGTCGTTATCTTGCTGGAACGTCCATTTAAGTGGCATAAGGCAACATCACGCCTTTTAATATGTCGCATCTTATGAATTAGCCCAATCCCTTGAAATAGAAATAGAAACAACCCCAGACCATTATGTTGCCGCCTCCATGCTTTACAGTGACTTTGCAATATTTAGGATTCAACCGTTGTCCATTTGGTCTGCGTACATGCCTTATGCCATCTGAATCCTTTAAATTAAATTTAGATTCGTCAGAAAACAGCACAATCCTCCATTTTTGGACACTCCAGTTGAGATGGGCCTTGGCGAATTCAAGTCTGGCTTTTTTATTTTTTTGACGATATGAAAGCTTTATTGCTGGACTGAATAATCCAGCCTCTACTGCCCTTCTGCGAATCATTCTTTCGCTAATTTTTAAATCCAAGCGGTTACGTATATGTGACCAGAAGATGCTGAAGGATCATTTTGGATTGTCCTTTTAATTAAGGAGTCTTCATGTCGTGAAGCTTCACGTGGCTTTCCTCCGGAATGAGTAGGAGGTGTGCGACCAGTCTGCAAAAACTTTTTAATTAGCCCAGAAATAACTAATCTGTTGATTGAATATTTTGCACTCAATTGATGTCTTGATAAGCCGTCTCCAATCATTAAGAATTCTACTTTTAAATTCACTTGAGTACTTCTTGCGTAACATTACTCTTATCTCAACGAAAACTTTAAAACAATGACAATTTCCGCATAAATTCTAACAAGTTCTTCTTCTTAACACTGCAGACTAATAGCTGCTGCATTTTTGGAGTGTACCGTTGACTAATACAGTAATGTCGCAGTAGCGTAGTAAAATGTTCAAACACAATATTAGGAGATGCTTTAGTTAGGTTCGCTTATACATATTTGCGACTTAAAATGTTTTTTGAATTTTAACTTTTTTTTTTATTAAATTCTGTATTCCCTAAATTTGTGTTTTTCAATAATAAAGATATAAATAAATAAAAAAATTTAATAACTTTGTAATTATCATTTAAAAAAAATGTACTGAGGGGGTGCTTAGGTTCTGGCCGATACTGTACATAAGTTACGACACAACACTGCAACAATTTCTTATTACAATTATTCCCATCCTTATTTCTTTATTCTTTCGTAATCATTTATTTTTAGTCTATTTTTTTCTCTCCCAAAACTATTATTAATAATTGCATTATTCTGTTTTATAAGTTAAAGGTAACTTTACAGTTTCCTTTAGCTAAAGCTACCTTTAACTAAAGCTACCTTTAACTAAAATATTATTATATAATATTTTTAATATGGCAAGTTCAAACATACATTTAACTTTAAAAGTTACCGGCAGGATGATCCTCCATTTAGCTTAGCGATCACTTCTATCTTATTGGGTACTCATAATAATGAAAAACAATTTATCTGTCTGTTAAAGTCCTTCCTTTAGTTATCGGCAAGTTGTAATAAAAGCCCTAAGGGCTGTTTTCTCATTAGGCGATTATGTTTTTTCCCACCGAAGAACTGCAGATTAAAGAAATTTGGTTTTCTCAATGTCTCATTTGCTTCTATTTTGTCGCAAAATTAACCAGCCCTCTTCTGCCGGTTATTTATTTGTTGTACAGATAAATTCAATCAGCTGACTGCTGTTCATATTTTTTATGTGGCAATACCTTGAGTTTTTTAAAAAATAAAATAGATTTTAGAAAAAATGTTGAATAGAGGAATAAACATTAATTTCATGGAGGATGAACTCGAAGAACATGAGTTCCAAGTAAATGTTGAAAGAGTTTATCATGCCAGGCCTAACTGCCTGGCTGACATGGATGATAATGAATTTTTCAAAAGATTTTATTTTGTGTTATTTTTATCACTATTGGAAAACAGTTGAAGATAGGGTTCCCAACTTTCACTTTTTGAGAGGCATTGCCAAATGAAAATAATGGTTTTGTCGGTATATTGAGAAAACCAAAATTGCTAACGGACAGTTTATCAGTCTAATAAATTTATGTCGACATTTAGTAACTGGCAGTTTGTCGACACATTGAGAAAACAGGCCTAAGACTTATAGTTTTTTTTTTTTTTGTTAATAAATTAGTGACAGACACAAGAATTTCAAATACAGATAAATAATGTAAAAAAAGATTAAATTAAAAAAAAAAAAGATAAAACAAACCTCATTTGAGGTTTACCAAAATTCATTACGCGAATAAGTGGTGTTGAAAAATAGAGGTCTTATGTGAGATCATATGAGGAATTGCCGAATAAAGGTCATAAGAATGATCGCATAGAGATCATAAGTATTGTCGAGCAAAACTCTCTAATAAAACAACAAACAAAAACCTGTTTGCCCGCACCATGCTCAATCTTATTTAAAAAGTTCGTTAAACTGGTGCGTGCACACGCGAAAATATCGAACATCAACATCAACTCGTCATCGTTCTCAAGAATTGAACATATCGCGCACCAGTTTACGTCAAATTTTGCGAAAAGGTCTCGGTATGACGCCTTACAAAGTTCATTTCATGCCACAATCGATTTATTGCGTCAAACGTTTGATGGCCGTTTAATTTGGCGAAATGGTGATGTCAATTGGCTGTGTTATGCCGACAAACCAGTGACAATTGAGCATTTGAAGGTTAACATTCGTGATGACATTGCTGAGATACGACTCTATGCACTCGAAACACTGTACGGAAATTGGTCCGATCGAATGTGTGTTACTGTGAGAAAAGTCGCTGCAGTCATATGAATGAAATAATATTATATTTCTTACCGTTAATGAGGTATTTCATGTACTAAAATGGCTCAAACCCCATTTAAAGACGTGTGAAGAACTGCTTAGAAGAACAGATACTAAATATTTTAATCTGTCTACCCAAATTCCCTGATCTCAATCCAATTGAAGAAAAAAAATTCGGATGAATCGAATCTCACTGTCGGTACTTTGTTCAGAGTTTGTCAAACTGATGTGCAAATGTTATTAGAAATTAAGTTTATTCTACAAAATATTGGCGGTAAGAACAAAACATCAAAAAATAATATTGCAATTGAAATTAATTCAACTAATAAATGTTGAAATTATACGGCGAAGTCAATACACTAGAGCCCGGACTTGCGTCGTTAATGGGGACCGGAGAATTGCGACGCAAATTGGGGCCGAAACGACGCAAAATTAATTGACGCAAGTTGAAATTGCAACAACGCAAGCTGAGTTTTGTCAATTTTTAAAAAGCGAAGCAAATCGGGGCTCTAGTGTATAACATTTCTTCCTTACAGAACTGTAACAAATGCATTGGAAACTGTTTAAGTTTTAGATTTAATGATTAAAAATAGTTTTCGGTTTTTTAACTTTAACAATAAGACTAACAATTTACTATCATTACGAGTGTTTTACTTTATATAGCCACCACTGTATGTATTCAGCTATTATCATTTTTTAGTAACCTGCATTAAAAACAAAAAAAATTAAATTTTAAAAATTCACCACTGCATTTCTACCGCAATATCTAGTGTATTGATTTCTAATGCAGTCTATCCATTTTGACGACCTTAAGATTGGGCACAAGGTTATTGATTATGATGTCAATTGTAATCAGGTAAATAAACAAAACTAAATAGCTACTAGTGCATGCCTATCTACACTGTTGTCCAAAACTGAAACCATCAAAGTCAATCAACCACTTATTGAGGTTAAAATTTAACATTTTGGCAGAAAACATTTTTTATTTCCACAATACAATGGAGGTTATTATATTCCGAATGTTCCGAATAAAACTTATACATCTTTATTCCCTACACCTCAAATTTCTGACCTGTAGTAATTTTTACAGAAATTTTAAAAACGGTATTCTTCTTTTCTTAAAGAACATATCAAAATACAATGTTCAGACATGCACAGAGCTCAATATTTCATATAAAGTTTCAATTAATTATTGCGCAATAAATATGCAAATTGTTATATTATTGAGTAAAACTTAAAATACAGCACTGCCATAAGTAGATTCAGTGAGCATATTACAATTTTCCGAACGCTTTCTATAGACATTTGAGTTGTCAACAACGTTGAATTGTTTTCCATTTTTTTCACAAACATTTTTTGACACTAATTTTCACGACCAAAATAAAAACAATGTTGTTGTCGCCGTGGTCTAGTAGGTAGTGTGTTGGCTTATTAGACGAAAGGCCCGAGTTCGAATCCCAGGCCAGACATCAAAAACAAAATACAAAAAGTATTTCTTCGGCGACTTCCTCTCAGCAGATTCCTGGCAAAAACTCTGGGAGTAAAAATTGCCATGAAAAGCTTCTCAAAAAATCTGTCGTTCAGAGTCGACTTTAAACTGTAGGTCCCGCCGCTCATGTATAAAATTAACGCACACAACATGAGTGGTGTTGAGAAGCTAGGCCGTAGTCCTGACTGAAGGGTTGTAATGTCCAATTATGTTACTGAATTAGTGAGGGAATTGTTATTAAATGTATGTACTAGAACAATAAGAAGACGTGCTGTCAAATCCTACAAAGAAACCATTCATTTCTACAAAAAATTGCAATGTCAGGTTAGCTTTTGCAACGGCTCAAATTGATTGAATTGCTGCCAAGTGGAGAAATATATTGTTCTCAGACGAAACCAAATTCAATATAAATGGCTAATACGGTGTTCCGGTATGCAACTTTATCGCGTAAACTGCAATAAACGTCATTATTGAGCCAAATATTTCATATAAAGTTTTAATTAATTATTGCGCAATAAATACGCAAATTGTTATAATAAATAAAAAACAATATTGTTGAATTAACCAGCTGCCAAATGAATGAATTGAATAAGCAGCTGAACTGCGTATATTATTATATCTGAACACATAGAATATTGTAGTCAATAAACCGAATATTCACTCAATAAAAGTGCATATCTGAACATAGTATAAGACAAGAAGAATTTCACTGTAAAAAGAGCAAAAAATTAATGGCTTAAACCTCACTGTTGTGAACCACGATGTAACCGCAATAACTATTTGTTATACGCAGACTTTGGAACAATTTACCAAATAACTGAAGGAATGGACAGTTTTTTTAATAAAATTGCTTTCGAAAATTTAATGCTACCTTATGGAGAAGAAAACATGACTTCATTTTGGGTTGTCAAAGAATGATTAACTGAATTAAAAGTAAAATTTCTCGAGTAGCATTAACCGTTTTAACGTTTTTTTTGAGCATCGTAGATCGGAAGATAAAAAACAAGACGAACAAACACACCATTTTTAGCGCCATTATAACAACCCGCCGTTAACTAAAGGAAGGACTTTAACAGACAGATAAATTGTTTTTCATTATTATGAGTACCCAATAAAATAGAAGTGAGCATTAAGCTAAAGGGAGAATCATCCTGCCGGTAACTTTTAAAGTTAAATGTATGTTTGAACTTGCCATATTATATGTTATTTTCAATATGGCAACTTCAAATTTAAACAAAATGAGCATATACAACAAAAACAACGAAACTCGTTGTTGCCACTACATTTAAAAAACTTGTTTAATTGAGCAGTTTTATCGACATTGCTACAGCACTGCAATATTTTTGAAAACATTTAACTTTATTGTAGTAGATGTCGCCGTGGTCTAGTAGGTAGTATGTTGGCTTATTAGACGAAAGGCCCGAGTTCAAATCCCAGGTCAGACATCAAAACGAAAATATGAATATATTTCTTCGGCGACTTCCTCTCAGCAGATTTCTGGCAAAATCTCTGAGAGTAAAAATTGCCATGAAAAGCTTCTCAAAAATCTGTCGCTCGGAGTCGACTTTAAACTGTAGGTCCCGCTACTCATGTATAAAATTAACGCACACAACACGAGTGGTGTGAGAAGCTAGGACGTTGTACAATGGGTCAATTCGACCTCTGGGTACTATACTTGTCACAGTTGACAAGTACACGTCCTCTAACCTAACCTAACTTTATTGTAATTGTAAGTTGTAATAACAAAAATAAGTTAAAGGTAACTTTACAGTTCCCTATATCTGAAGCTACCTTTAACTAAACCCAAGTTTAAGGGCAAGTTGTAATAATGGTCCATAATCGTATACATGGTATAAAATTTCTAAAGATCAAATTGAGAGAACTTTTGGTCCGATATCCCGTACATGTGCTGCCGTCATTAAATATACATACAGATTGCGCTAGCGGTTATTATATACATACATACATAACTGGTCATTGCAAACCTTCAGTCAGGATTACGACTTAGCTTCTCGCTCCAATTGTGTTGTATGTGTTAATTTTATACATAACTCCGAATGACAGATTGTTGAGAAACTTTTCATGACAACATTTTATTTACTCTCAGAGTTTTTGCCAGAAATCTGCTGAGAGGAAGTACAAAAGAAATTTCTTTTTATATTTCGTTTTGTTGGCCTAGGGCTTGAACCGAGGACTCATGTCTAATAAGCCAACACACTACCTACTAGACTACGGCGACCGGTTACTAATTTTATTTATTTCGGTACTTTGAAAAAAAATGTTTTAATAAAATAAGATATAAAATTAAATTAATTAAATGGGCGCCCTGGTAGTCTAGTGGGTAGTGTGCTAGACTGTTAGCGTGAGGGTCGTGGGTTCGATTCAAACCAGAGGCTCTGGTCTGTTACACTACACCGAGCACATGGTCTAAGTTACTCAGCTCGTAATAAATAATTATATATAATTTGTAATTGTATTATAATTAATAAATAAATAAAAAATAAATAAATAAATTAATTAATTAAATATAAAATTTAATGTTATGTGTAATTTTTTTGATTTGTATAATTTTAATATGAATACTGTGTTATTATTTTAATACAAACAGAATTACTGCATACATTTTTTATAAGGTACATCGCTGTGTAATGTAAGTTGCTTTAGTTTTGGCTGCCAGTGTATATTAGTAGACCAGGGATATTTCATTCCGTAAGTTATTCATTGGTAGTACCTACCAAATTTTATTTTGTTTTGTTTTTCTTTTTTGCTCTTGAAATTTTAGTAAACGTTTTGACTATACGTTAGCCCACCATTTATTTACCTTTTTGTCAATCAGTTTAGCCAGTGTGTAACATCATACAACTTAATTGGCTTGTAGCAAAAATAAAGAAATTAATGGTATGAATGGAGGAAGCGCAGCCGCAATACAACGCACTCACAAGCTGTAAAACATTGAGGCTTCAATGGGTTAATAACATACACACACATCAACTACAGTCGCTGCAGCTGCGCTGCTTAAGCGCCTTAGCTTAGTTGTAAATACACATATGCAGATGATAGGTATGTGCTTTCTTGCTTACTCGATTTGTTTGGTTTTTTTTTTTGTTAATTTTTTGTCTAAATTATTAGACTTCGGTGGCACTAAGTGGACATCAAAGTTGGTAGACATAATTTGGACGTACACTTGGGTGTATTGAATTAATGGACGCTGTGCGCGAGCTTGAAAAAAAAGAAAAATTTAATTAAAAAAAACGAAAAAAGTGAAAAAATTTAAAAAAAAAATTCAATTGAGTAGTTTGTAACTGCCAAAATAATAAGTATAAACCGTTATTTGTGTTTAAATATTAACGAAAGTCTTAAAATTTAAATTGCATGCAATACAAATAAATAGAAAAAGAAGTGAAAAAAACGAAAAGAAAATATTTACAAGAAAATAGAAATAGAAATTGAATTTTAAATAATAAAAAATAAAAATAAAATTTTTTAATTAATACAATACATGATTAAAGTGTGTGATCAATATTTCAAACAAACAAATAAAAAAAATAAATGCAATTCATAAATATATAAAACAATTACAATTTATGAAGTATTAAAATATTATAAAAATATTAACAACAACAATTAAGTACCCTAAATAACTTCAAGATTCAACGACAAATAATGTAAGTACATACATTTACAATCCTAATTAATAAAAATTCTAAAGTTGATATTAAAACAAAAAAAAAGAAAAACTTTAAACTTTTTCTGGTTGAAAATCAAAATATTCGTAATTGTTTAATAAGTACGAAATAAATACCAGAAATCGAATAAAGTTTCTTAACCTAATGCAACAGGGAAATAGATTAATATTATACTCAATACTAATATTAAAAGAAATTGTATTTAAGACTACAAATAGAAAATTTTAATTTATTAATTAAACAAATAAAACAATATTAAATACGATACGTATTACAAGGAAAAGCAAAACAAAAAATCGAAATATTCAACACATACTATTGGTCCTATAGGCATAGCATTGACCCTCTCTCTCTATAAATTGAATTTTTTCTATTTTTGGGCAGCTCTTGCACCTCACTCCAACTGTTAAGTATTTTATTTCTGCGTGTATCTACATATCTTATCACGTTAACTGGATGGCATTTTCTTCGATTGTTCTCGAAATTCTGTGAAGACATTGGCTGTTTTGCATTCGAGTGCACCGTTTCACGTCTCCCAGCAGGATGGTTTTTGAATCAGTGTTGCAAAACTGAATAATTGAAATGTTATTGAACTATAACAGAAAGAGTACTTCTTTTTGCACCAAATGGTATTTTTGTAAAAGAATACATACATACATAATTCGTCATTATAATATTTTAATCAGGATTGTGAACTAACTTCTCACACCACTTATTTTGTGTGTGTTAATTTTATACATGTGTGGCGGGAACTACTGTTTAAAGTCGACTCTGAACGTCAGATTTTTGAGTAACCTTATCAAGGCAATTTTATTTGCTCTCAGAGTTTTGGCCAAAAGGAAGTCGAACAGAAAAACTAATGACTTATTCGAGTTCCTGATGTACAAGACAAGAACAGCTGATTCAGAACGTAAAAGCCCCGTTTAGTCAAACGTCCATGGAACGTAATGTAATATACGTTCGTTTTTAATGTATAAAAAGCAATGCAAATGCTTACCAAAATTACATTACAGTTCGGCAAGCTTTTTCATTATTTTTACTGCTCTAAAAACCAATGTACGTTCCATGGACGTTTGGGTAACCGGGGCTAAAGCCTAATTCTGCCTTTAGCATTACGCTGAACATGTTGCTAATGCATTAATAGTTGAAAAGCGCAAGACATAAAATATGTAATAATAAAAAAGTACTGAAAACGTCATGAAGGTACTGCGGTATTTTTGAAATGAAAAAGTACTAAGAAAAGTACAAAAGTACAGAATTTTCAATACTGTTTTGTATTGAATATGAATGTTTTTATGCTTTGGAAAAGAGAAAAATGACCGTTTGCCAATATTATATTCCCAAATTAGATAGCAGAACTGAAGGACTTACATGAAGGTCTTGGTTTGCCAGAATTAATTTTCAAATATGTTACCATACTCAACTATCTATGTGTTTGCATTAAACGGTTCGCTATATAAGTATGCATACTAAGAACTAAAATTATTTGAAATCTTAAATGGTACCATCAAAAATATTTTTTGTTTGTCACGTTCAAATTGTAAGGCTTTACCGCATGCTGAATACTAACAAAAACTTTTACTAGAACTACCAAAGTAGTATAAATCTAAAATGTTTGATATTTTATTGTGAAAGTGTTCTTCTTCAATTTATTTCCTAATCAAATATAAAAATTTTTCGTATACAAGTTCAAAAGTAAAATACCATTCATACATAAGTGAAATGTTTAAATTATAAAAAATAGGTCACTAGCAAGTTTTTCCAAGTTATACAAGGTCATTTATATTAAAACCAGTCTTTATTTGCATATACAGTCAAAAGTCTGCATACATCTGACAATTTTAATGCTTAGCTCCAATAATTTCTATGTTACATATATTTGTTTAATATTCGTTTTTTTTCTTCAAATATTCTTAGTTGTAAATGCCTTAAAAACGCTATAAGATCTTTTTTAAATTTCTTAAAAAATTAGCGGGAAAGAAGTCTACACTCAAGACTTTTTTCTTTGACTGTATGTATATACCGAATATTTCAGCAGAGACTTCAGAATTTAATATCGACATTTTGTAACGGACATATTGTTTAAGCTACATCGGTCAAATTAGTTGTCAGTTTATTTTTTCAACATTACACTCAAATCTTAATTTTTTTTTATCAAAATGGGTATTCTGTTCAGGCTACGTTCGATACAAAGTTACTTGAGATCCAATGCATCCCTAAAAGTCACTGTTTGTTGATGATTTCAGACTGACGATGTATCTCCATATTTCTTTTAGCTCGATATTAGCCTGGTCATCACTGTCAATGGCGAGCACTATACGTCGATGATTACCAATTTCTTTTGACGTGAATCGAATGAGTTGCACACCAACGACATATGATTTCAACAGAACGCCGCTAAGTGCCATACAGCACATTAAGTATTTGATATTCTGCTCGAAAGATTTCATCACACGTGACGGTATTTTGAACTGGCCACAGAGATAGTGTGATTTCAACTAATTAGACTTTTTCTTGTGGGGTTTTCTTAAGTCGCAGTTGTATGCGATCCAACATAAACTATGCCATCGATCGAAGTTAGCGTGATTTATGCGCCAGAGTCATTGAAAATTTGACATTTCCATGCAGAGAATTCGGGGCAGACATTTGAACGATCTTATATTCCACACATAATGGCATTAGTAGGTGTTTCGAGGAAATAAAAAATGTCGATAATATCTTACACACTCTTTGCTTTATCTAAATTCATAGGTAAGAGGCACTTAATGAAACACCCGATATATTACATGTAAGACATAAATATTTATTTGGCTCCTTTAAAGCAGCATAGGGTTCTTACCACAAAGAATATTCATCTTGTTCGATTTTCTTTCTTTCTTTTCTTTGATTAACTTTTCTTATTCAGTTGTTTAACCGCTCTTCTGCAGCATGTTCCAGGATAACAGGGTTATTAACTATCATCGCCTAAAATTCATTGCAAAATTTGAAAAAATTGTAGCGTTGCCTAGGTACTCAATATTTTTATTTATTAGAATGTCAATTGAAAAAAAAAATATTAACTTCTGGTTTATTTTTTTCAGTTAAGTTTTCTTTTCATTTTTCATAAGAATCACTCCCGATCAGGGAAATGCTTACTTCCTTTTCAGCATGATTATCCCCGGTCAGACATCAAAATGAAATATGAAAAAATTATTTCTTCGGCGACTTCCTCTCAGCAGATTACTGGCAAAAACTCTGAGAGTAAATAAAAAGTTTCTCAAAAAAATCTGTCGTTCGAAGTCGATTTTAAGTTTAAAGTAGGTTCAGCCACTCATGTATAAAATTAAGGCACACAACATGAGTGGTGTGAGAAGCTAGGACGTTGTACAATGGGTCAATTCGACCTCCGGGTACTGTACTTGTCACAGTTGACAAGTACACGTCCTCTAACCTAACCTAACCTAACCTTCACTATCATTTACTGAATTCACCTTGTTGTCATTTACTTGACACTACCTTCTATTATATTTGGTAATTTCAAAGTCTTTGCACCAATAATATTGTTACGGTTCTTCATTTCGCAGATTTTGAAAATCGCAGTGTTGAAAAATTCAGTACTTTAGTACTTTTTTCAGTACTTTTTTAATTTTAAATATTTTACGGCTTGCGTTTTTCAAGTATTAATGGTTTAGAAAGAAACATGTTCTACTATATAATGCTAAAAGTAGAACTAGTCTTTAGACCCGGTTAGCCCACACGTTCGTTTTTAGAATACGAAGAGCAATGAAAACACTTGCCAAACCGTAATGTAATTTCGGTAAGTATTTAATTTGCTCTTCATATACTAAAATAAACGTAGATTCCGTTACCTTGCTTCGACATTTGACTAAACGGGGCTTTTACGTTCCGAAACAGCTGTTCTTGGTTTATACATATATGAGAAGCATGTATAAGTCGTTAGTCGTCTTTTATTCCATTCCGTACTTAATACAAAAAGTACTCTTTCAGTTATCGTTCAGTACCTTTTCAAAATTTAAATTTTGCAACACTGCTCATCAGTAATTTTGTCTGCTGTCAACCGTTAGGCCTCACCCCGATGAGGCCATAAATCAACGTTTAACCCGTCCATGGCTGCAGTCGATGCACTTGTAATCAAAGTATAACTTTATACTTATACTTTGCTTGTAATGAAGGTTTTCCACAGCCTGACTTTCGTTGTTTGTAATCATTTGCAGTCAGTAGGACTATTTTTGGACTCTGCAGCACAACAAAATATTTTTGACTTTTTCTTGCTTTATTTTGCGGTACTCTCCTTGTAGTGTTTTGTGAATCCTAGCTAGGGGCTTGAAATATCGGCAGTTCGTAACACTCGTGCCATTCTGTCATTCCTTCCTTATACATACTATGTTCAGACATGCAGTTTTATTACGTAAATCGCAATAAACGCCATTATTGAGCTCAATATTTCATATAAAGTTTCAATTAATTATTGGGCAATAAATACGCAAATTGTTATAATATTGAGTAAAACTTAAAATACAGCACTGTCATAAGTATCCGAACTCTTTCTGTTGATTTTTGACAACTCAAATGCCAACAACGATAAACAAAAACAATGTTGCTGAAACAACCAGCTGGTTTGTTTACCAGCTGTCAAATGAATTATGTCTGAACACTTAAAATATTGTACTCAAATAACCGAATATTGACTCAATAAAAGTCTGTCTGTCTGAACATAGTACTAGAAACCTGAGGCAAATGTATGTAGGTATACATATAAGAAATATATTTCAATCTATTTGGTTTGTGTCAGTAAGTACTGATGGTCATAATATTCCGAAGAGATCGTAATATAATGAAAACAAGAGCTAACGGATAAGCAAGTAGGAAATATAAACATATACAAATATATGATATACTTATGTAAGTAAATGCATACATATGTACATATGTATTGTATACCAACGATATTAAATTAAGCAATTAATTTTATAAATCCTACTTCTCAAAATTAAAACATACATACATATGTATGTATGGTACACACAATATAAAATGTATCGACATTATTGTATTTAGAAAAATGGTATAACCAATGATAGTAAAAGTGAGAACTGCTTTCTGCATTAAGTTAAGAAATGTTACAACATTTGTTCTGTGGCACGACACAATCCATATGACTAACGTAACAGAATGCTTAATAGAAAATATGTTAACGTAGATTAGTGCTGTAACAACATTTGAATGAGAAATTACCAAAAAAAAATTATTATTATATGTATTAGCTACTGTTTATTGTTAAACTCATATAAAATATGAAAAAGCACCTGAACCTGAAATGCACCGTAAATCGTTGGATTCTATAGCGAAAACCAGGACAATTTCGCAAAAAGCGGTACTTCTGACAACACTAATTTTAGTTGAAAATAAAAAACAACAAACTGTTTATGATTTTCTTAAATCGCCCGTCCATGCATCAAATAATGGATCAAACTCGCCTTTTTTGTTAATGTACTGGTAAAACTATACTAGACTGAGAAGAGTTTGAAAAATATCAAAATATTTACTTTCGATTTTCCTTACCTGTGTGCGTTTCACAAAGCATATGTTCTTTTTTTCTACACAACAGCAATACAATGCAGTTCGAAGGTTCAATGTGTTGCTGTGCTAAGCAAAACAAATATTACCAACACATATGCAAATTTGATGAGTTAAATTTGATGCGTCGCCATGCGCCATTACGCCATACATGTTAAATTTTTTAAAATACTGAATACTTGACCCTGACCTACATACACATGTATGTATATACATACAGACATTGTATATTTAATTTCTGGATTCAATCATAACTTTCGATACAAATTAATCGAACATTTAACTGCGTGTCTGTCTCATTGATAGTGTTGATGATCGTGGTAATCGTAATGGTAACCTTGATCGTGTTTTAGTATGTATGTATGTATGGTTGTATATAGAAAATGAAAATATTTTTATTATTTAATTACATCATAACACTATCATCATCATTTTTGTGCTAAAAACAGATGACTGACTGACTGTCTCACAGATATTTAAATGGCCAAAAATGTTATTACGCTACGGCTATTCATATTGACGAAAGAGTCTCTTTCTATGTATGTATGTATGTATGTATTTATGTATATATTTAAAATATTAAAAATATTTAAAATATTAAAATTATTTGTTAGTCCATTTTAACACTTAAGTCTTGATCGTATTATATACATACAAACATACATACATACTTATGTATTTATTGGTAAACATGTTAACACTGTCTTTTATTGTTATTAATATATTTTTATTTTTGATGAGAGTTAAATAAAATAATTTATGAATGAGTCCAAGGTGCACACGTAATATTATTTACATTGTCAACCTGCTTGTTATGTTACGTTATGTTATGTATGAATGGCGTCTCTGTTAAACCTGTTCCCTGTTAAAGCAGAGCAACAACAAATGTTTACGTAACCCAAATGATGTTTCCGTAAAATGTTGATGTCGGTAAACTCTTTGTTTGAGCTCTTACTTGCTTTGTTGTGTCTTGTTTATTTCTTTTATTAGTTCACTCATTCATAACAACAAAAAGTGCTTCTTGCTTACAAACAAGAGATGTTTTGTTTTGTTTTGGCTCTCAAGCAACCGGGCAGACAGGCATGCATGCAATAATGTTGTATGGATTAAGGCAACAAAAACAATCCATTCCATGCAATAGAGCATAATAAACGCACTAAAATTTTGAAATATTTTTCAATATGTTTGTGTTTCTCTTTGTACGGTGTTATGCCATTAACCTACAGTCATATTATGAAGTGCATTTCTTTAACAATAAATTTATTGATTTGAAATTTAAAAACAATTAATTGTATATTATACATATGTATGTATGTATGTACATACACACACACACAGTGACTCTCATTAATATTTGGAGTTATTATTATATCTTAAATTTCATCGAAAAATAAAATTAACTATATTAGTATGTATGTATGTATATAAGTCTTGTTGTTTAATATTTCTGCTAAAATTTAAAATTAACCCTTAACGGTCCGGAAGTATTTCAAGTTTACTTTCCCCCCAAATCGAATGTTTCATACAATGGAAATAGGGTTGCCAGCCTAGCTGGACTTGGCTGGATTGTCCAGCTTTTTTGATGCTTTCAAGCTAAAATTTAATTTGTCCAGCTAAATAGAACTTTTTTTAGTACACTGCAATAACATGGGCAATAATTTTGATGTTATCTTTGTCAAATCATGTTAGCCAACACTGATTGAATATTTGTTATACAACTAAGTTATGATTTCCTTCTTCTATCATCACTGACAAAATGCCTCAACACTTGAACAGCTGAAGTCTTTACATACATACAATGGATATTTTAATAAAAATTATTAACACAAAACCAAAATTAACATTTTCTCAGTATTTTTTATGTCCAGCTTTTTTGTGTTTTGTCCAGCTTTTTAAAACCCAATGTCCAGCATTTTGCGAATCGGAATCTGGCAACCCTAAATGAAAAGCTGTAAACATTTTTAAATGAATTATAGAAAAAGAAATCCATCAATTCAAGACAGGACCGCATTTACAGTGTTGGAAAAAATAATAGAAACGCATCAAATTTTTATTATTTCCTTAAATTTGTATTTATCTTTAAGTAAATAACAAAAAAGATATATGTATACATAAACTTAAATGTATCTCCATTGTCTACTAGGTTAGGTTAGGTTAGAGGACGTGTGCTTGTCAACTGTGACAAGTACAGTACCCGGAGGTCGAATTGACCCATTGTACAACGTCCTAGCTTCTCACAACACTCGTGTTGTGTGCGTTAATTTTATACATGAGCAGCGGGGCCTACAGTTTAAAGTCGACTCCGAACGACAGATTTTTTGAGAAGCTTTTCATGGCAATTTTTACTCTCAGAGTTTTTGTTAGAAATCTGCTAAGAAGAAGTCGCCGAAGAAATGTTTTCATATTTTCGTTTTGATGTCTGATCTGGGATTTGAACTCGGGCCTTTCGTCTAATAAGCCAACACACTGCCTACTAGACCACGGCGACTTCCATTGTCTATTAAACATATAAAAAAATAAGTTAATTATGGTTTCTTCTTGAAAAAATTGTATATATATAATATATGCCTGGAAATAATAGAAACGTTTTATATTTTTGGAAAAAAAAAGTTTTTCTTAAATTTTACCATCAAATCCTAACATAATTTTAATATTTGGTTGAGGCTTCTTTCAGTTTGATAACTTCTTGACATCGCCTATTCATTGAACCAACAAGGTTAGCACAAATGTCTGGAGAAATGGAATACGAAGCATGCTGAATTTTACTCCACATTTGTTGCTTATTTTTAGATTTAAACCAGGGTTTACCAAAAATTTTTTTGTTTTGTATTAGTGAGTAAGAGAGAGAAAATAAGTTCAGAACTTACGGTCATAGCAAAATGTTAGTAATATACCCTATTTTGATTTTCATCTCATCAACATACATAAAGTTATACATCTTTGACTTAATAATTAGATAATGCTTTTTAGATATTTGTTGGGTACTAATTCTGGTTTATAAATTTCCTCTTCCTACTAATAACCAACCTTTGAATTTTGCCAAAAAATTCATTTATGTCTATAAAAAAGTTGTTCTCTTTCCATATTATCTAACTTATTGACTGGACTATTGAAATCAATTTTGTGAAAACAAAATCGAAATGCATATTAAAATGTTTTTAATGAAAAAAAGGGTTTTTGAAAATTTTAGAGAAAACAATTAGTAGTAACAAATGCATTTTATAAGGCTCAAAAGGATCTGTCAACGCAAAACACGAATGTGCCGTATGAACGGGATGATTCAATATCATGTTTCAGTAAACGAAATATGAGAAAATATTTCATACTCAAATAAAGATTTTAAATGCTATATGTAAACTACATACAAAAAAAAATGAGTCAAAGGGTGTTTGAGATTAATGTCATGCAAGGGGACAACTCATTTTAGTTGAAGTTCATATTTGTCCCTTTGTATATTTTAGCCCACTTTACATATACAAATTAATTAAGTGAATTTGTTTGTCGAAGTTTATAGTTTAATTCTAAAACAATGTCCAAGGGCCATTATTACAACTTGCAGTTAACTAAAGGCAGGATTTTAACGGGCAGATAAATTGTTTTTCATTATTATGAGTACCCAATAAAATAGAAGTGAACGTTGAGCTGAAGGGAGGATCAGCCTACCTTTAACATTTAAAGGTCACTTTATGTTTGAACTTGCCATATTATATATTATTTTCAATATGGCAACTTCAAATTTAAACAAAATTACCATATACAACAAAAAAACGAAACCTGTCGTTGGCACTGCTTTTAAAAAAAACTTGTTTAATTGAGCAGTTTTATCGACATTGCTCTGGCATTGCCATATTTTTGAAAAAGTTAACTTTGTTTTATCTGTAAGTTGTAATAACGCAAATAAGTTAAAGGTAACTTTACAGTTTCCTTTAGCTACAGGTACCTTTAACTAAACCCAAGTTTAACGGCAAGTTGTAATAATGGCCCTAGTTAGTATATAAAAATAAAGTTTATGAGAGCAGCATTAAACCTGTAGTAGCCGTAGTCTGGTAGGCGACTTCCTCTCATTAGATTTCTGGCAAAAACTCTGAGAGTAAATAAGTGTCTCAAAAATCTGTCGTTCGGACTCGACGGTGCCATTTGCCAAGTTTTCGCTTTTTGCAAGTTTTTTGAGATGCAAAAAGTTATCATTCAATTTGTTTTCTAACAAAATTTATTCAAAATTTAAATTTTCAATTATTTCAAAAAATTCAATAATAATAACATGAAATATTTACTCTCCGGCAAGTTAGCGAAGAAATACCAACAGGAGAAGTAAGAGAGGCACCGGACTCCGGCATTTCCTTTACTTTAGTAAAAAACCATTTTTTTTTCTTCTTTTTTTGTAGAAAACAATGTTTTTTTTCAAAAATAAAAAGTTTTTCAAAAAATTTACTGGTAAGGCTGGTCCCGCCACTCATTTATAAAATTAACATACACATCATAAGTCGTGCGAGAAACTAGGCCGTTTAAGTCAGGAGACTGAAGGGTTGTAATGGCCAATTATGTATGTGTGTATGTAAATATCATGTGACATTTGAATTTGATTTAAAAGTGTCGTCTGGTTTTCTTGATTTTCCGGGAAAAAATTTTCAAAAATAGTAAATAGTGAGTGAATCGTGCTGCAGAAAACTTACCGTAACAAACAATTTTATTCGGACACTTTCACGCCAGCGCTTTATTTTTTTTATTTTATTTTATTTATTTAATTATTATTATTAATTAATGCTTGTCACCTATTAGCGGCTGTTATATTTATAAGACGTTGTTAATTATAATTGTTATTAAAAATAAATGTTTTTAAGAGAACGTGACTCTCAGGTATTTTTTTTCGGCAGTCGAAGTGTTAAAGACCTAAATATTTGGTATTACGTATCGTCTAATTACATGATCAATTGCGTACCACCGCCGACATGAACGTGTTAAGTTTATAACAATTTACAAAATATACACAATATTACTTGCATCAATGATAAATGGTATATTGTAGTTTATTGCGAATCAAAAATATTTAAAAATTTGATATTTTTGAATTTTTTTAAGTAGTGCCTTTAATGTTAGGTTAGGTTAGCGGGTAGCTTATGATCTACAGGCAAGTTCAATCGGTGGCTTTATGCTGATAATGGCCACCAGTAGCTCAGGTGGCAAATTTAAGCTTGCTGAAGGTTTCAGCCTCTTATTTAATATAAAATTTCTTCTTCTGACAATCATATATTGCCTTTGCATAGTGTTTATTTCAGTACTACATAAAACACCGTAATAAACAACTTTATCCACTGTTTGCCAAATATACTCGTAGCTAATAACACGGTGCGACAGTGAAAATACACCCGAGTAACTGCATAGTCTAAGTTATTCACTAGGCTGAGTAGAACTCAAAAATATTTTTTTATTTTTCCCGAACCCTCCAAATATGTTTGAACCTCTTTTAAAAATCCAAAGTTTTTTTTAGAAAGGAGAGAGATTAGCCTTTAAAACGGCATACATAGACATGTTGTTCAAACTTACATGTTATGAACTTTGATCGGGTAAACTTGGAAAATAAAATTTTTTCTCATTTTTTTCAAGTTTAGCAATTCTTAATTGCCAAATTGAATTCAAAAATATAAAATAAGGGATGACATTCTGAAAGTGCATTATCTTGTGAAGAGATTGACACTTCGTTTGATGCTCCAGATTAACGCCACTTAAATTACTCTTCAAATTTCTGGCAGAACTTTTTGTTTTAATTTATAAAACGTTTAATGTCGACACTGCATAATAAAAAAGTATGATCAGAAGGTACATATTTCTGCCACTGTGAATGTTAAGCAATTTGTAGCAAAAGAACAACATCCTTAGTTTGCGAGTTGATTGTTGTTCTGTGTTTTGTGGTGAGTTCCATTTTTAAGGTAAAATATACATATCTTTTCTATCATTTCATAACTCATATTTTGCTCTTTCATCAATAATCTGATATTGCTCAAAATTCTCATTGAAGTCGCTTTAGATATCACGTAACTAAAAACATAAATATTATTATACATATTTCTAATATTTTGTCCACAAGTCTTTATTCTTTTTAACACTTTGGATAAGCTTTGGCATACTTTCTACAAGATTATGAACAGTTTCGCCCGGGATATTCTTCCATTCTTCTTGGATCCTTTCCCAAACTTCTTCCATATTTTTTATTTCGTATACTGCCAATCTTCTCTTCAAAAGTGCCCACAAATTTTCAATTGGATTTAGATCTTGGCTTTGTGGAGGCCACTTTGGAAATTTTTTATTCGTAAGCCACTTTTTAACAATTTCGGCGATATGCTTCGGATCTCCATCCTGCTGAAACCATGTACTTTCCTCTCGATATTAACTTTTCTCCACATAAGCTGGCAAATTCGTCTGAAGAATATTCAGGTAATCTTGCTTTTTCATTACTCCTTCTACTTTGACCAAAGGACCAACGTTCCACCATGTCAAGCAGCCCCGCAACTTTAATTCACCACCATCATGCTTCATTCACAGTTTGTTTAACTTGATGACGCTGAAGATTTTCATATGGTGGATGCCAAAAATATTCTTTTCCATCTGACTGCAAGCGATTACTTTTCGTTTCGTCGGACCAAATAACACGTTTCCACGTGCCAACTATAATGTGCAAAAGAGTTGGATTGCATTTCATAGAGTTAACATTAAATAAATCTACAATATAGCGCTTTCTCTCAACTTTTTTTATTTTGAAATGAAGTTTAGTTAAAAGGTAATAAAACTTTAAAAAATATTTCCATTTGGTTTTACGCCTAAAATTTTGTTAAGCAAAAAGTAATTAACTGAGCAACATTCATACACTTTTGCTCGCCACTGTGTATGTAAGGTATAAACATGAAGACGACAGAAAACTGCAAAGCTTAGAATATACTCGTTTGTATAAATACGATCGCTCTTTCTTGTGTGTTTGTTGGTCTGTGTAGTTCCTCCGCTTCCTTATTATCTCTTTCCTACCTCCTCTCCTTTTTCCCAACCTCTCTATTATACTCTCATCTTAAGGACGTTTTGTACAATACACGTCATCTAACCTAAACCCATATGAATACGATTATATTGACGGCAGGACAGAAAGACTGGTTGTTGCCTTGGCGAGTTAAGTTGGACAGAAAAAGCTGGTTGTTGTTTTGGCTTTTTCTGTCCAACTTAAATCGTTTGGTCACTGTTCAAATTTAACTGATCAAATTGTGCGTATGTGTTGGTAATATTTGTTTTGCTTAGGATAGCAATACATCAAAATTGAACCTTAATAACATATGATTTATGCAACGCAGGCAGCGAAAATCTAAAGTATTTTGATATTCTTCAAACTCTTCCCAGTCTATACGTGTGAGTACATTTTTACCAACACATTAACAAAAAAGGCGAGTTCGATCCATTATTTGATCCGTGGCCGGGCAACTTAACCATTTTGTATTTTAACAGGACAAAGCGAAGCTCGCTTTAGAATGCGTTACTATGCTGCTATATTTTGTTTTAATTATAACGGTAAAGGTATAAACACATAGATGACAGACAGCAGCTGTGCAGTTCGACAGAAAACACTGCCAACTGCTATTTCTGCCATATGTCGGCTGCTTAAACTCTTTGAAAGCATAGCAGAAAAAAACATCTGATACATTTTTGTTATTACAACTTAAAAAAGTAAAAACAGGACAGTATGTATTGATTTAATATTATTTTTTGTTGTTCAAAAAGTCCCCGCACACCAAGGAGGCGGAGGTAATTTACACAATATTTCATAGATAATTGGCCATTACATCCCTTCAGCCAGGATTACGGCCTATATTCTCACACCACTCATGTTGTATGCGTTAATTTTGTAAGAGAGTGGCAGAACCTACAGTTTAATGTCAGCTGCGAACGACAGACTTTTGAGAAACTATTCATGGCAATTTTATTTACTCTCAGAGTTTTTGCCAGAAATCTGCTGAGAGGAAGTCGCCGTAGAAATATTCTTTTTTTTCATATTTCGTTTTGATGTCTGGCCTGGGGTTTGAACTCGTGCCTTACGTCTAATAAGCCTACACACTACCAACTAGACTATGACGACTTTAATAATAAATACACTGTTCCTTAGATATAAGCATCCCGAATATAATAATTCTTGAGCCATTGGAAGTCAATATTCACCATTAACGCCTTACGGCAGATGTAGTAAAAAAAAAAATTGGAAAACGCAATACAATTTCATAGAATGTCCCTCATGGTTTAATTCTCCTTGATTCAGAGGCTGTACTCTGTGCCATATCGGATATTTGATTCCTGATACAAAAATCTACAATATACCAATGTTCGCCTTTCGTGTTTTGTAAAGTTATTTTTCTACTAATCTGACCTGGTGCAAGTTTTGGGCGAGTCAACGACCTGATTCTCTGCCTAGTTAGTGCTACAATAGCACTCTTGACCATGTCTCTGCTGCGGATACATCTCTTTCAGAAGAAGAATTCCCCGCTTATAAGCATTTTTGGAAATGCTTATATGCCGGGAATATTCCATATTGGATTTTATAAAAAAGGAGAAATTTCTAAATTAAATTATAAAAAGTAATGATGAATATTTCTCTTTCAAACTCTGATTTTATTAAAAAAAAGATTTTATTTAAAAAAAGAGTAATTTTCATTAATTTTACGATGGAAAGTCTTTTAAACCAACAGAAATTAGTTAATTAATTTATTGGTAATTTGTTCGAAGATCAAATGTAATCCGCCTTAAGGCCAGGGCACATTGAACCCGTCAAGTGTTATATTTTAATTTTTTCCACAAATTTTTTATACAATAGGCAGAAATAGTTTAGTAAAAAAAGCTAATTACACTAAGAATTCTACATCTAACTGTTATTGTTATGGCCAATTTTGTATGACTCTCAGGTATTTTTTTCGACAGCCGAAGTGTTAAAGATCTAAATATTTGGTATTACGTATCGTCCAATAACTTGATCAATTACAGATTAGTAGGGGTCACCGGTTGTACACGCCGGCGTGAACGTGTTAAAACTTTTCTTCTATGTAAACAAAAATTAAGGTCGTTCTATTTTTCAAATTTTATCAATTTCATAGATTGATCGTGAAGGTATTTCTCATACATTCATGACAGTCTTTTCTTTTTACCTTCTCCCTCTTATTTAAGGGATACTTAGATGTGAGGCGCATCGGCTGACACATTCCCTGCTTGTAGATATTCAACGAATTTACATTGTTGAATGTCTCCAAATCTCCCAGAAAATTGTATTGGCACTCCTTGCAGTCAGCGTCTGCATTATATGATACTTCTTATCAACTTAGCCTCTTTTATGGTGTGGTAGTCTTTACGAACCCTATTTCTAGGCTTCGGGCTGTCCGCCTATAAAGGACATCATACCGTTCCTAAATAGTAAATATTAAAATAAAACAATAGCTTGTCGTATTGTAGAGCATTGGTAGATGAGTTACAATACCACGCGACCAACAACCGGCTTCTAGGGTTTAATACGTACATTAATGTATACATCCATAATCCCCTTGTGCACGTTTATATTATAAAAATATTTATTAACAAAACATTTATTAACATTGATAATTTATAGGCAGGAGATGTGAAGAGAATGGTTTTTCGGTGGCGTAAAGTTCCAACCCCGCATTACCAGCACATTTTTAAAAATCAGCCAAACATCAAATGAATGCAAAACCACTAATACGTACAAAGCTGTGTATACGTATACATTTAATGCCAAACTAATATTCAGCCCATGTGATTTGAAAAGAACAAAAATTGTGCGACTAAAAATTCTTCTCGTGTGATTAGAGCCACGGCATTAGAAATGTTTATGGAAAAAGAATTTGGATAAGAACTTAAAACCGTACAATTCGCTTTCATACATACAAGTGCGTACATACATATGTATATTCAAACTATTTAATAATTTACAAATATTGACATACATTCGTTGTACATATTAACACGTAATAGAAAACAGTGAATTAATGGTTTAGTCGGTTGGTTGGTCAGTATTTATTTGGTGTCATTTATTTATTTATTGTTGTTGTTAATACATTTCATCGCACATAATTACAAACATATAACCAAATTTAGTACAACAACTAACTAATTTGAGAAAAAGAGAAAAAAGCAACATTAACCAACAACAATTAAATTGAAAACAAATTAAAGAAAAGAAAATAAAATATAAGAAAAAGAAACGCAAAGGGAAAATAAACGATAAAATCGGCTGAGTTCAATTTAGCTCACACTTATTTTTATTTTCGATGCGTGAGTGTATTTTTCTTTTTCATTCAATCATGGATTATTGCATGATAATGAGAGACGATTGCAAAAAATTACTGTCCAACGAAACACAATGTACGAGCATTTTTGAATACCACTTACACACCCATTCATTCATACATATGTACATCCTTATAATACATACATAAAAATGTAAAAAATTTGTAAATCAAATCGCATGAGAAGGGCATCGTGTATATGGATCGTGTTTAGCGTAAATTAAAAATAATATTGGCTCAAAGTTGACTGAGCAGTTAGAGTTGTAAGTAAAGTGAAAGTGATAAAAAAAAATGTACGCAAGCATGTGCACATTTTTAATTCTCATATTTACAAACAAAAATATACGTATACAGGTGTCCCAGTATAAAACTGTTTTTTTTAAGTCGCGTTATATCGAAAATGCGTTGTAGAAGTACCGCGTTATACGAGGGAGAACTGTACATATAAGTGCATGTACACATGTGGACAGAAAAATAGCTCCAACGATTGTATGTATTTTTAACTTGACAAAATAATAATAACACGGTGCAACAGTCAAAATACACCCAGCTAATGACATAGTGCAGGTTGTAAGTTTTGTTGAGTAGAACTCAAAAATATTTGTTTATACAGATTTCTTGAACCCTCCAAACGTGTTTTATATGACAAAAACGGTATTTTTGATCTTTTCACACAAACCTATTGATTAACCAAATATTTTTTAACCTATTTTCAAAATCCAAAGTTGTTTTTGAAAAGGGGACAGATGAGCCTTCAAAATGATATACATGAACATATGGTTCAAACTTACATGTTATGAGTTATGATCGTGTAAACTTGGAAAATATGATTGAAAATATGATTTTCTCATTTTTTTTAAGTTTAGCTATTATTAATTGCAAACTTTAATTAAGAAATATAGAATAAGTGATGGCATTCTGAAAGTGCTTTATCTTGTGAACAGATTGACACTTCGTTTGATTAAATCGGACAAATATTACAGCAGTTATTATTTAAATAGTATAACAGTCGTATTATATTTTTTGTATATGTCATTTTATCTAATGAACTTTCAGTTCTTAATATTTTCAAAAGTTTTGACAGATCATGATTGTTTATCGCAAAATGTGTCAATTTCACGTTTGCACGACTACCAGAAATCGGCTAATATTTGAGTTTTTTGCAAATATTATTTATCTTTGCGCGAAAATTGTCCAACTTCTGGTGCTCGCTCAAACGTGAAATTGACACATTTTGTGATAAACAATCAGGATCCATCAAAAACTCTGAAAGTTCATTTGAAAAAATATATATATGAATAAATAGGGGTTTTTCCTCTATCTTTTTTCCCCTAAATTGTAATAAATATTTAAATTTGTATGTATTTAATAAAAACAGACCTTTATTTGCTGCAATACTTATTTTAAGCAAAATCTCAAGTTTTATAAATATAAAAAATATAACCATATTTTTAAGTGTACTGATACATACATACATAATTGGCCATTACAACCCTTCAATCAGGATTACGGCCTAGCTTCTCAACACCACTCATGTTGTGTGCGTTAATTTTATACATGAGTGGCGGGACCTACAGTTTAAAGTCGACTCCGAACGACAGATTTTTGGAGAAGCCTTTCATGGCAATTTTTTACTCTCAGAGTTTTTGCCAGAAATCTGCTGAGAGAAAGTCGCCGAAGAAATATTTTTTCATATTTTCGTTTTGATGCCTGACCTGGGATTCGAACTCGGGCCTTTCGTCTAATAAGCCAACATACTACCTACTAGACCACGGCGATTGTTGTAGTGTACTGATAGAGAAAATATATACAGCGAGCGCCAAAAGTTACTAACCACTGAAATAATTCATTTTCTTAGGATGGCAAGAGAAGTAAATGAGAATAGTCGAATAAATTTCCAAAAATTAAATGTTTATTATTTATAAAAAATTATTTTATATATATAAACAATATAATATAAACAATGTTTTGTTGTTGTTCGCAATGATGTACATATATAAAGAAAAGTAGGTGTAGAGAAGAGAATAGAATCCAGTTTTATAATACCGTGGTAATGTAAATACCCTCTTTAGGGACATAATTACAACTTGCCGTTAAACTTGAGTTTAGTTAAACGTACCTTTAGCTGAAGGGAACTGTAAAGTTACCTTCAACTTATTTTCGTTATTACAACTTACAAATACAATAAAGTTAACTGTTTTTCCGGCAGTGCTGGAGAAATGTTAATAAAACTGTTCAATTAAACAAGTTTTTTTAACGCAGTGGCAACGACGGGCTTCGTTTTTGTTTGTTATATATCGTTAGTATAATTCGCAAATACGCTAAGTATACTTTTTTCCAAAATTGATATTATAGTGCAAAACGGTAAAACTACACTTAATACATATTTTACGACAACTATGTGTCATTATGTAGTTTAAAGTTGTTGTAATTTTGTGGTTTGCAAAAATGCTAAGTCCACAAAACTAGGAAAATTATTAAAAGCACGTGCTAACTCCACGAATAGTAATTTGTTCAATTGAATTTGGTGTTTTCTGTTCAATTTTTTCTAAAGCCGTAAAAAGTGGAGATCTAAAAAGAAAACATAAATAAAGGGTGGTTTTTATAGAGGTATAGAACTTTAAGTTGGCATTACTTTTCATAATGGCGACCGATTTAACAGCTGTCAAGTGATTTATTCTCAGTTTGGTTTGGCAATTCATCATAAATAGACTCACGCCTGAACAACGCTTGCAAATAGTGCAATTTTATTTCGAAAATAATGGTTCTGTGCGGAAAATGTATCGCGCACTACGTCCATCAGAGCAGTTAATTCGATTAACCATGGAACGTTTTCGCACCACGTTTACTCTTATTGATAACTCGAATCCCCAGAGACGCTGTACGGTGCGTACAAAAGAAGCTATTGCTGCTTTAGAGCGTAGCATTGAGGAAGACCCGAATGAGTCCATCCGCGGTATAGAGCCATGATTACTAACTTTTTCATTCCTGAATTGAATAACCACGATGTCCAGGAGATGTGGTTTCAACAAGACGGCGCAACATGTCACACAGCTCGTGCCACAATAGATTTATTGAAAGACAAGTTTGGTGACCGCCTAATTTCACGTTTTGGACCTGTGAATTGGCCTCCAAGATCTTGTGATTTAACACCGCTAGACTACTTTCTGTGGGGCTATGTAAAGTCATTGGTCTATGCGGTAAAGCGGTAAAGGTGTTATTGCCGATATACGGCCACAAATGTTGGAAAAAGTCATCGAAAATTGGACGTCCAGATTGGACTACATCCGCGCCAGCCGTGGCGGTCATATGCCAGAAATCATATTTAAAATGTAATGCCACAAGATTATCTTTCGGATAAATAAAATTCATGTCAATCGCATAATCCATCGTTGTTTTATTGCAACTTAAAGTTCTATACCTCTATAAAAAAAACACCATATACTAAGCGTCTTTTCAAAGACGGTCTGAGTTCTGAAGATTTCGCAAGTCTTCGGGCTTATTTTATAGAAAGAAAAGTTCTTTGTGGAAACGATAATCCAAAAAAATCTTTTATAGCGATGGTAGTACGTATCAAATAGAAATTGTAGTATGAGCAATGCCCTGTTAAATGTGGCTATCAAACGTGGCATTGATATTGAACAAAAAATTCTTGAAATTGGCCATACACAAATGAAGGCAGATAGTGTTCATTCCACTATAGAAAGAGCTAAGAAAAAAGAGTAATTAACGTACCTTTAGGTATGGGCCATTACAACCCTTTAGTCAGGATTACGGCCTAGCTTCTCACACCACTCATGTTGTGTGCCTTAATTTTATACTTGAGGGGCGGGACCTACAGTTTAACGTGGACTCCAGACGACAGATTTTTTGAAAAACTTTTTCATGGCAGGTTTATTTACTCTGAGTTTTTGCAGGAATCTGCTGAGAGGAAGTCGTCGAAGAAATATTTTTTCATATTTCGTTTTGATGTCTGGCCTGGGGCTCGAACCCGGGCTTTACGTCTAATAAGCGAACACACTACTTACTAGACTACGGCGACTACTGAGAAAGTATGAAGACTTAAAATTCCTCAAACCAACCTTACTCAATGAACACCACTAATTTTACGATGATTTACCTCACCTTTGCATTTCTTCTACTTTAAGTTAAAAATGTATATATTTAGTTATATTTCTGTATCTTTTTAATAGAAATGAACTGAGCTAGTCTTAAGTTTCTGTTTTTTTTATAAAAATGTAGGAAAATAAATCAAACTTATTTTTAAAATTAAAACTGATTGCAAGAAAATGTGCAAGTCCACAATAAAGCGAATAAGTTTACGAAGCAAAAATGCTAAGTCCAAAAAGTGCGAATTTCCAGTCCAAGATTTTGTGGATATGGATTTTTGATCTAGGTCATGTAAAGAGAGTTATTTTGTGAAAATAATTGCGCTAAAAAGTTTATAAATTTTAAAAACTGAAAAAGCTGCAATGTTTTATGTGTCTCCTGTAAAATTTGAAAAAAGGGACTTAACACATTTGCGAATTAGACTAACGATATGCTCATTTTGTTTAAATTTGAAGTTGCCATATTGAAAATAATATATAATATGGCATGTTCAAACATAAACTTAACTTCAAAAGTTACCGGAAGGATGATCCTCCCTTTAGTTCGAATTTCTGTTTCAATAATATTTTACTTCTGGGTTTCTTTTGCCATATTCTGGCAAAAAGAGTTTAATTTCATTCAAGCACTGCATAAAAATAATTTAAATGCACTACCAAACTAATGGATTTGTGAAAACCATAACTTGCAAACTAATAAATATTGTTGTGTGTTTAGAATTTTTAATACATTTACTATCCGTGAATTTCGATTTGAAATAAAAGAAATTATTTACTTTTAGCCTTCCTTACGTATCTATTTACAGTGACTCAAACCTATAATTTTTTTTTTTAATTTTATTAGACATCAGGTATGAAATTATTCAAATGCCGATTTTTTCACTTCAGTGGAAATATTTCAAATATTTTATGAAGATTTATAGATAATTAAAAAGTTTTTTAAACAATGTATAATATTTAACATTTTTATTTAAAAATATTTTTAAAACAAAAAGGGAAAAAATATTAACGAATTTCATGTCAAACGCATAATTGCACACTCAAATAAAGGGAACTGTCTTAACACTTGTAACCAAAACCTTTTGCTTTTATTGATGCTTCCAAAAGTCTAGGGGATCGACTGCACGAGGTTGGCGTAAAATTTCGGGGTTATGTTGTTCCATTCTCACCTAATTCCTTGTTGCAGCTGATACTTGATACTGGATTTAATAGCAAAATCGACATATCTGCTGCGTTGCGTCATTGTGTTTATTAGATTACACGTATTTTTTTTTTTGCTGTCTGTTGGTCTTGTTCGTTTCTGTTCCGTCTTATTTGTTTACATTCATTTAGGGCTATTATTACAACTTTCGGTTAACTACAGGGAGGATTTTAAAGGGCAGATACATTGTTTTTCATTGTTATGAATACCCAATAAGATAGAAGTGAGCGTCAAGGTAACTTTTAAAGTTAAGTTTATGTTTGAAGTTGCCATATTCTATATTATTTTCAATACGGCAACTTCAAATATAAACAAATAATAAGAAAAAATAGGCCCTTCGTTGCCACTGCGTTTAAAAAAAACTTGTTTAATTGAGCAGTTTTATCGACATTGCTCCGGCACTGCTATATTTTTCAAAATGTTAACTTTGATTTATCTGTAAGTTGTAATAACAAAAATAAGTAATAATAATAATCGTAACTTTACAGTTCCCTTTAGCTAAACGTACCATTAACTAAACCCAAGTTTAACGGCAAGTTGTAATAATGGCCCTCAGTCTATTTTTATACGTGGAAGAATATTTTTGGTAAATGCAATTATCTAATGGGGTTTGGAAAAAATAAATTCAAATATAAAAACATCAAAATAGAAATACTACAGCAATGCAAATCCTTGCCTTAATATTAAAATTTTCCAAATTTTTGAAACTCAAAAATATTCTGCAAAAGTTGAACCAATACATTAGCTGTACATATGTATGTATGAATTCCATTTTATACTTCAAAGAACGCTCTAGAAAATACAATATTTCTTCGGTGACTTCCTCTCAGCAGATTTCCGGCAAACACTCTGAGAGCAAATAAAATTGCCATGAAAAGTTTCTCAAAAATCTGTCGTTCGGAGTCGACTTTAAGCTGTAGGTCCCGCCACTCATGTATAAAATTAACACACACAACATGAGTGGTGTTGAGAAGCTAGGCCATAATCCTGACTGAAGGGTTGTAATGGCCAATTATGTATGTACGTATGTTATATTAATTCTACAGCATAACTGCACAGTATTTTCTGTTCAATAAAATAAGTTTAGATTTGCTTATTTACTGCATCTAGGATTTGCTTATTCACTGCATCTAGGATTTAAATCTAAAAAAGTAGGAATAGGCACCACTCAAAAGTCATTTGCTTTGGCAGATCTTCAGGCAAATAATCATGAATTAGATTTGCGGTGAATAAGCACACCTTGTTGAATGTTAAAATGAAAAATATTTCAATGTATATGTATAAATTATACACATGTGGACAGAAAAATAGGTGTGAAATAAATTTCGGAATGCTTGTAAATATGCAATTTTTTTACTTTTTTCAGATTCAATAATTTATTTCTTAACACATTGGATGCGGATGACGCTTTATGTGGTCATATAAGTTATCGTTTAACTATTCTTTAATATAGTCAAAATAAAGGAAGAATTTCTTTCGCAGGCATATGAAGATTCATTAGCAAATATCGCTGAAAATGAGACTGACAGTGAGGATCCTGATATTCCAACTATACGAAAAAGAGCGAGTGCAATACGTCTGCTTTCATCGTCATCAGGTGAAGAAGAAGTATTAGAATCTAGAAAGATGTAATGAGCAATTTGAAGGAGCTTCAGGACTGAAGATCTTACCAAACAATCCTCAAAGCATAGCCGATGTGACATCTTCATTCGTTGGGGAGGACCTAATTGAAAAAATCGTTTACGAAACAAATCGATGTCATAATGCAAATAGCCATAAGTATAAAAGATATGCGCAATATTAAAACGATCTCTACTATTCATAATGCCGACATGATCGATATCAATAAAATCGACCGAAATAGCCAACTTTTCATCAAGAAACCGCAATACATCATTGATTACAATCAATACATGAATGGTGTCGATCTTGCCGATCAATATCTTGCGTATAATCCCATCTTCAGAAAAACTCTCAAATGGACTAAAAAGTCTTTTCCTACCTTCTTCATTGCGCCATATTTAATTTATTCCGTATTTATCAAATACTGAATTCGCAATCAAAAATTAGATTTCACGATTTCATGCTCAGTTTAGCGAAAGTTGGATAGAAGAGAGCCCAGATATATCACATTCTAATCCCGAAGAAGCAACCAATGAGCCCTCAACTTCCACATGAACGCCCCGTTTTGACTCAACAAAAAGGTTATCAGGAAATATAAAACATCACGAATTAGTGAACATTTTGAGCAACGGTAAAGCCATGTTCGCAAGAGCCTTCGAATTACTTCGCTCTCTGTTTTGAATTACTTATTTGAATTATCATGTTCAGACGGCAACTTAATAATTCATTTTGACAGTTCTTTTTATTACTAAATTATTATTAGTATTTTTAAATTATAAAGTTCATACAGCTTCTTCAAAAGCTGCAAATACTTTTCCTGTAGATTCAACAGGTTTTCTACACACATAGTGGCTTCCTCCGTTAATTTCGCTAATAACTTTCTTCTAAATAGTACTCTTTTTAAAATGTTATTTTTGGATTCCATTGTTTATTGTGTACAATATTTTTTGTGTTTTGACAGCTGGTGATGGCAAAAATACGATAAAATTTAGAGATAACATTGATTTTTAAGTAATTCACATGGTAATAGAAATTGAATTACATACAATTTGGGTAATTCGCTCACAAAATTTTGTATGGCGAATTACGTAATTCAGCATATAATTTGATGTTGAATTACGAACGAGTTATGAAAAATTGCTGCCGTGCGAACATGGCATAAGACTGTGAAAAAAAGATGTCTAGTATGTTATTCGCACAAAATACATCGAGATACTTCATATATGTATGCGTAGGAGCTGTAAAGTTCCCCTACATATTGAAAACTGTTTTCAAACATAAAATACAAAAAATAACAATTGACAAAAAATGGTCCCGTACCCACAGTAAGCGAAGACAGCAACGGTCCCTTGCGAATGTATTAAGAAAACATATTTTTTGAATTTTAAAAGTAATTCCAAGAGAAAAACTTAAACAATTTTTTAAAATTTTTAGATCAAAGTTGAACACACAGATAATTTCGCTTTTAGTTGATACCACATCAATACCAAACAAAATTTTGCCACTTTTTTCTCTATTTCTAGACTATATCACATTTTATGAGCCAAAGAAAAGTTTTTCCTCTTCTTCAAATTACTTTGTTCAAGCAGAGGGACTCTGTGAGATTTTCTATTGGGTAGTTTTGCATTCAGTAATTGTCTTCGAACCGTTTTGGATAATATTAACTATCCAATTTGAAGATTTTAGTGGATCTGTTTCATACATACGTAATTGGCCATTACAACCCTTCAGTCAGGATTACGGGCTAGCTTCTCACACCACTCATGTTGTGTGGCTTAATTTTGTACGTGAGTGGTGGGACCTACCGTTTAAAGTCGACTCCGAGCGACAGATTTTGAGAAACTTTTTCATGGCAGGTTTATTTACTCTCAGAGTTTTTGCCAGAAATTTGCTGAGAGGAAGTCACCGAAGAAATATTTTTTTTTCATATTTCATTTTGATGTCTGTCCTGGGGCTCGAACCCGGGCTTTTCGTCTAATAAGCGAACACACTACCTGCTAGACTACGGCGGACTACTATGGATCTGTTTCAGTTAGATTTATTATGCGTTTACCGGTAGATAAGGGCCATTATTAGAACTTGTCGCTTAACTTGGGTTTAGTTAAGTTAAAGTGATCTTTAACTTATTTTTGTTTTAACATTATAATTACTTGACGAGTTTTTAAGAAATGTCTTATTTTTAATCGAACAAGAACTTTGTACGCCTAATCATTAATTTTTCAAATCAACTAAGTTTAATTGAAGAAAACAATAATAATTACAACATATATTTCTTTGTTTTTTTTTAGATAACGAAATAAAATGTATTTCCAAAACCCTGAAGTAGAAGAAAAATTAACAACAGTACAGAAATTCTACTATGGCACAAATATATTTATTACTGGAGCCACTGGATTCCTCGGAAAAAGTAAGTAATGAACATTGAAATACCATAAAAAGCTAAATATTAACCCAGATATGCCCAATGACCTATGTATATATAGTACACCAGTACATTCTTGTTTAATGATACTGTTACGTTTTTACCCTTTAAAAACGTTAAAAATATGAGTTCGTGGATTGCAAATGAAATAAAAGTAAATTAGTGTTTAATTTCAAAATCAATTCTTTATTGTCTGCACAAATCTGTGTGCACCCTGTGTTGAAATTTATTCACACAATAAAGAATTGATTTTGAAATTAAACACTAATTTACTTTTATTTCATTTGCAATCCACGAACTCATATTTTTAACGTTTTTAAAGGGTAAAAACGTAACAATTGGTGTCAGAAGTGGGATTGCAAAATCCAAAAATAAAAGTAAAAGTAATAAAGAGAAATCACAACCAAAATGAAGCTCTCCGATCTGAAAGTGGAACGGCTTAAACGTGAGTTGGATAAACTCAAGCTGCCAACAACGGGCACTAAAAATGAACTACAAAGGCGGTTAAGGGAACAACTGCAGTTTGAGGGTATCGACATCGATTCCTATGAGTTCGAGGATGACGAGGAACGAGAGCTCAAGGCACCTGCATCCCCTAGCTGTATCGACATAAATTCGTTGCTAGCATCCATGATGGAAAAAATGGAACTAGCAAATCAAAAAATGCTAGAAGCTACTAGAGCCGAAAATCTAAAACTTCTGGCTGAGTTTCGAAAAGAGAGTGAACAACGGATGGAAAAAATGCAAGCAACATCTAGAGTCGAAAATCAGAAACTTCTGGCCGAAGTTCAAGCAACATCTAGAAGGCTGCAGGAAATCCATGAGTCGGTCAGCAAACGAATCACTGGTGTCGAGGAAAGGGTGTCACATTTAGAAAAGGCCGTTGACACGAGAGCGGACAATTTGGAAAAGACCGTCGAGGGAAAACTGGTTAAAATGGAGGAGAAGATCAGCAACCTCCAGAGCCAGCGGCCGGAACAAGTGCGAGTCGTATCAGAAGGTACCGGCAGGATAAAACCACCTTCCTTTGATGGTAGCTCAACCTTATCCGTCTTTAAATTCCAATTCGAGACGGTAGCCAGCCGAAACGGATGGGACGATGAAGAGAAGGCTTTGGAACTAATTCTGGCATTAAAAGGTGCCGCAGCCGAGATTCTGGAGACCATGCCAGCCAACCGCAGAAACAACTACAACGATTTAATGGTGGCGTTACAGCGCAAATTCGGCGACGAGCATAAACGAGAACTGTACCGCATGGAGTTAAGGTGCCGAGCGCAAAAGGCTAATGAGTCACTTCAAGCCTTTGCAATGGAGGTCGAGAGGTTAGTGCAGCTCACATACCCGGGAGAAAACCACCCACTTATAGACAATTTTAAAACTGAGGCGTTTGTAAACGGTATACGCGACCCTGACATCAAACTAGCGGTATGTTCTGCACAAAAGACAACCTTTGCGGAAACTGTATCCTTTGCACTAGCCCAGGAGACCGCTCGCACAATTTCTAGACCACAAATAAGCAAAGTGCGGAAAATGGAAGTCGTGGATGAAGAAGAATGCCTTTTGGACAAATTTAAAGAAATGATCAAGCAAGTTTTGGCAGAAACTGGACAAAAGGCTAAACCTAAATGTTTCAACTGCGGAAAGGGCGGCCATTTCCAACGGAACTGCAAAGAGCCACGAAAAAGGTCAAGGTCCGTCTCGCCAGCAAGGAATAATAAACGGGCTAACCACCAACCATCTACCCAAGAGTCCCCGTTAAACTAAAACGAGCTAGCACTGAGGGGCAAGTGCTGGCTCCCACAAGCAAGGGCCCCACAATCTCCATATCAGTAATGCAGCGAGACAACAACAACCTTACGGCGTGCGGGTACATAAACGGCAGAAAACACACCTTCACTATAGACACCGGTGCGACGCAGTCTATCATCAGACCAGATATAGTCAAGGGGAAGTGTGAGACACTCAGTAATATAAGGCTACGAATAGCTACTGGAGAGTCTGCCACCGTCCATGGGAAAACAGAAGCGAAGGTGACTATGGCCAACATCAGTGTAAGCCATGTGTTTGTTGTTGCCGATATTGTGGACGAAGTTATCATTGGTGCCGATTTCATGATAGCCCATGGCATCAATTTGAATATGGGGCAACAGACAATGAGTTGGCGGAATGTGGAGATACCTCTTGACGTTGGATACAAGCATCAGGTGCACGCCCGAAGGTTAGTTGCGGCTGAACAACAGAAATTACCACCACAGAGCGAAACGCTGATATGGGCACGTGTGGAGGGAGATTGTGAGGAAAACCGCTTGTGGGTTGTGGAACCAGTAGAAATTCAGACGGACTTGTTATCAGGAAAGGCCCTCGTCAAATCTACCCAACAGAAAATAGTCCCGGTGAGAGTACTAAATCTATCAGGTCAAGAAAAAGTCATCTCTAAAAACTCCGAGGTGGGTCAATGTGTTCCAGTAGAGGCGGTAATCAACAGTGAGCAATCGCCGAAACCTGCCGAAATGTCGGCCAACGACCAACAGGAATTTGGTAAAAATGTGGAGAAATGGGTGGCAGGTCTAGCAGCTTCAGAAAGAAATAAAGCCAAAAAGCTGCTAAAGAGGTACGCTTGCGCTTTCGCCACGAACAATAAAAGTCAAGGTAGAACAGCCATGGTCAAACACGAGATTGATACTGGTGAAGCAAGACCGATAAAACAGGCACCCAGAAGTATACCGCTAGCGAAGCGTAATGAGGTTAAAGAGCTAGTCGACGAAATGAAGAGGAGCGGTGTAATTGAACCATCATCTGGTCCGTGGAGCTCACCTGTAGTCCTAGTCAAGAAGAAAGATGGCAGTACAAGATTCTGCGTAGACTACAGGAAGCTGAATGATGTCACTAAAAAGGACAGTTACCCGCTACCGAGAATTGACGACACTCTCGACACGCTAGCCGGAACAAAGTGGTTCTCCACATTGGATCTACAAAGCGGATATTGGCAGGTGGAAATTGCAGACAAGGACAAGGAAAAAACTGCATTCAGTGCGAATGGCGGCTTATGGCAGTTTAAAGTCATGCCATTTGGGCTCTGTAATGCTCCGGCCACGTTCGAGCGGCTTATGGAACGTGTACTAAAGGGGCTGCATTGGAAGACTTGCCTGGTGTATCTCGATGACATAATAGTGATGGGCAGAACTTTCAACGAACACCTTGAGAACCTGGCAGAAGTTCTGCAACGAATATCAATGGCTGGCCTAAAATTGAGTGTAAAGAAATGTGCGTTCTTCCAAAGACAGGTGAAATATTTGGGGCATCTTGTTACAGCAGATGGCATATCCACGGATGAAGATAAAATACGAGCAGTAAAGGACTGGCCTCGTCCGCAGAGTCTTCATGAATTACGCAGTTTTTTGGGACTATGCACGTATTATAGACGCTTTGTGCCTAACTTTGCCAGCGTGGCGGCAAGCCTACATGAGCTCACCAAGAAATCAAAGGTGTATCAATGGGGTGAGTCACAGGAAAAGGCGTTCCAGGCACTAAAGGACTTATTGTGTGCCGCACCAGTTTTGGCGTATCCGGTCCCAGGGGAAAAATTCATTTTGGACAGCGATGCTAGCGGTTATGGTATTGGTGGTGTGCTTTCCCAAGTGGTCAATGGGACTGAAAAAGTCGTAGGATACTATAGTCGTACACTGTCAAAGCCTGAACGGAACTACTGTGTAACCCGACGTGAGCTACTTGCAGTGCTGGAATGCATAAAACATTACCATAAGTATTTGTATGGCCAACATTTCTACTAAGGACCGATCATTCCGCACTGCGATGGCTGCTGCAATTCAAGAACCCGGAAGGGCAGTTAGCACGTTGGATTGAGCGCCTCCAGACTTATGACTTCAGCATTGAACATCGAAGAGGTGCAAAACATGGAAATGCTGATGCTCTCTCACGCCGGCCATGTAAATTAGAGTGTAGACATTGCGTAAAGGCTGAAAAGAAGGAATCTATCATCGACATCCGGCTAATGCAAATCGATGCCGACGAAGACTGGTCTGAAGCCCAAAGGAGTGACCCAATATTGGCAAAAATTATAGCAGCAAAGAAAGAGGACAAACGGCCTACCCGGAATGAAATATCAGCGGAAAGTGCTCTTGCAAAAGCATATTGGGCGCAATGGGACAGCTTAAAAGTAATAGACGGGTGCTTATATCGACTTTGGGAAAGCGCTGATGGCAAGACATCATCCAACCTAATAGTGGTGCCTTCCTCTAAAATAAAAGAAGTCTTAAATGAATTCCATAATGGAGCTAGCGGAGGGCACCTTGGCGTAACAAAGACGCTGGAAAAACTAAAACAACGTTTTTATTGGGTTGGATGCCAGCAATCAGTGGCTGATTGGATTGCAAATTGTACCCAGTGTATGGCGGCTAAAGGTCCCGTAAGAAGAAGTAGAGGTCAGCTGCAACAATATAACTCGGGCGCACCTTTCGAGCGGATAGCGATGGACGTAGCAGGCCCTTTTCCTGTCAGCAACGCCGGAAACCGATATGTCCTCGTCGTGATGGATTACTTCAGCAAATGGCCGGAAGTGTATGCGATACCCAATCAAGAGGCGAACACCGTAGTGAATGTTTTTGTGAACAACTGGGTATGTCGCTACGGGGTTCCAGTAGAGCTACATTCTGATCAAGGCAGAAATTTCGAGTCAGCCGTATTCAAAGAAATGTGTGAAGTATACGGTATTAAGAAGACTCGAACGACGCCACTTCACCCACAGTCCGACGGAATGGTAGAACGGTTTAATCGAACCCTGGAGGAATACTTGCGGAAAGTAGTGAGCGAGCAACAGAAGGATTGGGACGAACACATTCCGAGGTTTCTACTGGCGTACCGATCCGCGGTTCATGACTCTACATCTAGATCACCCGCCAAGGTTATTTTTGGGACTGAGATAAAACTACCTGGTGACTTAGAGTTTGGTTGTAAGCCCGCCACAGCGGAAGATGACACATATACTGGAAAACAGGAAAGTTTAAATGAACTTCATGAATTTGTGCGCACACGTATTAAAATGGTTAGCGACAGAATGAAAGCCAGATATGATCGTGCCGCGAATACGAAGGGCTTCCATGAGGGACAATTGGTTCTATTTTTCAACCCAAAGCGGAAGAAAGGATTATCTCCCAAGCTACAAACCAGCTGGGAAGGACCTTATAAAATAATTAAAAGGTTAAATGATGTCGTATACAGGATTCAGAAATCGAACAGCCCCCGAGCCAAAATGAAGGTCGTTCCTGTTGCCAGGATATGTGTCATCTTCCGCTGTGGCGGGCTTACAACCAAACTCTAAGTCACCAGGTAGTTTTATCTCAGTCCCAAAAATAACCTTGGCGGGTGATCTAGATGTAGAGTCATGAACCGCGGATCGGTACGCCAGTAGAAACCTCGGAATGTGTTCGTCCCAATCCTTCTGTTGCTCGCTCACTACTTTCCGCAAGTATTCCTCCAGGGTTCGATTAAACCGTTCTACCATTCCGTCGGACTGCAACAGTAAATGTCATGCTCTTCTAGCCCATCTACCATATCTCTCTTCGAAAGACTTCCATGGTAGTACGACTATAAAACAGAAAAGAAAACTCTTCCGATATCTCTCGACGGCTTCTTTATGCAGTGTCGCAGTGTCGAAAATGACTGACTTCGGGAACAATCTAAAAATGTAAACAACTCGCTTCCCTTATTGTTGTTAGTGGATCTTGTTTACATCTATCCTTGTAGCGTTGTTGTTGTTTGTTTACTTTGTCCCTTTTCTCTTCTTATACCTGATGTTATTGTTGCTTGTTTACTTTGTCCCCTTGTTTACTGATGTTGTTGTTATATTCTCGTTTGTTCTTTGATCACTCGATCAAGCCCATTGTTTTGTTGCTATATGTTTACTTTTTCGTTGATCATGTAAACAACTGCCTTATGTTGTTTTTGGAGCTTTTGTTTATTATTTTAATAACACCATTTCCATTTTCGTAACAATACGTCACTTTTATCAAAGTACAGTTTTTTTTGTTGATATACTCAGTACTCATCCATACCTCATGGGAGATTATGTGATCGCATTATTTTTTGCTATTATTTTTGAGTTATTGAATTATTAATTAGCGATATTTTCATAATGACTGAATATGGGGCCACGTTTGTACGATAGGACCAATTTTGTACATTTACAAGTGAATAAATACTATATCATGTTTGAATTTTTATTTATGAAGAGTACCTTGATTGTTATATGTATAAAAGTTTAATTATTGAGTTTAAGTTTTGTTGTTGTGACACCTTAAAGTTTGGTGACCTATATGTAGGACATTGGGAATATAATATGCTATGTATTTTCCATAGAGGATTTTCTCTTATTGAAGCCTTGACGTTGATTGAGGATGTAGACCTCGATGTGGGTATTATAACCATATTCCCACCCAATAATGAAGATATCGCACTGCTGTAAGAGGAAAAAAATGGTATTTTCCCATCATAGCACACTGCGTGGATATGGCGGTACATAAGGCTTGGCAGATTCACAAGCATAATGGAGGAACTATGGATCAAATGTCTTTTAGAAGAAGTATCGCCAATACTCTACTTGTTCAAAATAAAAAATTCCGGTTCACCAAAGGGGTCATCCATCGCTTAGCCTAAATAATGAATTGCGTTATGATCTATTGGACCATTGGGTAATTTCACAGGAAAAACAAACAATATGTGGATCTTGCCATCAAAAAACCTTAACTAGATGCCGAAAATCTGACATAGGATTACATGTAATATATTTTGTGTCGTATCACACCCAATATGTCATGTGCCCAATGTCCTATATATAGGACGGCTTCAAAAACCACTTTTTTTTCCATAAATCTTTAAAAACCTATAAATGAATTGTTTTTATTTCTCATTTGCTTCCAAAATAATATAAAAATACTTTTAAAATGATCATGATCAAGCAATGGGCATATCTGGGTTAAGAGATTCAAAGTTATAAGTTTAACTCTTCAGTAAGAACTAGCTTCTTACACCACTTATGTTGTATATTTTATAATATACATATATAGACTACTACACGATTGTATTATTATACTATACTATATATTAATTGAACACTAACGATTTTCTTACTTTCTCAACTGAGTGCTCACAATCTCTAAACTATGTTGCCTCTCACTATTGCAAAAAAAAAAAGAAATAGATCAAAAATGCAATTGATGTTGTTTGTGCAACACTTTCAGTGTTGAAAAATTCAGTAATTTAGTACTTTTTTCAGTACTTCTTAATTTCAAAAATACCGCAGTACACCCCGCTATGCTTTCAGAACTTTTTTATTATTACAAACTTTATGTCTTGCGCTTTTCAACTATTGAACGCAATGAATGCTAAAGGTAGAATTAGTCTTTAGTCCCGGTTAGCCAAACGTCCACGGAACGTACGTTCGGTTTTAGAATACGAAAACCAATGAAAACGCTTGCGAACCGTAATGTAATTTCGGTAAGCATTTTCATTACTCTTCAAACGAACATATGTTACATTACCTTCCATCGATATGATCCATCGATATAAGTAGTCTAGTAGGTATTATGTACCGTAAGCCCAGTATTCAAACCCCAAGCGAAATATGAAAAAATATTTCTCTGGCGACTTCTTTCTGGCAAAAACTCTGAGAAAATTGCCACGATAAGGTTTCTCAAAAATCTGTCGTTCGGAGTCGGTTTTAAACCACTCCCGCCACTCATCTATAAAATTAACGGACACAAAATAAGTGGTGTGAGAAGTTAAGTAGTAATCCTAATTGAAGGGTTAAAATAAATATATAAATGTATGTGTATGTATGTATCTTTTACAAAAATTTCAGTTTTTCAGGCAGTATATAAAATTTCAATTTGCAAATCTTATGTTTGTTGGAGAGAAGAGAAAAACGAGCAAAGTTAGAATTTTGAACGAGCAGTAGTGAAACAAAGTTTGAAAGGAAAATTAAAGAACTTCGTCAAAATGAACTTTGAAGTGCAAAAGAGGGCGACATTTCAGTTGTATTCTATTTATATATTTTGCAAAATAGCAAACATTTTAGTCTAACAAGTGTAATTTAGCCACACTAAGGTATTCAAATTGCTTATGCCTTTGACAGATTTTTCTTTGAATTAAGACAGTAAAAGCAAATTATACTGAGGTCTTAAGCTTTTACCCATTGTTATAAAATCAAAACCTTTAAATATTAAAAATATATTTATAATATCGCTGTTGACAGTGATGGCCTGACCAACGTCATTAAAAAAAAACCACGCCACACAGTGACTTTTTCGGGGTGTAGTGGACGCTTTTGGGATCTCGTATGAATTGGTGTCATCCTAAATTCAATTTGGTTGTTCACGTATCCATTCATGCAGAAATAATCTTCATCACTAAAGATGATTTTTCGATGAAAACTAATTATAGTTTCATTTGTCAATTGCTACAAGGCGTTGCCAAAGCGGAACATGATGTTTTGGCAAAACAGAGTGACGAATTTGACAGACGTAGCTACAACAAAAAAGGCCTTAGTCAACTGTCAAAGTGCGAAGGTCCTTGTGGAAAGACTATATATTTAGAGAACTAAATAAGTGTGTTGGCTTATTAAACGCGAAGCCATGGTTCAAATACCCGGTCAAACATCAAAACGAAGTATGAAAAATATATTTTCGGCGACTTTTACAGTTCTTCTTCTTTTTATTACTAAATTATTATTAATATTTTTCATACAGCTTCTTCAAAAGCTGCAAATACTTTTCAAAAGGTTTTCTACACATATAGTGGCTTCCTCCGCTAATTTCGCGAATAACTTTCTTATAAATAATACTTTTTTAAAATATTATTTTTGGATTCCATTATTGTTTACAATATTTTTTGCTTATATTTTTTGTGCTTTGACAGCTGGTGATGGCAAAAATACGATAAAATTTAGAGATTACATTGATTTTTAAGTAATAGACAGGGTAATAGAAATTGGATTACACACAATTTGGGTAATTCGCTCACAAAATTTTGTATGGCGAATGACGTAATTTAGCACATACTTGGGTGTTGAATTGAAGTAGCACGCATTCGATCAGTTTCTAATCTCACTTCTCGTTGTTCAAATGAGTCATGCCAACGGGTCTGATTCTGAGGTTCGTAATGCTCTTTTCTTCCGTGCTTGAGGTTTAGGTTAACCAATTGCTTTTCGTTTTGGAGGCATGATTACACGGGAACGACGTAAAAAATGCGTTTAAATTTATTAGAATCTCAATGCAATTGAATCCAACAGCATTTTCAAAAATTTTCCAAAATAAAAATGTTTCATCCTAAAATGTCTGGTATTTATCCGATCAACACATGATCAAATGCATAATTTACGATTCAATTATTTTTGAATAATTTTCAGTGGCGCCATCTATTGGAAATTTATCGCGCCAACTTAGAACCTTCCTCGATTCATACGCAACAACTTTGCTAAATATCATAACATGATCAAATACATAATTTATGATTCCATAAAGGACATACAAACAAACGTTCAAGTTTATATGTATATGTATATAGATACACAATTTAGTAATGTACAGCCTTGACATATTTCACTAATAATAACAAATAGTTTCGTTACCTTGCCCTCTCCGGAAGTCGTTCCATTACAGTCGTTACGATTTTAATGTTTACTCCCCTTCATCCATACTCCATAACATAGTTTCCCAACAATAATCAAAACATTCTTCTGCTATACATCATTGCCTGTGTTTTTTTCGTTTCTTAAACTATCTTCTACATGAGAGAAATTTTCAAATTCAATATGCTCATCCACTGATCCACGATTTATGTAATTTATCTTGAAAACTTCTATGTTATGTTCCCTTTTTTTAAAACGAAAACTAATAATTTTCATTTTATTTTGTTTTTTTTTTATTTCAGTACTTCTAAACAAATTATTTACATCCTGTCCTGGTATCGAAACTGTTTATGTTTTAGTTCGAAAGAAGAAAAATAAAGACGTTCACACTAGGGTGGAAGAAATATTTCAAGATCCGGTAAGTTTATTTAGCAATGTCAACATAAATCAAGAAATACATACATATATACAAAATAATTATAAACACCCGTCTATGACGTATTGCAATTTTTAATTGAAATTAGTTTATGTTTCTTTTTTCAAAAAAGAATCCTTGTAGAGTGATATTAATTCGCGTTATACTATGTTCAGATATGCACTTTTATTGAGTCAATATTCGGTTTATTGAGTACAATATTTTATGTGTTCAGACATAACAATATACGCAGTTCAGGTGCTTATTCAATATTAATTTGACAGCTGTTTGTTTTTTTGTTTGTCGCTGTTGACATTTGAGTTTTCAAATATCAACAGAAAGTGTTCGGATAATTGTAATATACATACTGAACATACTTATGACAATGCTGCATTTTACGTTTTACACAATATTATAACAATTTGCGTATTTATTGCGCAATAAATAATTGAAACTTTATATGAAATATTGAGTTCAATAATGGCGTTTATTGCGATTTACGCAATAAAGGTGCATATCTGAACACCGCATAAAACATCATTAGTTTAAGTTCGGGATATTTCGAATATGTTATATGTCATACTTTGACGCTTTCAACTGACAGCAAATAACAACGCATGAGGTTGGCACAATGTATACTTTGTTAAAATTGAAGTCGCCATAGTCTGCCTGGTAGGTAGTTTGTTGGCTCATTAGACTAAAGACCGTGATCCAACCCATAGCTTAGACATCTTAAGCAAAACGAAATATAAAAAAAATTCTTTCGATAACTTCCTCTCAGAAGTCTTCTCGCAAAAACTCAAACAACAACAACAAAACATAACATAACAAAATTGTTATGCAAAGTTTCTCTAATCTGTCGTACAGATTCGATAGAAAACTATAGGTGCCACCACTTATGGTGTGAGAAACTAGGTTGTAATCCTGACTAAAGGATTGTAATGCCCAATCAAGTAAATAAGTAAGTAAGTACTAAAATTGTAAAATTTTATACGTTGCGTTAACGGATATGAAATAAAGGATACATCCATGTATATATTTAAATTTTCATGTCAGTTGAAAATGTCAAAATAAGATGTATGGGGGATTCTATGTTTCTAAATAGTAAGCGTTAACCGACTATGACATTTATCACATATATGTACCTGCATGCAACTAAACAAAAATTGAAGTGACAACAAACTAGTAATTGCGATGTAGATATACTTATGGACCTTATGTTCTTTAAGATGTAAATAAAAATTTGTATTTGTCACATGGAAAAATAATTTTTAGCGACAGGACTCATTTTCTTTTTCTTGTGGAATTTTCTTAAGTTACCACAAACCACAGCGGTCCTCAACATAACCTTTGCCATCATTCAAATTCAAAGCATCTGTGGCTGACATCTGAGCGGTATTATAATGGCACGAATAGGTCTTTCAATTGAATAAAAATTTCGATGATATTTAACATACACATTAGAAGCTATTAAGAGTTTACCGAAAGACCAGATAAGTTTTATAATTTCTATGCTATTCATTAATTGGCCGAGTAAAGGACAATCCTAGCTAGATTCCAAGTATTATAAAAAATGACCACATACATACATAATTGGCCATTACAACCCTTCGTCAGGATTACGGCCTGCTTCTCAACACCACTCATGTTGTGTGCGTTAATTTTATACATGAGTGGCGGGACCAACAGTTTAAAGTCGACTCCGAACGACAGATTTTTTGAGAAGCTTTTCATGGCAATTTTTACTCTCAGAGTTTTTGCCAGAAATCTGCTGAGAGGAAGTCGCCGAAGAAATACTTTTTGTATTTTGTTTTTGATGTCTGGCCTGGGATTCGAACTCGGGCCTTTCGTCTAATAAGCCAACACACTACCTACTAGACCACGGCGACTTCATGAAAAATGGCGACACATTCATCAAAAGGAACCCTAATGTGTCGATGAATACTACTGGTATCTCCGCCTACATTTAATCTCCAGATTGACAAAATAAATAAGATATATCGAAAGTATAGTTATTGGTCGGTAATCCGGGATCCAATACACCGCATATCTCTACTTTTTGCCCTAATTTACTGCCAAACCCATCTTAATAGACTCCCGTTCAATAGCACTAAACACAGAAGTAAAGTTTCGCTTGATACGCCCTATGATGTCAATGTCGTCAGCGTGCACAAGCAACTGGATCCTTTTTTGAAAATTAGTACCATTCCGATGCATTTCCGCAGAACATTGTTCAAGATGGAGTTGAAGAGTCACATGATAAGGGATTTCCTTGTCTGAAACCTTGCACGGTATAAAAAGGTTCGGAGAAGTCCATTTTTACCTTGACGGAGCTGCAGAAGTTGCTCCACGTCACTCGGTATAACCTTATCAGCTTAGCGGGTGTTGTGAGCTCAGACCTTGCGGCAAAAACACAGTTAGTTATGACTTTATAGTCGACAAAAAGATGGTGTTTGTCGACCTGTTTTTCGTGAGTCTTCTCCAGGATTTGACTTAGTGTGGACTTGCCAGGTCTGAAATCAAGGACTGTTTCCGCAGTAGTGCGCAAAGAGTGTGAGACGTTAGGCCACAATGTCATTGAGATTAGATGGGAAACGACGGAGCTTATCCGAGAGTTGAGCGGAGAACGCCTTCAGATTATGCAATGTACTAGATCGCACAAACTTGGCTGCGACAATGTAGTGGTCCGAGTTGATATTTGGACCTCTCAGTGTACTCACATTTCTTTAGTTCATAGTAGACCTGCCTTCCCTCAATCACAATGTGATCAATCTGGTTAGATGTTGACCGATCGGGAGATATCCGAGTAGCTTTATGAATATCGAGATGCTAGAACTTAGTACTACAAACTACCACATTACGCGCCACGTTGAAATCGATCAGCTTCGCACCATTGGAGGTAGGCTGAATTGGCCGACAATGGGGTCAAAGATACCTTCCCGCCCTGCCTTCGCATTAAGATCTCTGCATATACATCCTCGAGCTTAGCGTAGAAGGCCCTCCGTCGGGGCGTGAGCACAATTAATGGTGGTCCTATAAAATTTTGCTCTGCTACGGATTCTACTCTATTCTTTCGTTCACAGGAGTGAACCCAGTGCAACCCTTCTGCATCCTAGCAGATATCCATTCTGCATTTCATGTTAGCATCCACCAGCTGGGCAGAAGCGCCTATCCTATGAAGAGTCCGGACGTTCCATGTGAATAATCTTAAATCGTAGTCCTTTAAACGTCTGCCGAGGTCGTCAACTTCTGAGAGAATCTTTATAGAGGCTTGTGTTCTGCTCTTCATTGAATAATTTTATTTTACGTGGTTGGTTCCGCACGCACAATCCAAACTTCAAGTCCAGGGGATTGGATTGTACGCATTAGTTAACACGAGGTGCATACATGTCAACTCGAATATCGCAAGGCAAGCATCCTTCGCCATGTTCGCCATGTTTCAATTACAGAAGACATTATAAAATATTCTATAAGTATCTAGAACTACGCTTTATGGCAGCATAACTTGTGGGGATCCTGACCTTTAACACCAAGATACAATATCTAGAACGAATATAGTTGTCATATTGAGTGGGCCGTCCGATATCTTCACATTTACGAGAATAGTTACCGATATAGAAAAAGAAGAATAATTGACTTTATTCTAATTAGCAGTCAGAATAGTAACCCGGACAGACTTCTGGATCTGGATTAACGGAGGATATACTTGCATCCTATATATGTAACTTGCTATGCGATTGTTACTAACAGTGCATAGACAAAAAATTCTTGATGCATTCTATGCATTTTCTTTTGTAACTTGTCACAAACCACTACACTGATTCTACTTTTTCGGTATAGGCATGTAACGCGAGGTCACATGAAACGGATGGTAAGGACTTTCGGGTAAACAACTACACTGATTCTACTTTTTCGGTATACGCATGTATCGCAAGGTCGCATGAAACGGATAGTATGGATTTTCATCTTAATTGATGCATTCGATGCGTCTATACATTCTATGCATTTTCTTCTGTAACTTGTCACAAACAATTACACTCATTCTACTTTTTCGGTATACGCATGTAACGCAAGGTAGCATGAAACGGATGGTATGGACTTTCGGCTTAAACCTACTTGATGCGTTCTATACGTCTATGCATTCTATGCGTTTTCTTCTGTAACTTTTCACAAACAACTACACTAGTTTTAATTTTTTGGTATACGCATGTAACGCAAGGTCGCATGAAACGGATGGTATGGACTTTCGGCTTAAACTGAATACATTTTTGCTCTCATTTTCAAGAAAATCGTTGATGTTCGTGTCCCATGTGTGAAAAATCGAAGATGTTGGGCTCCCGAGGATTATTGTTGCCGACCACTGGTTTATATCATAACACAAGTTGCGAAATCCTCTCTCAATTGTTTATATTGAAAACACAAAATTTTTGGTGTGAGTAAGAAAGAGAAAAAATAGATAATTTTAGTTATATTAGTCATTCTGATATTCATTTCATTTTATCAACATACATAAAGTTTATTAATAATCAGGGCATGTTTTTAGATATATAACCACATTATTTTGCTATAAAAATTATTGGAGCTAATGAGATAGTACACGCCTATTCCAATTTCTTCGTTTGTTTTCTACTCATATCAGATACAGCGAATGAAAAATAGAAAATTTTTAAAATGTATTAAAAACCATACACCACACAAATCATAGTACAAACTTCCTTAACTTTTTCCAATTTACTTCTCTGTGACGAGTTATGTCTGGTATAGTGTAATCCTTAAAATCTTGGGATCTTGATCACGCGAAGGCTGGGCTATGACATAAAAAGTGGCCCATCGCTTTGATATCTTCACCACATGCCCTATCTACATTATCTTATACCACTTTAATACGATGCAAGTGTTTTTTTAACCCTAATCCAGTCAACATGTACCTCTCAGGCATAAATGTTATAAAACTTTTAAATTTACTTTGTAGTTCTTTCTGCCCCTAGAATTCCTTCATTTAATTGTTTTGTTCAAAAATAAAAAATTTTTAATTGTTATTTTAATTCCATTCATTTTTATTTTTATAAAAACTAAAAGTGCATGTCATCCTATCAAAAATTGCCTATCAGGCATAAGATATTCTTGACTTGATTAGAATTAAGGCAGAGTGTCCCGTAAGTGCGCTCATTAACGTAAACAGGTCTCCTTAATCGCGCCAGAGTATCTTGTAATACTTCCTACTGTGTCATTGTTCCAAAGGGTGATTTTTTAAGAGCTATAGGAAAATGCAATGCTTCTGGATGATCTTCACTCCAAAATCGACAATTCTGCTTATTTACGTATCCATTGAGCCAAAAATGAGCTTCGTCGCTGAACACAATTTTTCGATAAAGAAGTGGATCTTCGGCCAACTTTCCAAGAGCCCATTTACCAAAAATTCTGCGTTGCGGTAGGTCCTTCGGCTTCAATTCTTGCACCAGCTGTATTTTGAAAGGCTTCACACCTAAATCCTTCCGCAAAATTTTCCACGTTGTTGAGTAACAGAGGCCCAATTGTTGCGAACGGCGACGAATCGTTAATTGATGGTCATCATTAACACTGGCCGATACAGCTGCGATATTTCCTTCAGTTCGCACTCTACGTAAGCGTGTTGGTGGTTTAATGTCCAACAATGTAAATTTGGTGCGAAATTTAGTCACAATAGTCCGAATAGCCGCTTCAGTGGGTCGATTAAACTGACCATAGAATGGAAGAAGCGCGCAATGAACTTTCTTAACACAGCACGCATTTTGATAATAAAATTCAATGATTTGCAAGCGTTGTTCATTTATAAGACGATTCATGGTTAAATTATAGACCAAACTGAAGATGTTTGACAGTGAAACAAAACTAGAAATGTGCGTGAGCTGTTTAAACCAGTGTTGCCAAAAAGATAGCTAAAAAATCGCCCGTTATAATAGTAGATATGAAGTTTTCGCCAAGTTTCTCGGATTGTTTTTTAATGCGCTAAAAATCAGTGGGATGACCAAATATTGAGCTCAATAATGGCGTTTATTGCGATTTACGGGATTGGTTCCATATCCTTCAACTTTGTAAGAAAAAGAAAGTAAAAGCAAACTAATTCGTAGAAAAAAAAATGAAATAAGTCTCTATAAAAAACTAATAAAAATAACAGTGCGATTGGACAGCACTGCGTTTAATAATAAAATCGGTTATTAGCCGTTGTGATTTAGTTTTGTACAGCTCTTTTTGTAACTCATAGTAACGAGCCATACAAGATTTTGGGGCTTTGCCACATATGCATTGGTATACAGATCAGTTTCATCCACATTAAAGACCTAATCTGGACTGTACAATTATTTTGGCAAATTTCGGTGGAAATTCTTTGACAGCCTTCTTATCTCCAGAAGCAATTTCTCCTTTGATCGTTATATTATTGAGTGCGTGCCTTTCGAGAAATCCTCATCTATCTTTGTATCATGATTTGGTTGAGAGTATGTAGATGGTTCAAGTTCCTTCTTCTGATTATAAATTCTCAATGCTTTCCGCTTAATGGTGTTTCTATCAACTGATATCTTTTTTTGTGAATTGTCCTCTATCCATATTACCAATGCTTTTTCCATATTTTCTTATCCAGAATCTTTAATGTATTATGACGCCTTAGCAAATAGTTTCGTTCTAGATACTAGAGATTTCTTTATAGCATCTTCATTTCGTTTAATAGTCCTTATTAACGCATTAAAACTCTTCACGCTTTAAGCTTGTATAAGAACACGTCCAGTTTTATTCAAATTAAACAAAAGGCTAAAATATATAAAGGGTGTTTTTTATAGAGGTGTTTTTATAGAGGTATAGGTTTTTTATAGAGGAAAACGTATCGCGCACTACGTCCATTTTATCGTCGACAAAATCGTCCATCAGAGCAGTTAATTCGATTAACCATGGAACGTTTTCGCACCACGTTTACTCTTATTCATAACTCGCATCCCCAGAGACGTTGTACGGTGCGTACAGATGAAGCTATTGCTGCTTTAGAGCGTAGCATTGAGGAAGACCCGAATGAGTCCATCCGCGGTATAGAGCCATGATTACTAACTTTTTCATTCCTGAATTGAGTAACCACGATGTCCAGGAGATGTGGTTTCAACAAGACGGCGCAACATGTCACACAGCTCGTGACACAATAGATTTATTGAAAGACACGTTTGGTGACCGCCTAATTTCACGTTTTGGACCTGTGAATTGGCCTCCAAGATCTTGTGATTTAACACCGCTAGACTACTTTCTGTGGGGCTATGTAAAGCCATTGGTCTATGCGGTAAAGCCACAAACGCTTGACCATTTGGAAGACAACATTCGCCGTGTTATTGCCGATATACGGCCACAAATGTTGGAAAAAGTCATCGAAAATTGGACGTCCAGATTGGACTACATCCGCGCCAGCCGTGGCGGTCATATGCCAGAAATCATATTTAAAATATAATGCCACAAGATTATCTTTCGGATAAATAAAATTCATGTCAATCGAATAATCCATCATTATTTTATTGCAACTTAAAGTTCTATACCTCTATAAAAAAACACCCTATACGTATATATGTACATACATACATACCTAAGCTGATATGAAAATAAATTAAAAAGGAAATTCCCCAATTATTTTATAAACAACAGGTAAAAAAATCATTTCTGAAAGATTGCTGTATATTACATACATATGTATGTATGTATATATATTTTTTTTTTAAATTTAAAATTTTCATAACCTTTTCCCAACCGTGGTATATCAAAAATCATGTTGTAAAAAAAAGACCGTGTAAAAACAGAATTTAGTATATTTTTATAAAAATTTTTGTTCGTCTACTCCTATTACTGTCACTTTATCATTACAGTATTATCCGTATATAAACAACCCGGATATACATACATAATAATTCTACGCTTAGTCGCACTGAAACTAATGCAGTCTTGATTTTTGCTTCATAATGTATTATATCTGATAGTCAGACCGCGATAGGATCTCTATCGGGTTCGTGATTAACTCTAGGATCGTTAGGGAATGTCGCCGCTGTCTCGACCTTCTCTCGGGGCGTTTCACCAGTATCTCTCTGGTGTGGGTCCCCGGCCACAGTGGAATTCCGGGAAACTGTTCTGATGGAACAGTCCAAACTCTGTGACCAAAATTCTTCAGAGAAGTATAGCCTGGTTTTAGAGTTAAATATCTTGTAGGCCTGTATAATATTTCGGTCGATTAAGCATCTTTCCAATAACTCCACTATATTAAGATTTAAATTTTATTTCAATTTATGTATTAGGTCTACGTGTCGAATCATTGAAAAATTAGTAATTAATAAGAAAGAATATTATTTCCGGGTGCCTTGGAGTCTAGTGGGAGACTATCAGCGTGCTAGACTATTAGAGTAAGTGTCGTGGGTTCGATTCACGCTAGAGGCTCTGATCTGTTGGACTAACCCAAGCATAAGGATTGATTAGAAACCCTGTAACCTGTGAGATCATGAGACTCGACACTTAGAGGTAGTTGAAATACTGTGATACAGATAACAAACTAGTGGGGACGGTTCTGCACACTACTTCTCACCTATCACCAGTTAAGTCTAGCAGAGATGGCATGAATATATTAAAAATGGATTCAAATATTCAATATGATATACAGCTATGGACATTAAATTAGCACAAAACTTCGTAATAAAAACAATCATATTTTTTATAGCATTTTAGGTCTACTCATAAAAAATTTAAACATGGAAACTTAAAATGCATATTCTTCTTTAAAAAAAACAAAAATTTTGACGAAATTGCTAATCGTCTGCTTATTAAGACCTGAAACATATCAAACGTTAGATTTTAGCTGGACAGTAAAATAGCACAAATTAAAATTTCTGGAATAAAAATGATATATTGTAAAAAATAGTAAAAATATTAATGTTTTTAGTTTATTTGATCAATATTTAGTAGAGTAGACTTTATTTTCAAGCAACGCGTGGCATCTACGGGACAAAGTTCTTTGCGAATCGAGTACAAAGGGCCCCGTGTTCCAATCAACAAATCGTCCAAATTTTTGTACTTTTGTTGAACAATAGTACATTTTACATTGTTCCAGGGGGTTTCCATCAAGTTTAAGCCAGAACTTTACGCTGGCCAGTCTAAAACGGGAATGTGCTCTTTATAAAATCAATCCTTTGCCAGCTTAGATGTTGGTTGGGGTCACTATCTTCCATAAAAATGCATAAAACTGACATGTATTTAAAAGCATATGTTTCCATTTTGTTCTTTAGAATGTCCAAATAGTGATAACAGTCCATTTTTTCATTAATTTTCACAATGTCACCTACGCCGCGCCATGAAAATGGTCCCCACACCATTGTGCTTCCTCGACCATGCGTTATGTTCCTTTGAGCATAGTGTGGATTTAATGTCTGACATTTTGGCCGATGAACAACCACTCTACCATCCGGTCCCATATGATTTACCTCTGTTTCATCACTCTAAAATATTTTTTCCAGAATGGGAGGTCTTTATCAGTTGGGTGCGAGCAAACGTTATACGCTTGATTAAATTTTTCCTTTGGTAGAAGTGGCTTCTTTCGGCAAGTGCGTCCAAAGAACTTTACTTGATTAAGACGTCATCATATGAGTCTGCCCGATAAATTTAACCTAAATTAGGAGTTAATATTGTTCAAAATATCTCACGACGATATGAAAGGCTCCTTCGTTGACTTGCAGACAATAGCACGGTCCACGACTTCGGTTGTTTTCTTGACACGTGGCTTTCGTTTCTTGTTTTCTGTGACATTATTATGTTTGTTTTCAAGGATATGATCACGTTATAAATCATTTTTGGCGAGCAATTCGAAATTTCAGCAATTTCAGCCAGCTTTTTCCCATCATTCCACAAGTTAACGATAATGCGCTTCTCCTCTGGCGAGCAATCTTTTCCACGTCCCATTTTTTTCCAAAAATTACTTTAAATGCCACAAAATTAAAAGAATATACCGTAAGAATAAAAATACTCGAACAAAACTTGTACCTAAAACACTTTTAGGCATGTTGTGCTAATTTACTGTCCAGCTCGAATTTAGCTACTGATACAAATTAGCTATCAAAACAAAAAATATGTACAATAGCGGTAATATTTTTTGTTATACAACAGCTAGATGTCATCGTGCAACATTACAGACCAAAACAATTGGCCTAATTAGAATGCAAATGAGAAAAAAATCACAATTAAACTATACAGGGATTTTGTGCTAATTTAATGTCCATAGCTGTACATACATTTATTTGAAAACCTAAGAGTTCTTTCGGTCGTTTACTGCATTCCTTATGGTTGATTTTATGTTGATAAGATCCCACAGTCGTGGAGCAATTTTTCATCAGAAGCTACTTGCGACTTGATTGAAGTTACACGTTAAGCAGACTTCTTGTCATCTTCACCAAAGGTCTTTGGGGACAATCTGGAAATATTGTACTTATTGGTAGATAAAAGAGAATTTTGATACGGATCAACTTCAACCTGATGTCCCCATCGACTTTTGCCTCTTCCTCATGCACAAACCACCACCATTCTCAAACCACCATTTCGCTGAACCGTGACTTAATTTAGTCGAACTACAACAATTTCGCTACAAAACTCCTCACAATTCATTCGAATACAGTTCTCGCCGCCAATGATGGCAGGTCCATACATTAAAAGAAATATTTTTCTCTTGAAAATAAAGGGCTCCCTCGACAAAATATATGGAGGCCTAATTACATTACAAGAAAACACCAAGATTAAACTAATCGGTGATTCTTTAAGGCTTTGAAATATGGAAACTAGCTAACAAAGAATTCGTAGCTTTGAACGTCTTTAGCAAATACTTATGAAAAAATATGCTCAACATCTAGCCGAATATCAGCAATGAAGCATCACTTTATAGGCGGCAATGTACCAGGACCTAAGGAAGCCCCAGGCTGATATTGTACGTTAGCTCTGGACTTCACTATGTAGCCACAGCAAAGGCAGACCGGCTAACGGTTGAATGCAAGTTGTAGACGCAGTCTCTATAAAGGGTGATATTTTAAGAGCTACAGGAAAATTAAAAAAAACACATAAAATTCAGAAAAATGCATGAAATCTTAATATATATATTATAATTTAATGTTTGAAGATTATTTCATGCAAATGTTGACCGCGACTGCGCCTCAAATGGTCCATCCGCTTAGTCTAATTTTGGCATACTCTTTCCAACATTTCGGCCGGTATCTCACGAATAAATGCTTCAATGTTGTCTTCCAATGCGTCAATTGAAGCGGGCTTGTCTGTATAGACATGAGCTTTAACATAGCCCCACAAAAAATAGTCTAAAGGCGTTAAACCGCACGATCTAGGCGGCCAATTGACCGGTCCCGAACGTGAAATAAAATGTTCACCGAACTCGCCTCTCAATAATGGCACCGTCTTGTTGAAACCACATGTCATGCAAGTCAAGCTCTTGCATTTTGGGCAAAAAAGAGTAGGATATTATCTCACGGTAGCGCTCACCATTCACAGTTACGTTACGATTCGCAGCATCTTTGAAGAAATACGGTCCAATGATGCCACCAGCCCATAAACCGCCCCAAACTGTAACTTTTGCTGGATGCATTGGTAGCTTTTGCAATGCTTCTGGATGATCTGTGCTGTTTCAACCAGTGTTGCCAAAAAGATAATAGCTAAAAAATCACCCGTTATATGTATGTTGCGAAACCTAGCATTATAGATAAGAAAGAATTTTTAAGAGACATTTTTAAAAGAATTTTTTTAAAGCTTTTATTTCAACCAGGAAGTATGGGAAAAATATGTGTATATATGTATATGCTATATGTATATGCTATATACGGTCCATTATTACAACTTGCCGTTAACTAAAGGGAGGACTTTAAAGGGCAGATAACTTGATTTCCATTATTATGATTACCCAATAAGATAAAAATGAGCGTTTAGCTAAAGGGACGATCATCCTACCTTTAACATTTAAAGTTCACTTTGTTTTTGAACTTGCCATATTATATTTTATTTCGTATATGGCAACTTCAAATATAAACATGAAAAGTAAACGTTAATAAATTAATAATAATAATTTTCCTTTTATTCGTATTATTTTTTTTTTTCAGATATTCAATATGATGAAAAAGGTAAATCCAAAATTTCGTCATCATATACAGAGTGTAGCTGGAGATTGTATGTTACCTGGCTTAGGACTTAGCGAAGAAGACCGGCAGGCACTTATTGAGAATGTAAATATTGTGTTTCATATGGCAGCCACTGTACGATTTGATGAAAAACTGAAAGTAGCCATGCAAATTAATGTTAAAGCCGCTCGCGATATTATGCTATTGTGTAAGGAAATGCACAATTTAAAAAGTATATTACATGTATCCACTGCCTATACACAGTGCCCATTGCGACGTATCGACGAAAAATTTTATCAACCACCCAGCGATTCAAATAACTTAATTCTCTTGACCGAGTGTACTCCTGATAATTTATTAGAAAATATGACACCCATGTAAATAGACACTTTCTTAATCTATTCTAATCTCAGCTACAACAAAAGCTGTTGTTATCTTAACTTTTTTTACTTTCTATTTAAAATAGTTTATTAGGAAAATATCCCAACACGTATACATTTACAAAGGCTGTTGCAGAGGATGTCGTTAAACAATGCGGTACTAATTTGCCAGTTGGAATATTTAGACCGGGAATTGGTAGGTACACTTAATATTGATTTATTTATTTTATTTAAATTATAATACATAGTAAAACTTTGAAATGTGAAATATTTCAGCTACTAACTACAGCGTATTGCATATCCCATATTGGGTATACATACTTTTCACTTTAACACCGTGTTCAGATATGCACCTTTATTGCGTAAATCCCAATAAACGCCATTATTGAACTCAATATTTCCTATAAAGTTTCAATTAATTATTGCGCAATAAATACGCAAATTGTTATAATATTGTGTAAAACGTAAAATGCAGCACTGTCATAAGTATGTTCAGTATGTATATTACAATTATCCGAACACCTTCTGTTGATATTTGACAACTCAAATATCAACAACGACAAACAAAAAAAAAAAAAAACAACAACAACAAAACAAAATTAAAACAATGTTGTTGAAACAACCAGCTGTCAAACGAATATTGATTAATCAGATGAACTGCGTATATTATTATGTCTGAACACTTAAAATATTGTGTTCAATAAACCGAATATTGACTCAATAACGTAAAGCTGGTCCTGAATCTAACGATCGTTAATTTTAACAAGGTGACTATCTATTTCATATGTCACTTTAATAACATCACTAGTTCTTAAAGTTAACGCTGCTGTTGCTGATAGCGACTTCGTCTCTTTTAGAATTTACTCATTCAGCAGTTGACACAATAATATTAACTACACTTTGATACATACTCGTACACATAGTTGAAATGCTGGACAAGTTCCATGGTTAAAGTAACGTTTTACTGTAGATTTGGCGTCTGGTTTTTGTTGAAGACTTTAAAATTATTATTTTCTAAACCTTGTTGTAAGTTCAATTGCTGAGTGAAATTGCAATAGGAATGACGATGATTATAATGAAATGATGCAATTGAACGTATTCATGAGTCTCTATCTTACATTCTTACATTGACTAGTAATACTATCTTAAATCCAATTGATGTTCATGAATCGGAGTAACCATTCATTCAGTTGTCTTATCTCGCAAAATCGACGTCAAGAACTTCAATGTGAAGTTTAGCTCTTTCGTCCAATAACGTTTAAATAAATTAATGAGTTGTTGTTGTTGTAGCAATGAAACAAATACATTTTTGTATAAAAAATATTGAGTACTCTTTATTGTTTTGTTTATCCAACCCAACAGAATCTAGGCCCAGTAACTGAACTACCTTTGACCAATAGGTTCATAGGTCACTTTGTTCCAAGTTGTTAACAGGTTAGTACATACTCTTAATGGAGAAATTTCAAGATTCATCATCTGGAAGAAGTCAAGCCCATTTAAATAACCATTAACAATACCCGCTAGTTCGTCAATGTTGGGGCCGCCACTACTATTGAATAGTTATAATCATATCAGATGATTTGGTCGTTTTAAATTAGAAAGGTCACTGAAAGAATTTCATCAGAACTCGTTGTTTAATTTCTTGTTGCTAAAATTCAGGAAAATCTATTCCTTTGTGTGTTCGAAAAGACTCGAGGCCTCTGGTCTGATAGCTTTCTTGAATAGCGTTTTTGACATGGGCACAACTAGCCCAATAAGAAAATATGCTGGAAACCGAGAGTGAATATTTGGTAAAACCTGGTCTCTAGTTAACCACTGCTTCGACTTGAATCAGTGAGGTATGCAACTGCAAGAACGATAGTTCTGTACTTATCCTTTTGAGGTGCAGCTTCACTAATCGTACTGCTAATTCCTATATTTTACCCCAATGGGAGCAATTGATGGGATATACTTCCATTGTATTCCGTTTACAGCTAAAGAGACAGTTTCGTTACGTGCTTGTGAAATTATAAATTTTTGCACATTCTCCAGTTGTTAAGAGGCATCAAGAAATGTTTGTTTAGTTACCACTATAGATCAGACGACATTTTCCTGTTCATGCAATAAATCTTTTAAGGTTAAGGTAAAAGAAAAGCAGTCGCATTTAGATCAGCATTGTCTTTATATTAGAGAACTCGATCATTGCTATCAGCAAATGAAAGGTCAAAAATCTCCTCCTTTTCATGACAAGAACGGGGCAGAGAAACACACCCGTTGAAAGATAGCTCCTGCAGAAATCAATTGCCGGAATGCCCACTCTGTCCTACCAAAAGGACAGTGGGTTGTTAGAATCGCTATTATGCTATGGATGGCAGATGGATGGATTCGGCAGAGCCTAGCAATATATGTCGGACATTACCCCCTTGACTTTCTCCTATAAACCATCTTTCCTGACACAATGCACTGCATGAAGAGGGGTCAACACCCGAGTGTTGATCTCAGAAATAAAAATTATTGCACATTCGCTCTTGCAGCCAACGAGGCAATTTCCATGCAACATGTCGGAGATTCCGAGCTTCGTATCGACTCTCGCCAGCTCATCAGCATATAAGAGTTATGTTTGAATGATCTGACATTTTCCTAAGAAATCGTCGGCATTCATGGACAAGGACAGAAGTCGAAATAACGTTTGCAAGGGACTTAATTGCAGTCTAGCTGTACGAGTAAATAAAGAGATTTTCAGGGAAAATCCAGCCACCCAACAATCATTCCAAAACTGTTATTTCCTCTGTTTGAAAAATGCTGCAGTAGTCAGGCTACCTATAAATAAGTTCAATATCAGGACTCTTAATAAATATACCACAGCCCACCCTGTCACTGATCTTATGGCCATTAGTGTGAACCTCAAAAGTCCCATTGGAAAACTCCGGATCTTCAGTCCAAATGTCCCTAGTTGGAATTCTAAAATTGTACTTAGAAAGTTGTCAGAAATCAGATAATCGACCCTAATGTGTCTATGTCTTCCTATAATAGCAGCATGCCCACAGTCCAGATGGGACTAGGATTTAACTGCATTGAGTCTCACTGTGAGAAGCTAGGCCGTAATCCTGACTGAAGGGTTGTAATGGGCAATTATGTATGTATGTATGTATGAGTCTCACTGACTCCAACTCAACCCATAATAGAGAGTCAGAGTGGATCCAAATGAGTATAGCAAATAATGCCTTAGTTGGAGTGGAACAGAGCGTACTGGGGATCAGAACAGCTGACTGCCTGCGTACGGCAATGGTATTTATATTTGCACGCCGTCTACCAGACACTATAAAACAACTTTGGGTCCACTACAGCGTGATAGATCCATAAGAGCTTGGAGTCAAGGATGACCAGATATATAATATTCTTGGATATGGGAAGTTGTACTTAATAAAGGATTGGAAAGTTAGAAATAGGTAACGCCTGGGAAAAAGCATCAAAAATTTCAATTTCAAAGGGTTGCCTCAACCCTTGGAATATTCCTCCTTCAGTGGCCACTTTATAGGCGTTCATTAGACTATCTACCGCCTTATCCAGATTGGCTATATCCTGAATAACCGGCAAATTTCCTAACTCAGCAGAAAACACTAATCCCCAGACGTGCAGTAAGTATTCCGCACGGACAGAAGACGTTCATCCTGTCGCAAACTTCTGATGGAAGTCCGAAGAGCATTCTGATTCCGAGTTTCAAGAAGGGGAAGGGATTCCTCATTGAGGATTATGATTGCCTCCCGGAACATCTCATTGAGTTGTCAGTCCTTACCACACCTGCCAATTGGCTACCGCCAGGTCATCAAGGCTTTAAGAGCAAAAAGTTAAAAAATAACATTGATGGCGGATACAAGCAAAGAAATGTCGTGCGACATTAGAAATTTTTTCGTTAAATTAAGAAACGGATCTAAATTTTGAAATCAAATAACAAAAATTCGAAATTTAAATCGGTCGACAGTGTAAACTAAAAAAGAAATTAAAATAACAATTTTGCAGTCGAAAACAACCCTCACAATGTAGGCCAAATCAGCTTGTGGAGAGAAACGTCAGATTTATTCCTCAGGAAGTGTGGAAAACACTTAAACAGATACCTAAAGACATTGCCGAAAGATCAGATGACAAATGAATAAGGTTTTCACAGCCAAGCAAAAACCGGTTGTTTTTTTTCTTCGGAAAATGTGTCAGTTTCAGGTTTGAGCGACCACCAGAAATTGGTCAATGTTTGCGCAAAGTGAAATAATAATATTTGCAAAAACCACAAATATTAGCCAAGTTCTGTAGTCGTGCAAACGTGAAATTGACACATTTTGCGACAAACAATCAAGATCCATCAATACTTTTGAAAATTTTTGAACTGAAAGTTCATTTGATAAGATGACATACATATATAAAAAATATAACATGACTGTTATACTAATTAAATAATAACTACGGTAATTTTTGTCCGATTTGATCAAACGACAACACAAGATAATGCAGTTTCAGAATGTCATCACTTATTTTCTTTTTTTTAAGGAAATTTTCCAAATAAGAATAGTCAAACTTGAAAAAATGAGAAAAAAGTCATATTTTCCAAGTTTACCCTATCAAAACTCATAACATGTAAGTTTGAACCATATGTTTATGTATACCATTTTAAGGGCGCTCTTCTGTCCCCTTTTCAAAAAACTTTGGATTTTGAAAATAGTTTAAAAAATATTTGGTTAATCAATGTGAAAAGATCAAAAATACAGTTTTTGTCAAATAAAACAAGTTTGGAGGGTTCGAGAAATATAAAAAAAATATTTTTGAGTTCTACCAAAGAATATGGATATAAAGAATGCGCATTATGTAGAAGTAAAATTTCTTACGGCGAGTTTTAACATCACGACCCGCTCTCACCAAAATTAAAACCCGCTCTCACTAAAATCATTTCTTGATGAGGAAGGTGGAAGACAGAAGGAAAATAAACACAAACAAAGAGCGTAACAATGTGTTGCTCTCATCATGAGAGCGTAAAAATGCATTCAGTTGCTTTGCTTGTCAGCTTCTAAAGAAGAATGTTCATGTCGCTTTTTTCAGACTTCAAATTTACACCCAAAGAAATATTATAGTATGATTCACTAATATCAATGATAAATGATTTCGATTTTTGGAAGAATACTTGCCAAGTTAAATCCGGTGTTTTTAGGTTTTTAGCGCACTACACTTTTCTATATTTTTCGCTCACATATACATATTATTGGGTTAATAAGTAGACTTGAAAATATTACTAAAAATTTTCCCCTGGGTTAATACATGCCTCTCATAATTTTTATCATGTTCTCTTTGTGCCGAGAACAGTGTTGCCGTTTTTTGGTTATTTCTAACCAAAATCGGTTATTTTTTTGATCAATGTGTAGATGTGTAGATTTTTTGGGGTTTTTTTTTTCTTATAAAAAAAAGCTGTTGTTTTGTTTCTTTTTTTATTAATTATAATTTGAACTTGAAAAAGAATAAAACAAAAGTCTACGAATTTAATTTTGGTTATATTTTTTCTTATTTGGTGTTTTTTTCACAAATGTTGGTTACAAAATTTTTTTTCGTGGCAACACTGTTTCAGAAAAATAAATAACAAATTAGTCAAACAACAAAAACGTACAATGAGAACAACGCATTGTTACGCTCTTGGTTTCTTTACCCTTCCCTTCTATCTTTTCCCCCGCGTCATGAAATATTTTTGAGAAATATTCCAAAATATGTCCAAATGCACATTCTTTATACTTTATTTTCTTTGGTTCTACTCAGCAAAACTCACAACCTACACAATGTCATTACCTGGGTGTATTTTGACTGTCGCTCCGTGTTATTGGGGGAACTTCCAAAAGAATGTGTAGATACATTTTAATATTTATTTATTGCTGACTAAGTATACATATACAAAACACAGAGTTTCATTCAAATACAGCAAAAAGAAAAAGTTACTTAACACTTCAAATTTAATACTTGCTTCATTACTTTCAGAGAATCCTACTACTTGGTAGCATATTCATTAAAGGTTTTACAGGCACGTCGAACATTTTAATGGTAAAAATTCAAAATGACGTGTTGGTCTCACAGGAACATTGAATTTCAATTGAATAAGCAGGAACTCTGAACCAACATCACCTCGTATTAAACAAATAGTGTAATTAACATAGATCGACGATTTTTAAGTGTTGACAATTTAATCAAAGCAAGCCTAATACTATGTTCACACATGCATTTTTATTGAGCCAATATTCGGTTATTTGAGTACAATATTTTAAGTGTTCACATATATAATATAAGCAATATTCATTTGACAGTTGGTAAACAAAACAGCTGATTGCTTCAACAACATTGCTTTTAATTTAATCGCGAAAATTAGTGCCAAAAAAATTTTAGAAAAACTGGAAAACAATTTAACATTGCAAAAGGTCTTGCTAATGATTGACCGAAACGCTCAGCTGTTGCGGTTAGTAGGGACTACTTTTGACTCCAAAGTGGATTCTCTCAGAAGAATGAGAAAGAAAAATTTGATAATAGTGGACCTGCTGACCTTCCATTTTTTGTTTGTCGTTGTTTACATTTAAGTTGTCAAACATTAAAAGAAAGTGTTCGGAAAACTGTAATATGCTCACTAAACATACTAATGACAGTGTTGTATTTTAAGTTTTAATCAATATTATAATTGAAATTTTATATGAAATATTGAGATCAATAATGGCGTTAATTGCGATTTACGCAATAAAAGTGCATGTGTGAACATAGTATAATCTAATGATGAAAATACTTGAGTTTTTTCTGTTATTTTTTTTTAATTTATTTTTCGAACATGGTTTAACGTTGACTCTTCCTTGGTAAATAAAAAGTCAAAAAATTCAAATTCACTTGGCTTGTGTATTAATTAATTAATTAATTATTAATTAAATAACTATTTGCAATAGTATGTACATATATATGATTTATTTAATACATTTTATATTTAATAAAAATTTTAATTAATTAGTTTAAATACTTTTCTATTTTTTGCTAGTCATAAGCACCTATCGTGATCCAGTGTGTGGTTGGATAGACAACTTTTATGGACCCACAGGCGCTATAGCAGGCGCTGGTACAGGTGTCATTCGAACATTACGATGTGATCCTACAGCTGTTGCCAATATGGTTCCAGTTGACCTCTGCGTAAATAGTATCATTGCTGCATGTTGGGAAATTGCAGAAAAGCAAAAGTACGTTTAACTACATATAATTACGTATAATATACAGTATTCAGTACTCAATAAAACAGAATCAAACATTGTTTAAATAATTGGCCTCTTATAACCACTTTTTACAGTTCTATTCTTACTTCTTTGTTTCTTCCATTATTTATTTATTTCGGTTTCTTTAATCCTAACACAGCTCAATAACGAAAGAAATGCCTGTATATAATTTTTGCACTTCCAAGAACAATCAATTGACTTGGGGTGATTTTACAACAAAAACTACCAAATATGGATTAATGTATCCCACATTGAAAGCCATGTGGTATTTGTGCTACGCTAATACACCCAATAAACTAATGCACATGTTATCGATATTTATACTTCACTATGTACCTGCAACAATATTTGATGCCATATGCATGTTATTAGGCAAAAAGCCCAGGTAAGCCTATGTGGAATTACGTATGTATTTAAATATTTTATTTTATTCCGAACAAATAATATTAAAATTCCAATCGTATAAACTGACACGTGGGTAAGTAAATCAAAAATTAAAAATTTAATCAAGGTGGGGGATATAAACAATTGGTTAAACAATAATCGCTACGGTTAATTATTAATAATAGTATAATACTACGTTCAGACATGCTCTTTTATTGCGTAAATCGCAATAAACGCCATTATTGAGTTCAATATTTCATATAAAGCTGCAATTAATTATTGCGCAATAAATACGCAAATTGTTATAATATTGAGTAAAACTTAAAATACTGCACTGTCATAAGTACATTCAGTGAGCATATTACAATTTTCCGAATACTTCGAGTTGAGTTGTCAAATATCAACAACGACAAACAAAATAAAATAAAAACAATGTTGTTGAAACAACCAGCTGTTTTGTTTACCAGCTGTCAAATGAATATTGCTTATATTATGTCTGAACACTTAAAATATTGTACTCAAATAACCGAATATTGACTCAATAAAAGTGCATGTCTGAACATAGTAAAAAACATAAAAATTCAGAAAAATGCATGAAATCTTTATTTGAATCGATAGTACGGTCCATATAATTTAATGTTTGAAGATTATTTCATGCAAATGTTGACCGCGACTGCGCCTCAAATGGTCCATCCGCTTAGTCTAATTTTGGCATACTCATTTCGGCCGGTATCTCACGAATAAATGCTTCAATGTTGTCTTCCAATGCGTGAATTGAAGGGGGCTTGTCTGTATAGACATGAGCTTTAACATAGCCCCACAAAAAATAGTCTAAAGGCGTTAAATCGCACGATCTAGGCGACCAATTGACAGGTCCCGAACGTGAAATAAAATGTTCACCGAACTCGCCTCTCAATAAGTCCATTGTTACGCGTGCTGTGTGGCATGTGGCACCGTCTTGTTGAAACCACATGTCATGCAAGTCAAGCTCTTGCATTTTGGGCAAAAAAAAATTTGATATCATCTCACGGTAGCGCTCACCATTCACAGTTACGTTACGATTCGCAGCATCTTTGAAGAAGTACGGTCCAATGATGCCACCAGCCCATAAACCGTACCAAACTGTAACTTTTTCTGGATGCATTGGTAGCTTTTGCAATGCTTCTGGCTGATCTTCACTCCAAAGTCGATAATTCTGCTTATTTACGTATCCATTGAGCCAAAAATGAGCTTCGTCGCTGAACACAATTTTTCGATAGAGAAGTTGGTTGGATTGCAATTTATAGACCAAACTGAAGATGTTTGACAGTGAAACAAAACACGAAACGTGCGTGCGCTGTTTAAACCAGTGTTGCCAAAAAGATAATAGCTAAAAAATCACCCTTTATAAGGAAGTTAAAGTTAATCGTCATAGTCGGCCGAGTTTAATTCCTAATTCATTTCCTTATATAAAACACTTCTTGTTATTATTTAATAATTAACTTCTTTGTTATTATTCTTATCAGTAAATATAATGTAATTACATTCTACACAACATAGGTATAGAACTTTAAGTTGCAATAAAACAACGATGGATTATTCGATTGACATGAATTTTATTTATCCGAAAGATAATCTTGTGGCATTACATTTTAAATATGATTTCTGGCATATAACCGCCACGGCTGGCGCGGATGTAGTCCAATCTGGACGTCCAATTTTCGATAACTTTTTCCAACATTTGTGGCCGTATATCGGCAATAACACGGCGAATGTTGTCTTCCAAATGGTCAAGCGTTTGTGGCTTTACCGCATAGACCAATGACTTTACATAGCCCCACAGAAAATAGTCTAGCGGTGTTAAATCACAAGATCTTGGAGGCCAATTCACAGGTCCAAAACGTGAAATTAGGCGGTCACCAAACGTGTCTTTCAATAAATCTATTGTGGCACGAGCTGTGTGACATGTTGCGCCGTCTTGTTGAAACCACATCTTCTGAACATCATGGTTATTCAATTCAGAAATGAAAGAGTTAGTAATCATGGCTCTATACCGATCACCATTGACTGATGGACTCATTCGGGTCTTCCTCAATGCTACGCTCTACAGCAGCAATAGCTTCTTCTGTACGCACCGTACAGTGTCTCTGGGGATGCGAGTTATCAATAAGAGTAAACGTGGTGCGAAAACGTTCCATGGTTAATCGAATTAACTGCTCTGATGGACGATTTTGTCGACGATAAAATGGACGTAGTGCGCGATACGTTTTCCGCACAGAACCATTATTTTCGAAATAAAATTGCACTATTTGCAAGCGTTGTTCAGGCGTCAGTCTATTCATGAAAGTAATGCCAACTTAAGTTCTATACCTCTATAAAAAACACCCTTTACTTTAATACGAATTCTTCTACTTGGAGACATTTAAAAATAAAAACAAACCATTCAGCACGCATAATTTGCAAAATAACAAATGAACACGAGTTTGTTCATTCCATCGTTTTTATGCGATGTTAAACAAATATCTTGCTTATGTCACTTTACATTTGAAAATTCCAATTTTTATTTGATTTAATTGATTAATGTAAAATACTTAAGCCATTCATTCCAATCGGTTTTGTCAACGGATGTGTATGATCTCACATATTCGTTGAAAGTTCTGTGACATCTTTCTACAGTTCCTAACAACTGATAATGGTAAGCAGTTGATGTAATCTTTTCTATCCTCAATAGTTTGCACAGTTCAATAAGTATTGCATTTTTGCACGCCGAACCCATGTCCCAAATGAACGTCGTCATTGGACCTTAAGTAAGAATTAAAGGTTCAAACACAGCTTTTGCAATTGATTTTGCGCTTTTATCTTGTATAGGTACCGTTTTAAGATATTTTGTCATATCACATATTATTGTGACGGCATATTCGTTTCCGAAATATGATTTTGGTAGTGGACCTATAGTATCCATCAAAAGGTTTAGTTGGTGTGTTTGTAAATGTCAATGGTATTTTTGTATATTTATTGTTATTTTAGCTGTTTGGTATTTCAATAATAGTATATTTTTATTTTATTATGGGCCATTATTACAACTTGCCATTAACTAAAGGGAGGATTTTAAAACGGCCAGATAAATTATTTTTCATTATTATAAGTGAATAATAAGGTGGAAGGGAGCGTTAAGCTAAAGGGAAGATCATCCTACCTGTAACTTTTAAAGTCAAGTTTATATTTGAAATTGGCAAACACAACAAAGAAGAAGCCCGTCGTTGCCACTGCTTTTAAGAAACTTATTTAATTGAGCATTGCTCTCGACATTGCTCAGGCATTGCCATATTTTTGAAAAAGATAACTTTATTTTATGTGTAGGTTGTAATAACCCAAAGAAGTTAAAGGTGACTTTAAAGTTCGCTTTAGCTAAAGTTACCTTTTACTAAACCCAACTTTAACGGCAAGTTGTAATAATGGCCCTAAGAGTTCTTGAAACACCGGAATGTCAGCTCTCTGCGGGCTCATCGTGGTATCGTTTCATTATCTCTGCTATTGATTTGGCATTTGTTACATGGATGCTAGCTGTTTTGTTTACCAGCTGTCAAATGAATACTGAATAAGCAGCTGAAGTGCGGGTATTATTAAGTTTGAACACTTAAAATATTGTTCACAAATAACCAAATATTGACTCAATAAAAGTGCATGTCTAAACATAGTATAAACTAATTTTATTTATATATATTTATATATATTTATGTATCTTAATAATTTGAATATGCTAATGTAAATCTTAAATATGTTTTATTTTAGACTATTAAATACATACAAAAAGATTCACCGGTTTATGCATGTTATTGAATACTTTGCCATGCGTCAGTGGGAATTTCAGACGGACAATGTTCGAGCACTTTGGAAAAAACTATCTACACGAGACAAGGACATATTCTACTTTAACATGGAAAAATTAGACTGGGATCTTTTCTTACAACAATATTTTCGAGGCATACGGCAATATTTGTTGCAAGATCCTTTGGAAACAATACCTCAAGCAATTGTTAGATGGAATAGGTATGTACATTTGTTTTCATAACTTGTAAATAATTTCTAATTTCCGTCTAACTTACCATTTTATCTTCTTTTCCTTTCAGACTATATTGGCTACATCAGTGTATAAAATTTGTCGTATTTGCAATATTGATTCAAACGTTTTATTTTATATTTTCGAGGTGCTTTAATTAATATTGTACTGAAATCATTAAACTTTATAAATTGTATAAATTATTATTATTAATATTGGTTTTTTTTCTAAATTGATTGTGTAACTATTTGGTAGAACATTGATCAATTAATACTCATGTAAAAACAATCATATGTATCCATTCTCTTAAATTTATTTAAATGTATATGAATCTATATATATATATATACATATATATATACATATATTTTTTATATTAATAAATATCAATCGAAAAATTTTCTTTGTAATTTAATAATTGTTACTCCAAAAGCGTTATACACCCATGGACATTAAATTAGCACAAAATCCATATATACATTGATTGTGATTTTTTTTTCTCATTTGTATCGTAATTAGACCAATTGGTTTGGTCTGCTATGTTGCACGATGCCATCTAGCTGATGTTTAACAGAAAATTTTGCCACTATCGTATATATTTTTTGTTTTGACTGCTAATTTGTATTGGTACCTAAATTCGAGCTGAACAGTAAATTAGCACAACGTGCCTAAAAGTGTTTTAGGTACAAAAGTTTTGTTCGAGTATTTTTATTTTTACGGTATTTTCTTTTAATTTTCTGGCATTTAAAGTAATTTTTGAAAAAATAGTACGTGGAAAAGATTGCTCGGCAGAGGAGAAGCGCATAATCGTTATATATATATAACATTTCATTACTTATATTATCAATGGGTTGTTATTACTTTTTTTTCTTTGATGTACTCCCATGGCACTTTCATTTACAAGATTACTAGCTGTACGCGTGTTGCTGCGCCATCAACTAAAATAAATGTGAAGGAAAGACATTACACAAATATTCAATTAATTTTGAATCATTTTATTGATTTTGTTTCCAGATGATTCAGACGAACGGGCCTGAGTAGTACGCATTCAATCAGTTTCTAATCTCACTTCTCGTTGCTAAGGTGAATCATGCGAAAGGGCCTCAGCGGTATGCACTACTTACTAACTTACTTAATTGGCCATTAACAAACCGATTAACGGATTTCGGCCTGCCGCAACACATCCTTCCAGGCGCCTTCCACCGGCATGTACTCGAAGATTTTCCAGTCTCAATGCTCGTGTGATTCTGAGGTTCGTAATGCTCTTTTGCTATAGGTCGACCAATTGCTGCTTGTCGTTTTGGAGGCATGATTCCACGGGAACGACCTGAAAAATGCGTTTAAATTTATTAGAATCTCACAATGTGCCCAATCCAATAGAACCCAACAGCATTTTTAAAAATTTTCCAAAATTAAAATGTTTCAAATTTGTGATTGACACTTTACGGGAATGTGTTATACTAAATGTTATTAAAATCATAAATGATGAATCCTAAAATGTCTGGTATTTGTCCGATCAGCACATGATCAAATGCTTAGTTTACGATTTAATTCATTTTGAATAACGCGACGTACGTTACGTTTTCTACGCTTGATTAACCAAAAATGTATCAGCCAATGAATTAATCAAATGGATTGCAAAAAAACCTTTTGTGTTCGTTTTGCATTCTGACGACCAATTAAAAAATTCAAAATTAGTTTAACCTAGACATGAATCGGACCCCTCAAAATAGGCAACAAGTTTATGAGTCTTATTATTCATTGAACTTCTTTTACGTTTCACTAGAGGGGGTTCATAAATGAGTGTAGACACTAAACTCTACACATAAATAGAGACCGTAGCACAGATACGAACCTTAACATATAAGCCAACCTACTTGATGCGTTCTACGCGTCTATGCATTCTATGCGTTTTCTTCTTGTCACAAACAGCTACACTGATTCTATATTTTTGGCATACGCATGTAACGCAAGGTCGCATGAAACGGATGGTATGGACTTTCGGCTTTAGAGCAGTGGTCTCCACGAAGAGAATCAATGAGAAAAGAATAGTGAGAGAACTACTGTGAAAGAAATGATGTGTGTTTTATATTTGCTATCTTACTAGCCCTGCATGTTCACAAGGCATTCGGGTTTCATAAGTATATTCAATGAAAATAATAAAATCTTTCCCACTTAACATCCCACATAATAATCAAATATTCTATTCCAAATCGATGCAAAAAATTTGTATTTACTTCATAATAAGTTTATGTGGATTCTTATCAGCACTTCTCAGTGTAGTAACGTAGACTAATTTTCGCTCTCTTTCAAATTTTTAAATTATAAAAATATGATCCACCCTGTTGAAAGCTTATATGAAATTAAATGAAGTTTTTGTTTCACACACGTACAATGTTGCCAATAATTTTTAAATACTTTTTTTTCTGGGGAATAGACGTATTTTCTAAAAAAGAACCAAAACTTTTTAAAAGAATGCTGCAAGGCAAATTCAATAAGGTAACCGCAACTCTACAACAAGTACAACAATTCAAAAACAACACGCATTTTGTTTTTGTTAAACCTCCATTTGGATGTCAAAATAGGAAGAAAAAAAATGGAAAAGGAAAAAAATGAACAACAACACGCACAACAAACACACACAAAAACAAGAAAATATTGACAGCCCAAAAGAAGTCAGCTGTTGACTTGGGGTCACTTGTTATGAATTCGCTTTGGAATGCTGCACAACGTGCTTATTGTTGTAACTATTGTTGCCATTTAGCAAGATGGAGAGAAAGTACGTGGAAATATTTTAAGGAAGCGTTGTTTATTTATTGCAATTTATTATTAAGTTTTTGGTAGAATAAAACAGAAATAGATTTCCAGGAGTTACAAAAGCAATATCAGTAAATGTAGAACGATTTTTAAATTAAAAGATTTTTTTCTTCGAACAAGCCTGGTTAAAATATTCACGAAGAGATTAAATAAATAGATGAAGAACTTCATTACCTGAGTAATATCAGTGAAGGCCACGGCTTTAGAGTTAAGGTCTAAATCTTCTTTTTCCCCAATCGATACAAAAAGGAGAACAACGCAAAATAGTACAACCCGAAAAGATTTTCTCGAAATCACTTTTTTTACCAATTTCGCTGATATTTTGGAATAATGTTCCTAAGAGGAGTAGTTTTAGCCCGAATAACAATATTTTTCATCCGTCAATAATTAATAATTTTAATAAACAATTAAGGTAGAAAAATAGGCGATAACAAGGAAAAAAATTCAAAACACCGTTATTTTGTTATTTTTTTAATTTTAAAATATCCTATTTCAGTCTATAGGCAGTAACATATTTTATAAGAATTAATTTCGATTTTTGCTTTCAGACACTCCTAACTTCTTAAATCATTATCGCCAGATTTTGCGACTTCTGGCTTGCGCTCTTCAGGCTGCCGTACCACAGCTGGACATCATAACTTACAGAGTGTAGCGTAGACAAAACAAACAATAAAAAAATAAACAAAGGAAACCAAAAATTTTAAAAATAAATTAAAACCTTTAAAGTATTCTAGTATTGAGGCTAAGTCGAAATGTAAAAGATATTTCTCCGGTGACTTGCTCTCAGCAGATTTCTGGCAAAAACTTTAAAAGTAAATAAAATTGCCATAAGTTTCTCAAAAATCTGTATGTATGGATGTTAAAACGTTTTTTATTTTCTCTAGTAAACGTAAAAGGTAAACGAAAAGGTGTTTCGTACGCTTGTGCGTATTTGATTGGTTAAACAGGGAAACTATACTCACTAACTGGATGAACTGACATCTGATTCTATAAATAAAACAGACAATACAAACAGACCGATTATGAGAAATCAATCAATTTTCTAGCCGTAAACCTACATAAAACCTACAGCAGCAAAATTTGAATTCTCTTTATAATTTGAATTTTCCGTTTTAGTGGCTATTAATATTGCCATGTTGTTAACACTGCTAAAAAATGTCAAGTAAAAACGTAAGAAAATTCTATTTTTCGCAGATTCATACATTTCAGTTCCGTTACATTACATTTCCATAACCATTCGTATTAATTTACACATAACAATATCGATCAGCTGTTTGCTTTAAGCGCAAGAATTTGATATTTATAAGGTTCTGTGATAGCCCGTTTTGGTCAAAGGCCATGCAGAGGATAAAACCCCTTGTGCTTCGGTCATGTGCATATCTGCTCGAATTTTTTACGCGAAACAATGGTGGTTCTCCTGAGCCTTCCATTGGGACATTAGAAGCTCTCTACTGCGTATTCCGCACGATATGTGCTAATCAGTCTCTAGTGTATAATGCATTTTACTATTTTAAAATCGGCATAAACCGTCATGTTATATAGATATTCTTCGCCGATCTTACGTAGAACCGTTTTCTTCTCAAAAATAACTTCATCTGCTTGTTCAAACACCCATAATTTAGCACCATATACTAGCGAAAGTAGTAAAAGCGTCTTGTAGAGCCATAAGTTGAATAAAGGTATTGGGCTTATACTATAGTTATAACAACAAATAATAAATAAAGAGTTAGGCGGTCTATCACTGGACAATTTTAACAATTAAAAACTTAAATCATTCTCCCAAAATTTTAGAACAATATAAATAGAATATTAAGAATGCAGGATAATTAAAATAATTATAATTCTTTATTTGTATAAAACTGTTTGTAGTTCATAATCAGGGAATGATAACTGCTACCATACGAATACTAAAATGACGGTAAAAATACAAATCTTTTATTTTATATATTTCTCCTTCAGTGTGATGAAAAATAAAGATAGGGCTTTTTCCCTATATTTTTCAATGTTTCAAGTTCAATGCCATATTATCTTTTTAATATAATTGAATGCGCGTTCTTAAATATATCAATATGTATACAAAGCATTATCTTAATAACTTTATATATTAGTTTTTGAAAAATAAAAAAAAATTAAGAATAGAAAATCATTAAAAAAATATCACAATAAAGATTTTAAAATTTAATAATTCATCTGGGAGCCCACAAGTATTTATTAAGTTAAAACATTCTAAGTCTATCAAGCCATGTCCGTATGTTGAGATTATGATCACTCCCAAATGACGAAAGGTGGGCAGCTGAAATTAAAATAAAAAAAAATAAAAATTTAATTCTGATATCAAAAAGGTCTCTTAATTTGTGTAGGCTTTTATTATTATTAGTGTTAATAAAAAATAACTTACCACCTTTAAAGGACATTCGATAAACATAATTTCTTAAGGCTGTTTTTAAAGACATATTTAAAACGTTACATTCAATATTATTATTTGTTTGGAAAACTGCATTTATATTTATAAACTCATTTGGCATTTTAAATGAGTGTCAGCAAGCAGATGTCTCTTCGCCTTCGAGGGTAAATGCCACGTTTTCTAATTTGTAGGCTAAATGCATTTTCTTGCAATTAATATCATTTTCTAAGGCATTTATTATCTAAAACGAAATCAAAGAATGAATAAGTATAACAAAACTCCAGTATTATTTGTTTTTGTATTCGTTTACCTGATCATTATATTTGGTAACATATATATACAGTTCTTTGAGAGCTGCTATTGTGTCGAATTCATCATTTTGTTGTATAGACAATTGCTGCATAGCAGTACTCATCTCCTGATCGCTTATTTGAGGCAGTCTAGCTACATCACGATAAAATTGCTTAACCATTTTCCGGTATTGCGGAATATCCTATAATTCATAAATAAAATAACCAAAAATGTCTTTTTAAGTAATTCGTGAAATTTAAATAAAATTTCATATAAAAACAAAGGATCTTATAACAATAATTACAAAAAAAGTGATTATTAAAGTGAAATTAATTTTATTCGCCTCTAAAATTAAATTTTTTACAATATAATCATTGTCCTCACAATCGCAAACATATCACTCAAACAACGACATCAGAATCATAGCAGAAAAGGAACAAACTCATTTAGCAATATGCTGCCGCAAAAGGGATGACAATCGGTTATTGAGAGAAAATCGTCCGTCCGTATAAGTTAAAGACCTCTGGTTTGGAAACCACAATTCAATTGAATGTGTGGCAAACCAAAACTTATGGAGGATACCGCAGATGCGAAAGCAATACAAACTGAGCGAAAATCGAGCGATATAAAATACTAACATCATATTTATATAATACGATGGGATGAATTAATAAAAACCCAAATGAACTTTCATACGACACTGAACCTGCTGAAAGCGATATTTGGTCAAGTAGTTGATAAGGATGTTCCCTTAGACCAGGGGTGCACAAAAGTTCCTTATGGAAGTGCAAACACCAATACATTTTAAGAAAAACTAATTTTTATTAAATATTTTTTGTTGTGGAAACTAATACATACAAAGAAAAAAGAAAAACAAAATCTACATTGATGCTCGATGTTGTCAATGTTTACCAGCAAAGTATACGAAAGTGTTGTTGCTTTGTATATAACGAAGAAAGACGAAAACACTAACAAAGCAAAGATGTTTGTGTTTTTGTTTTCTCGTGCTGAGTGTGCCCTATACGTATATAAAATACACAGCCGACTGCTAAGCGCATTTACAAAAACAAATGTGCATGAAGTGTATAGGGCTTGGGCACTACTGCCTTAGACTTTGATCAAAGGACATCAACATTGCAATCGTCCTCATGTCCTAGAACAGTTAGGTTAGGTTAGAGGATGTGTACTTGTCAATTAAGACAAGTACAGTACCCGGAGGTCGAATTGACCCATTGTACAACGTCCTTAAAGAGGAAGGATAAGAGAGGGAATAGGATATAAAGGAGAGGAGATAGGAAAGGGAGAATGGGAAGCGAAGGGGTCACATAGACCCAACAAAGAAGGGAGACCGCGACTACCCTAATCAAGTCCTAGCGCCTCTCAACCAGCCTAAGCCACTAATGAATCTGTGGAGAGCCTTGATGTCGGCTCTCGACACAGAGTTCAAACTCTCAAAGAAGGCCCTGCCAAGGGTCCTCAGCCTCAACCTACCAAGGGCTGGGCAGTTACAGAGGAGGTGTTCGATAGTCTCCAACTCCTCCTCATCGCAACATGCCCTGCAATAGTCCCGCTGGGATCTGCTCCAGATTCCCGTCAGCGACCTAATCTCGCAGTGCCCTGTGATAAAACCGACAACCAAACTTAAGCTGGCCTTATCCAAGCCCAGCAGCCAACCTGTTCTCTTACTGTCCACAGCAGGCCATAGACATCTAGAAACGAAACAACCCGATCCGTTCCCCCAACGTCTCTGCTCTTCGTCCCCGACCCATCCATTGATGAGACCGTAGAGGTGGCAGACTGGGGGGTCAGGACCAACTATTAAATCGCCCCCAGAAAGCGAACCTAACCTAGCGAGGGCATCCGTTGTCTCATTGCCCAGTATTCCGCTATGACCCGGAACTCAGCAAAGACGGATACGGTCTAGTCCAAAAGTCCTCAACGACTCTTTGCACTTGCGAACGAGCCGTGATTTGCACCAGACCGACTCAATGGTCCTAAGGGCAGCCTCACTGTCAACGAAGATCACGTAAGATTCCGAAGCTGGGCCACCAGCAATGGCCTCAATAGCCTTCAAGATTGCGAAAATCTCCGCCTGGAAAACGCTGCAGTCATCATTCAACCTAAAGTGGAGTTCAAGACCGAGTTCCCCATTAACAAATGGAAGAACAAATAAAGAACAGTTAAGTATTCATAATTAACTATTAGTCGTCTGAAGTGATTATGGTGATTATAGGTAGAATCGTATTAGCAGTTTTAAGTTTTTGCATAATTCTGATCAAGGTAATGTCTGATTTATGCGACACAGACAAAAGTGATTTCATCCAATTTACCAGAAATCGAAATTTTGATTTATAATTAAACAGAAAACGAAAAAAAACAATGTAAATGTAATATAAAAGAGAATAAAACTTTCACCGCATTTGAATCATTAGTAGGGTTTAAAAATTGATTGGACGTACCTTAGCAAATAATAATTTATTTGATGGCGAATCTTTGCCTAACCTATGTTCCGTCGTAGAACATGCGTCCATAAATGCCTGAGCGATTCCGCTAAGGCTGGCATCGACGGTAACTGTTTTGTTCACATCAAATATAAAATCTGGATTTTTAATAAAATTAACCCAAAATCTTAAAGGCAAACTATTTGATTTCCATGCGTGTACTATATCTGTATCGTAAATGTCGTGACGCCGTGCAGCTTCATCTAAGAGATCAAATAACCATTTTACGGCCGGTGGTAACTCTTCATTAACTGTTAATATGGTAGCAAAAAAATCGTCAACAAATTTTTGTATAGTGCCTTTAGCTGCCAGAAGACGTGTTAAATACACTTCGGGTATTGTTTTGTGCGTACGTTCGCCGGTTGCAGCACATGACGATGTAGTATTATTGGTATTATTTGCAGTGGCTGATGATGATATTGCCGAATTCTTCATATTCATATAATGATCGGGCATTAAGGGTTTAATCAAATGATAAACACGTGGCTGTTGTAGGCCGGATTCAATATCGTTGTTTATTATAATATGAGATTGGGAATTATTAATATAATAGACTGGAAAAAGTAATATGATGGAATTAAAAGTACAATTAAAAATATATAGTAGTGATGAACTTACAATTATTGTAAGGGTGAGGTTGTTGTTTTGTATATGGCAAATTGTAACTATCATTTTGTCGAGCGACTAAACTCATAACTGCTGATTCTTTAACCCCGTAATGGGCTAAAGTATTCAAACGTTTCCAACAATTAATGGTTTTTGTCGTTAAATCCTCATCCTGCAAGATTAAATGACCTCCTCGACCATGACGCCACTCTAAATCTACTTCATGCACGGATGGTCTCATCGAAAAAGGAGTATTTTTAAAGAGTGCATCCAGTATTTTACTTTTAACCTGTGATATTGTGTCCCAATCTAAAACTTTACATTGTACTTTTTCATCCAAATCATCTTGTACAATATGTAAAACCACCACGGAATGTGGTATTTGTTCATGCAGTAGTCTTTCTTCCGAGAGGGAATAACGCGCATCATGAGTTATAGCGTCTACAAGACCCTTTTCAATTTGATGTTTAATGGCTTTGAATAATAAAAACAAACTCGAACCGGCATACTCTTTTAAGTAATCGTACATACAAATAGCCATATAATTCGTCAACATTTTTTCAACAACGCTTTCTGTACGACGTAACATCAATTGTGGATGTTTACTGCACACAGATTTATCGACTAAACGAAGCAATAAGCATTTTAAAATTTCTGTCGCATATTCCATTTTGTTCATTAATACAATCATTAAAAGAGATGCAACATTTACTCTGAAAAAAAAAAATTGGTTGGTGAAATTGTGGAATACTTGATATAGATATCGATAAAGTGTTCTTAAACTGTCGAACAGTTGTTTCTTTTAAACACGATACCAAAGACACATAATCACATGTTGAAATTGAACATTTTACATAAGTTGGCTTATAAAATGAGAGCTAATCATTTTCATTAAATTGATATTTTTAAGAAATTTAGTATAATAAATAAAATGTAATAATTTAAAACAACATTTCATGAAACAAGTAATACAGATTCATATTCTGTAAAAGATATAGTTATCAAATTCAAAGCCTCTAATCCTCTCCAAATAATTCAAACGATCTTGTAAAAATTAGAATTTCATCCTCGTTTAAGAACTGTAATACATCTATTATATATGTATATCACTTATATACATATATAGATAGGTAGATTTGCGGATGTATAAGCCACAAAGGCAAATTAAAAAATTCCATGGAAGAGAGAAAGGAAAAAATAAAATAATTAGTAGGGAGAGTTATATATGCACACCCTTCAGCCAACTAAAACTAATAATAAAACTCAGGAGAATCTAACACCGACACACAGTTTAAACCTCAAAGACACCCTTTTTCAGTATATTCAACCTCCTGCCAAGATGCTCTATCGTCTCTAACTCCTAATCTGAATATGCTATGCAGAATTCCGACCGAGATCTGTTTGACATCCACATTAGCGATCTGACATCACCACGTCCCGTAAGAAACCCAATTAACAGTCCTACGTTTGACAAACAGAACCCTAGCAGAGAGCTGGTTCTACCTTCGTCAATAGATGGCGCAGTTCTCTAGCTACGTAATATCTTTATACCTATACACCAAGATTTCCTCTTCCAATGAGTAAATTTGAGCATTAGGACCAACAACCCAAACGTGAATCGAGTGAGAATCCCATCAGGAAAAGGTGTCAACCATTCCGTTTCTAGGACCAACAGAAACAAACCTGATCGTATTCAAAGACCCCTGTAAAGTCCTTAGGGCAGCTTGACGGTCTACAAAAATTTCGTAAGAACCCACATTAGTACAAGCGAGTTCAGCCACAGACTCAATAGTCTTGACAATAGCAAATATTTCCTCCTAAACCAACCTGTATTTTTCATTCAGCCTGCAATAAAGCTAAAGTCCCGGATAATCAAAAGAAGTCCCCATTCGTGAAATATGTGTACTAAGCCATGTTGAGGGTTCTCCATTCATTCACAAAACGCAATCCGATACAAAAATCTTCACAACGGAGAAAAACACATCTTTGTGAACCATATCAGACGGAGAAAAACTTCCAGAATATCGGCGCAACCGCTCGGGCGCTATTTTCAACACATGATTCTCTCTGGCAATACGCGCTGCACAATGTTTGCAATATACTAAGTCAAATGGAGTCAGACAGAGAATGGTTTCAAGATCAGTCTGAAGATCTTGCCTACGGTAAAACAAAGATTCAATCCGCTTTACTTTATACAAGATCCCACATGGATAAGTCCTATTTTTTTATATTATATCATTTATGAATATATTACAAAAAAAGTAGGGGAGTTCAATAAGAACAAGACCGCTCAGTACAAATGATAAGAAAGAAAGTATTTACGAACTAACCTTAAAAAGCACTTTATATCGTAAACATTTTAGAATCTCTGTCTAATTCTGAAGCCCATACTTTATGCATTTTGTAAGCATCAAATTTTTAAAATAAACAACTACATTATAGGCGTACAAGAGTGTAACTTAAAGTATTGTCAAAACAGATATACTATATACATTACAGTTATGTGGATATAAATGAGAGAATGAGTGTAACTAATATTGTATAGTTTTGCTTTTGCACACACACTATACTCATGACAACCAAAACAGTTGTTTATTGTTTTGACTAGAGTATGCTATAAGCTATGTTTTTGTTTTGGAAATAACTGTTGTAACCATAAGTATTTTTAAATGTTGATAGTGAAACAAACATAAAGTAAACTTTGGTGCTGTACGTAAATATTATAAACAACAACAAAGCGTGCGTCCAGGGAACAATTTACTATAACCGCCATATCTCCGAAAGAATTTCATAAATCTATCCCGGATAAACGACCACCGATAGACCGTTGCGAGACCTACAATTGATGGAAGAACTTTCACCATCAACACCCGCCAACAGTTTAAGGGGAAAAAACACTTTCTCCTTAATTTAGACATCTCCAACAAAAACGAAATATGGAAAAAATTTTCTTCGGCGACTGCCTCTCAGCAGATTCCTGGCAAGAACTCTGAGAGTAAATAAAATTGCCATCAAGTTCCTCAAAAATCTGTCGTTCGGAATCGATTTTAAACTGTAGGTCTCACCACTCATGTATAAAATTAACAAACATAAGTGGTGTGAGCAGCTAGGACGTAATTGAGATTGAAGGGTTGTAGTGACCAATTATGAATGTATATCTCCAAGCCGTACCTATTCCATTCTCCCTTTTTCCTATAAAAATTGTTTGACAATATTTTTTCAAAATTATTCATTTCTACATTCACTGTACAGCAATCGTCATACAAATTATACATACTTATCGTTATCCACCATCATAGGAAAACAAATATGTTCCTTTCATTCTCTCTTTATCCTCTCGCGCCATAACTGCTACAAATAATAATAACACCAACTTATAACTGAAACACAATCACTCATCTATACGCACTCAGTTCAGTATATACACGGAAACATGTGCGAACAATTGTAAATACCAAAAAGTTTTTATTCCAGAGAATGGAATAGTATGCTACCCAGTCGGCTATAACCGAAAAAATTTCTCCTGTTTTCCTTGTTTTTTCTCTGTTTAATTTACATAGAATGACTCTAGCTAAATGAATTCCTCTATATGTTTTCCTGCTTTACGTGAAACTTTTGTCTTAAGTTAGATTGTTGTCTTAAGTTAGGTTCTTCCTTTAAGTTAGGTGTTGTCCATTTTTTTTCGTTTTTCTATTTTTAACAAGAATTCTCTTTTAGGCTTGAAGTTAGTATTAATCTTGTTTTTACTCTAAAATTTCGCAAAAGTCGAGGTAGGTTGGTTGGAGTGGTAGCTCTGATACCAAAGCTTACTTCGCCACGCATAGCTGTCCGTTGTGATGCCGCAGGTAAGCGCAGTCCCTGTACTGACCGAATTCCACTTAACTTATCGAAGAAGATCTATGGTACTACCCTCAGTCCTATTGCCATGTCGATCTTTTTCAAACATTACATTTTGAAAAGCATTCAATTTTACAAATTACAAATTTAATTTTGCTTGGGCACTCACTTTATAAGCCAACTCTAAATGAAATAAAATGATGTCTAACTATTTAGTGTATTTATATACTTACTTATCTCGAATATTAAAAGATTTCTGCGCTTCCAAAGTGTCGATAAATGTTAATACGAAATATTTGTTGCTAATAAGTTGCTCAAATTGCAACATGGCAGTATCATAATTTGTATGAGGACTACTCATTCGCAACTGAAAAGAAATATTAATTTTTTGTTTAATGTTAATAACTTTTAATAGTTTTCCAAATATTATTTTTGTAGTTAGTTAGTGTTATAGAGAACGAATTAGCTACAAATGTTTATTTTTGTTTTGGAATAGGCGACCGCTTTCAGCGATCATCCAGTGTACGCGATGAAGAGATTGAACTTATTCTTCGGCCATGACGATTGCTCAAACACTCAAAAGTAATTTCGTTACATTTAATATACAATATACATCCATACATACTTGTCATGTGTCAATAACTGAATGTAGTAAAATCAAATTTTGTTTTAATCGTGTTTAGTAATTGAACTGAGGCATCTAACTTTATTTACGGCCTTCATTAGCATATATACATATGTACATATATTTTACTCAAGTAATTTCTTCAAGTTTAAATTACATTACAGAAGTCGCCGTAGTCTAGTAGGTAGTGTGTTGGCTTATTAGACGTAAGGCCCGAGTTCAAACCCCAGGTCAGACATCAAAACGAAAATATGAAAAAAATATTTCTTCGGCGACTTCCTCTCAGCAGATTTCTGGCAAAAACTCTAAGAGTAAATAAAATTGCCATGAAAAGTTTCTCAAAAATCTGTCGTTCGGAGTCGACGTTAAAACTGTACGTCCCGCCACTCACGTATAAAATTAACGCACACAACATAAGTGGCGTGAGAAGCTAGGCCGTAATCCTGACTGATGGCCGTAGTCATGACTGAAGGGTTGTAATGGCCAATTATGTACAATGTATGTATGTATGTTAAATTACATTATTACCAAATTTTTTGATATCTATTGACATGTTTAAATAAAGTGAATCTTTAATTTTAGATAAATTAAAGTAATAAGGAAGAATAATTAAGGAATGATATACGTAATTGTTAAAAATTACGTAATTGCTTTAATATTTAACTTACACCTAATTTTAAATACATTCAAAGAATAACATTCCGGATTATATTTCAAAATAGTTACTTTTGCACTTACCTTTGGGGAGTTTAATATAGGATGATCAGTTACGCCGGGGAAAAATACTTTCATAATATAATTAACATGATCTAAAGTTGGTATACCAGAAGTTTCCAGATCAGCAGTTAAATCTGTCATATCGGTTTGCAATTCAGCAAAAGCCTGCTTACACTCAGATCGTACATTACTTTCTAAAGTAATCATTTGGATTTGTATACGTTTGTATTCTCTTTCCGCTTGTGTTGTTTTTCGTCGATATATGAATAAAACAATTATTAATAAAACGACAACGATGAGAATGGTAAATATAATCACCCACATAGCATGTGAAAATGTATAAGGCTTAAGTAGCTCATATTTAATATGACCTATTACAAAACGTAGATTTCTACCAACGTTAACAACAACTAAAGGTAAGTCATTGAGTTGTTCGACACCATTTTCGTCTGTAGCCGCTGGTTGTTTTTCGGGGGGTGTGCAAAGCAGCTGTGTGAGCGTTAAGCTTGTAACATTACACTGCTCGGTTCCTATGGTTACTTTCACGTCAGATTCATCAGCAGCCACGTTCAACATTTCCCCTTCAATTACCAATGTGTCACCTTTATAAAGCTTCAATTTTTCATTGAAGGCATGATAGTTGGGATCTTGAACATAAACAATTGTACTCCTAAGGCTAGGAAAATATTTATTTAAATCTTTAACCCATTGAACATTATCCATGTTGAAACCTAATTGAAGGTTAAGTTGAGTTTCACGAATTTTAACAAAAGCTGCTACATCTTGTGATTGATAATAACCGTCATTATGGTGATTAATATTTCCGATAGTGCTATAAATATATGACATATCTTGATTATATGGAACATTACGTTTTATTAAGGGCTTATAGTTTGAATTAAAGGATGCCAATGAAGCAGATCCATGGTGTCCTGCCATATCTCTCTGCTGATTTAACGCCATTTTATATTCTAAAAACTTGCGTGAAACAGCTGGTGAGGGACATTCCATTTGACTGGAATTTATAACGATGCAGGTGGTTTTATTCAGTCGTTCACTTTCATAAAAAACTTCCAACTCTGGTTTTTGTATTGAATCTAAATACATTCCATGGACAGTTAAAAGACGTCCACCACTAGCAAAACTCCTTAAAGGTTTAATTTCCATTATCGTTGGATCCTGGGTATAATTATATATGGAACAAGGTATGGGAAGTGAAGGCAAATTGTAGTGATAATTATTTTGATACAAAATGTGCTGGTCATATAAGGTTCGCAAATTTTGCTGTTGTGGCAATTGACAAGTATATGTGCGATTAGCTCCGTCCACCATTAATCGCAACATACGGATAGGTTCCGGCTGCGTTGACTCCGATGTAATGCATGTTAAACGAGATGACGAAGCTTGTATCATATTTATGTGACATTCATATTCGTCTAAAAATGCTCGAATATTTGAACCGATATTTAGATATTTTCCCATTAATGTAATTTTTGTACCACCGGATTTGGGACCAATAGTAGGTGTTAATCCATTCAACTGTATATCCTTAAATTGAAACTGTACACTAGATTCAGTAAAGCCTGCATCGTTAAACACCTTCACGGGTGCTGTTAATTCGTGATTAACGCTCCCAGTACGACATTCAATTTTTACTGATATTTCATAATTAACCAATTCACATGGTACGGAGCCTATTGAAATTTTTCCTCTTACATCTTCCTCGCGAATACCCAAGTTGCTACCCTCTATTGTTACCAAAGTTCCACCTTCAATAGGTCCAAATAAGGGCTTTATCATATCAATACGTGGACGTGGACATTCGTTAAATCTATTAGAGTCAAAGTTATGAGCTGAAGGTAAAACTACAGCTGATGATGATGAATCATCAAGATCCGTACAAGTTTCGTTGTAAACACATGTGTTGGCACACCATGCGCACTGATATTTTGGATCTCTAGTAACACATAAACTACAATCAGCATGTTCGCGGTGCGAACCCAATACATCACATTTATACAGTGTAACAATGGCCGTATCAATATAGTGTTGGCGATTCCATGTAATATCTACTTTAGCTTTATATTCATAAATATTTTCCTCGTAAAAATAAGGAGTCTTTTCACATACCACCACACGATTGTTTTCTATACGCGCAGGAAGAAGCATTTGCGCTGCCTCTATTTGTACTGTACACAAGAATCCAGAGTGAGCACTCTTTGGTTTTGGTAAATTCTCAATTTCAAAACGTATCTCTTTTGGCACTCGTACTGGTAAAAGGATTGGATTCTTTGTACGTTTTAAATGCGGACACTCAAATTCTTTAGAAATAACCTTCTCCGAGTTTCGACATTGTTCCATTTTGTGCACGCATTTATTATCGTAAATACACCACTTGCAATCCCAAGAACTGTGAACGCACATCTGGCATGTGCTGTGATGAGAACAGTCAAAGAAAGCGAAAGATCGGGTAACAAAATCTTTATTAGTTTCAGAGCTACGAACTGACAGTGGAACTAAAGTATGATCCATATTAGATGGTATTGAAGGACGTTGGGATAACGGGGGTGTCATGCATGATAACCCATTTTCTAGGACTTCAGCATCAATTGGTGTTGAATTGCCAAAGACACAGCGATATTTTCCATTAAACGGTTCCGGTAAAGTACGTATAATTAATTGTACTTGTGAGACTTCAGTTATTGGTATCTTATCTGGTAATATTGATTCAAAGTCAATACATTGCTGACCACTTCCTAGCGAAAGCCAACGGGCTGCTGAAGTGTCTTTTTGACAAGTGGAACGTACTGTACACCGTTTCTCTAAGGAACACCAACCACAAAAAGGATCACGTGATTCCAGACAAGACGAACAGTTCGTATAAACAGAACAGTGTTCAATTCGCAGTTTCGTTATCTAAAATAAATAAAGTGACACAATAATTTAATCATTTATTTATGACTATTCATATTATCAAGCAAAAATTGATAAAAGACTGGTATTCGAGTTTGTTACTTATGTTTAAAATAGGGTACAATAGGGTAATAGGGCTGCCGTATACAGCCGGATGAATAAATGCTTAAATTTACCTTAAACAAAGTTGGAAAAAGTCCCTTAGAACAATATTTAACTTTATACTGAATTAAAAAAGAGGCTTCGATTTTTTCATAGACTACCTTCGAATACGTTGAAAATAAAGCATGAGCGATGTGTCAAATATCGTTACAATAAAATGTATTCGATTCATGTTCACAAAAAATAAATTAATTAATTGGAAAGTTGAATATCGACATTTATGCCAGTCAGGTGGTAGAAAACTTCAATTTAAGAAGAATTAACAGTATATTTGAAATAAAACATAAAATGTTTTACTTGTATTAACTTTAAGTTTTCAAACGACGTTTTACTCAGCTTGGCTTTTATAGAATAAGGTACAAAAATTACAACATACCCTTTGTTTAGAAAGCACATAAAGAAAGTCTTTCTTGGGGGACATCATGGTATCCTGTAGAATTTGATTGCCAGGATCCACAATTATTTCCTCATATTCTCCAGGTTGATGTCCAGATATTAAGACCTTCTTAATTACACCCTTATCTGTTCCTAAAAACGCTAAAGAATGTGGTCCAGTTGTCGTGGCTGTTACAGATGTTATTGAAACATTCTCAAAATGAAATAACGCATGAGACGTAATAGGTGAAACACCGCTAATTTTTAAACCAACATTGCAAAAGCTGTACACATTGCCAGTAGTCTGAAATAAAAGAGCATTTCCGGAGTAGAATATCATTCATTTACCACAAAAATATAGCAAACTTACTCCAGGACATCGTCCATCATCTATGGTACCGGATATGTAACCCAAGTTGCGGTCTTTAATAGTTCCATTAAAACATAAATGTATGTTTTCATTAAACACTTCTTCTATTTCTTTCAGACTATAAATACACATTGCTGACTTGTCTTCCGGCTGGTTAGTTATCTCGCGAGATGGTGAAAAAATTGCTACCAAGACCTGTTCTCCTTTTTTGATACCCATTTGTTGCGCCAATTTTTGGCCAGCTTCAGTTATTTTAGCATCACGCAGAATATTATAATCTACATTATTGTGCGTAGCTAAACATTGTATAGTTATTTCTGTGTAACTGTCGTAATTGGAATCTGTAATACAGATTCGTGCCAAACGAGTCACATAACCAGCTTCTTCTGCCAGGTGGGAACGTTTTTGAACAATTATAAAATAAGCATACTCGGACGAATTGAATCCATACATATAATCAACCAAAAAATGATCTCTGTACTTCACGTCAATATTTATAATAGACTGTTTAATTTCGAATTCCGCATAATTTAAATCCTCCAAACGTCTTGAAGATATAGCAGGTACATCATGTCTATAATCGCCAACGTTGGTGAATGTAGTGCCAACATAGAGTATATCTTCCTTTTTCCAAGAATATTTTGCAGGTCCAACAAAAGCATATGTAGAGGCGAATTCATCATTTGCCGCTAAAGGTATATCAATGGATTGAGGATTTTTTGGAAATCGAGCTAAACTATAAATATCACAGGCACCTTGACGGATACTACCACAGGCAATCAAAATACCATCGCCTTGAGCATAACTAACAATCAATATCTTATTGTGATTGTTGACGAGGGAGGTCTCAACATCGACTGAGCAACCGCTGGCATGGCACTGAGGAGAATCATGTTCGGGACCAGTTAAAGCTTGTGACAAAACTCTCAGATTTTCATTCAATTGTAAAATCTTGTTCGTTGCACCCGCATAGAATACATTTTGCTTATAATCATAAGCCAAATGTGTTAAATAATTTTTAGAGCTTCCGTTTCCCTGACCCGTCGATGATGGACCACCCGTAGATGAAGGAGATGTTGTTGAATGATTGCCATTTCTGGAGGCAATTGTGGAAGTTGCTGGGAGCCCATTAGCACCCTGATCGCTCAAATGACCCGTTGATATCTGAGGTAAGGTAAATTGAGCCACTATATCACCAGAAGAAAATACTTGGGTTTGTGTTGAATTTGAGTGTTTTACGGTAGAGTATTGCGTTGCTAAACATTCCACTTCATTAACGGTAGCAAACGAAGACCAAACCATAAGACAATAACATCCAAACAAAAGCAATCGTATTGCTAATCCAAATGAAGGCTTTCTTTTTCCATGACGTATTTTTGACATGGGTTGTTTTGTGTTTTTTATTTTGTTTTCGTGAAATAAAAGGGGTTTAAATTTACAGCAGGTCCTTTTATATGTCATATTTTAATCCAATTATATATGTGTATATATTCTTAATTTTATATGCACAAATTTATACGTAGATATACTCTTTCAAAATCTATAATACAGTTTTAGCTTAGAATTAAATGCATATATACAATTAATTTATTAAAATTTAAATTATTTCCTTTAATTATTCTGCCTTTAAGCTATTGATGTTGATGAAGACGTATCGTTTGTTTATATTTTAGCTTGCAAAATAGAAATACATTTTCTTTCACTTATTTCTTATGTGAAATGCACATCATGTCTCAATAGGCGTTGATGTTTATGTATGTCTAAGTAGTATGAATTCAGTCTTTTTCTTTATATGAGGGTATTGTGAGGAATTACTAAAAATATTCAGTATGCGGCAGCATTTTTATTACACATTCGATAGTATTATATACATAATTTGTTGAAACAACGCAGTAATAAAAGCCATTTCCTAGAAATAAAAATAAATTTAAATAAACATTATCATTATGCATTTATAGACAGACCACGGTTAAAAATTATAGCAATAACAATTATTGATTTTAAATAATCTAAAATATATCGTTGAGAGGAATCATTATAATTGAAACTAATTTAGATTTTATAAGGGATTTTAATCTTAATTTTTTTAATAAGTTTCTCATGGTTGTAAGAAAAAAAACTAAACTGTAAATTTTGTTATGTACTAGACAGATATGTATCCTTAATAACAGAGGAAAGCTTCATGAATTATTACTAAAAAATTATTCACCCCTATTATGCGTTTTAATTACGTCTCTGGATTCAGTTACGCGTTGAACGATCATTTATATTCCAACTCACGATAGGATTAGAAAACATTATAATTTTTTAAAAATAAAAATATTACTGCAGTTTTAATCAAAAAACACTTCCGAGAAAGTTCGAATACCATAGCTAAATCCGAACGTCCCCGGAGGGCTCGTCCCCATAACGTAGGGACACGTACACACTACAGTCCGGACTGTAGCGGGTAAGGGAAAAGTAATGGCAACAAGAACATAAATCAGCTACAGAACTTAATCACAAGCTGAATAAACTAACAATTAACAGGAACTACCTATAACTAGAACGAAAATACATTTTTATATAATAATTTACAAATTAATGCCAGCATATAAGCTACGTTTTATATTACAAACACTACAATTAAAATCAATAAAATTATAATATAAGTTAAAATCATTACATAATCTACGAAAAGGAAAATTACATCCATAGTTCGTTCTATAGAAATCTAGAGAAAGAGGGCGATAGTGCCGTGAAAATCTTGCAGGAATACTGAAATTCAGGTTACAAAGCAAAAACTCAGAATCGATATCACCATTAACCAGATTAAAAATAAAACAAACACCTAAAACAGTTCCTCTACGTTCCAAAGTTGGAAGCTTTATCAAACCTAATCTAGCCTCATATGAGGGAAACCCATTGGCATAATCCCATCCTAAGCCACGTAAACAGAATAATAAAAACTGCCTCTGCACATACTCTATTGAATCACTATGACAACGATAGTATGGATTCCAAACAATAGACGCATACTCCAAAATAGGTCTAACAAGTGAAATGTATAGCAGTCTAGTTATATAAGGATTAATGAATTCCCTAGCCCATCTTTTCACAAAACCAAGAACAGCCCGAGCCTTGCCAATCATCATACTAATATGATCAACAAAAGACAGTTTCATATCCAATAATACTCCCAAATCAAGAAATGTAGTCACAATTTTCAAAGGGCAAGAATTAATCACATAAGTGGGCGAAATCACGCCCCCGCGAGAGAAAACCATGCATTTACAGTTTTTTAAGTTAAGATCCATTAAATTAACTATGCACCAAGTTACAAACAAATCAATATTTCGCTGAAGAACAGCCTGACCATCATCATCAAAAGTATAAAATAATTTAACGTCATCAGCATACATTAGAATATTACAATCAGAAATAGCACAAGGAAGATCATTAAGAAACAATAAAAACAGTAAAGGACCCAAATGGCTACCCTGCGGAACACCAGAAGTAACATATACAGTCTTAGACAATACATTCCAAAACAATACCCTCTGAGTCCTAAGGGAGAGGTAGGAGCCTAGCCAACGATGAATAATATCGGGAATACCGATTAATGTGGTCTTACTGTATATAAAAAATATCATACTAGTGTTATCCTGTTTAAATAATAACTACTTCAATTATTGTTCGATTTTATCACACAAAGAGTCGATCTTATCGCAATAAAATGCACTTTAACCCGCCAATGGTGACGCCAATTTGACTTTGATTAATGGTGACGCCGGTCTCATGCACCGGGGTTTTCAACTGAAGATATTTCGAAACGTGTTACTAATAGTTAATGTTTTTTTTTATTTATTTGACAATAAAACAAAGATATTTAATCATTTAAGCTCTTTTATTTCAATACTAAAATTCACAAATGTTTTTAAATAGAGCATTCAAAATAACAATGTTTTAACAATACATTTTTTAAAATTAAGAAAAAATAAATAAAAATCACATATTCATTAAGGAAAATAATGTTAATTCGTCTTTCGACAATAGGAACTTTAATAAAAGAACAAAAATTATAATAAACACAATAAAATAAGCGAATAATAAAAAATTCATTCTTGATTATTTCACCTACATACACGGTGACTCACGGTCTCATACACCAGGTTAGGAAAAAAATACAGAAGTTGTACTCACGAAGAAGTTTCGTCATGAACTGATGGTGGGGAATGTGCAATGTTGCAGCTACTCGAAATCGCAACAAAAAACAATAACGGAGAATAAAGTTACACGAATTTTTTAACACAACCGGTCTCACAGACCAACACGTCACCATTGGCGGGTTAAGAATATCAGCACTAATTCGATACTTTTCAGTTGAATTTTACAATTAAATATAGCCAAATTTGAAAAAATAGAGAAAAAAATCACACTTTCTTAGTTTATTCGATCAAAACTCATAACATGTTAGTTTTAACAAGGTCTTAAAGGAATATCCCTATCCTTTGAATTTCGAAAATCGGTTTCAAAATATTTGAGTAATTAATAAATTTGCGTGTTAAATTCCAAAAAACTTTTTGAGATCTACTCAATTAAATATACAAGTTACACCATATATTTAAAAGCTATGCTTACATACGATGGGTTAAAAATCTATATAATTGATTGTAACACCAATTAAAATTTTAGTCATCTAGGGCATACTATAAATATGTATAATGTTTGAATCCAGCGCATGCAACGTTAGTGCAAATAATGCTAGCCGAATAAAGTTTTCTAACTGACTCAAGGAAGTCTGAAAATCAACTTCAATATCACGCTGTATTAAAGTAAATATTAATGTAATTACTAATGTAAAATTAATTTTATATGGCTCTATAGCTTGAAATGCTTCTCCAATACATAAACTCTTCAACTCTTTCAAAACAAAAATTTTTAACGACAATATGTGAAGTGAAACAAACTAAACCTCGATGTACAGTGGACAGCAAAAGTCTTAGTACGGCAATATATTTTGCAAAAAAAAAAATCCCCACAGGCTTAATACTCTTGCACAAAGTCCCGATATGACTTCAAGAGAGTATTTAGGAGATCATTTGAAAGAACGGTTACGTAATCGCTAAACTTCAAACAAAAGTCAACCGAAAAACTTGCTCATGGTGCCACCAGACAAAACTTGTACATTCAATTCCAAATGGGTTAAATGAAGTGCTTGACCTTAAGGGATATTCTACTAAATACAATTGATAACATTTTCATGTTAGGCCTTTGAATTTTAAATTTACTCAGGGTTCTCCTAGGGGGTACCTATGGAGTCATCTGAAAGTTTTCCTTATTTTTCTTTTGTTTTATGAAAAACATTAAAAAATTGTTTGTTTTATAATAAAATAGAAATTAATTAATAAAATAAATATATAAAGTATAAATTTTTATACAAAGTTTTGGCTAAAATTCATGAAATTAGTAAAATGTATTGCCGTACTAAGACTTTTGATGTCCACTGTATATAAAAACATCATTCGATGTCGTCAGAAATGCTATCCACTGGAATCCTTACGGGTCGCAATATAAGTCGATCGGATCTAACATTTTGATATTCGACATTGCAACGATATTAAAATGTGTAAAATCTATATAAGAAAAATTGCACCCTTAAATAGATATGAATAGATGAAATTTGTTGAGACCCTTTGGTCCTTAGAGGGCAGAAAGAAATCTAAAGTAGACCGCAATTCTAGCTGCTGCTATTTTACACATAGAAACGCAGCGGTGCCCCGATATTCTATTTCGTAAACTTCAAATGCCGAGGCCGTGGGTTGGATTCCCACCAGAAACCCTGGTTGTTTTGTGAACACTTGATTGTTGACATTATACGATTAACCGAAACAGAAACAGAAAGCGAGAATTATTGCCGAAGGTTATGCACTGGTCATAAAAATTGTCGCACACTTCTCCTCTTCCATTTCTGCTATAACTTTCTGTAATTCCAAGACAAAACACTGCATGAGTAAGAGTTAATCTCCTGATTAAATAAATACAAAAATAGCATATTTAGTCACATATAATTAGCAATTAATGTATAGTAAATAAATATTCCAACAAGTTAAAATAAATTCAACGTTTTGGATTTTTAATAAGACAATACCTTATTAACTTCTCGTACAAAATAAATCCTTGAATAAAATTAAGAGTATTTTGTGAAAGGAATATAAAATAACAAAATAATTTAAGGATTTCATTGTGTGTAAGAAACCAAATGAATGGAAAATGCCCTTTAATTTTTGTTAAACAGTTTTATACCTCAAGAATTATTTCGATGGGTAAGAAGGGGCTGGTTGTAAAGACACAATAAAACATGGTATTGTTTGAATAGTTTAATGTTAAAAATCTTTTACATGATTAATCTTCCCTTATTTTTGCTTTCCTAATTATAATTAATGAAATGGAAAATATTATTATTAAATATTTTATTTGTCAAAAAAAAATGTAATTAATTAATTTGAGAAGCTTCAGATGGCGAACAGAATAATCACCACAATCTTTTTTTATTTTTCTTTTATTAAAATATCATTTCGTTGCTCACATTTATGTTTTTAAAATTATACTTTTTCGATTGAATATTAGTAAACTTCATTCATTTAAGCACCGAAAAATCACAAAATAGATTTATTTAGATTGCAAAAAACAGTAAAAATCTATAAGTAAAGGATTGAAATTTCATACAACAAACACTTCTTAAACAAAACAAATAATCGGCTTCTTAAATGATTTTCTTACGCATAAAAAAATTGTGTACACTTTATAAGATTCCAAACATTTACAAAAAAAAACACGTTATTCTGTATAGTATTTACTTTCAAATTAAATGTTGATAAAAGTTAGAAACCAAAACATTAATAACTTTGCATATTTTGATTAATATTCTGCTATTTAATTCATAGTTTCATTTTATTTTTAAATTTAAAGCATATCTTTGACGCTTTTATTTTATGCACATACACACAAAAGAAAACAATCCTGATTTTAAAAACACCACTGAAATTACAGAAATATAAATGATATACACACTAACCAGTGTTGTTAAGTGTTACGAAAAGGAACACACAGGTCGACACACACAAACAAATCTTTTACAAGTAAACAATGTATTAATGTTTTTGTTTTAATACCAAGAATAAATAATATAAAAATGTATTCCTTGATTATTAATTTTTTAATTTAAAACTAAAATATTATGTTATAATTTAGCACTTAATAAAACGCCACTTTAATTTCATTTAAAGGAAAAAGAGAATCAAGACCTCTCAATAGAGAAAACCACATTAAGCTATTGTTTTAATTTAAAATACCCACTTAAAATGAATTTTAGATTTGCTTTAATTAATTAAACATACTTTTAAGTAAAAAATCAAATTAAATTTTATAAAATATATCTCCTTTAGAATTTTGGAATAGATTCTTCCAATATTCTTATTGTATGTAATTGACATCAGTGTGTACATATTTCATCGTAACTTTAACATAAAAACCTACAATATCAAATTCGCGTTTTCAATTTTACTTTGTACGACGTTTATTAACTCTTATTACTACTAAGTTACCTCGATCCATTTGGCATTCTCCATATTCACTTTACAAGTCTTTGATAGTGTAAAACGGTTTTTGCAAATTTAAAGCTTGTCAAAATTATGCTTGACTTTAGCACGTTGAAACCTTACTTTTACAAACTCTTGATATTATGTTCTTTGTTTATACAACCGTTTATATAACCCAAAGAACGCCGAACAAAGTGTCCTTGCAAGTAAGCTTACCGCCCTATAAAGACTCTCTCTTTCTTTCGCTCTCGAAGTACTTTGCAAAGTATTTTGACAAACTCTCACAATTTCTTTAAACATTGTTTCACTTTTACACGTTCAAAGTTTACATTGGCAAACTCATGATATTTTATTGCCGCGTATACAACCATCGGTAAACGACGAACGAATAACAAAGTAGCTTTGCGATTATGTATAGCAAAATGCGAAGTCACCTCTGCTCCTTTTCCTTTTCTCTCTTACAAACTCAAATGTTTTGAACGTTCAAAAGGCGTCAAAATCAAGAGTTTGCAAAGATAACTTTGAACGTGAAAAAGGGCGATGTCGAAGAGAGAAGAGAAAAAGTGATAGACGTAGAATGCAGACTTTTGTTTGCTCCCAAAATTATTGGATTGTTGTTCGTAGTTTTTACATTGTTGTATTCAGTTATGTTTACTTAACTACTTTCTTTTATATAAGCCGAGGTAAGCCGGCAATGATTCTATTAAATGAGACAAAAAACAAATAAAGTTTTATGAATATTGTTATTGTTAATCTTGATCACTTAGACCAGGAATCAATTGAATCCTTATATTAACTTTCCTACAACTCCTATAGACAGTGGTTCACAGCTTATTTCAACTAGCACACTTAAAAAACTAATATAATTTCGAAACGAAGCAAGAATTAAATGAAAATTAATATAAGTTCATAAAACATATTCAAAAATTGAAGAAAAAGGTTTATTTATAATAATTGGTAGGATGCCCTAGTAATTTAGTAGGCAATATGGTTGGCTATTAGCGTGGATTCGATTCCTACTATAGACTCTAGTCTGTTGCACTATATTTACAGCCAGCAAAACATTGGCAACTGTGACTGGACGGACACCGGAGACCTCAGAACCACAATCATCCTGTGCGTAGGCCGTTTGATTTTCGTTCTGACATCCTCCTCCGGGAAAGTTGACTGGCCCGACGAACAAGGGGAGAACTTGGAACTGATCTACCCCAGCACCCAAGCGGAAACGTGTCGTTACAAATTGCTATGATCTTATCTTAGCTACGTCCTAATACCAGTTGGAGTAGGTGCGGGGATTATGTGTATTGCTTAGGACATCTCGCCTTGCTAATTGTGGAAAGTAATACCCGCCTTAACTTTGGATGCTAGATGATGACGTACGAGTATATCCAAATATTTTCGACATCTTGGGAACTTTGGGTCATCAGCCTTATGAGTTACATTTTTAAACTGTTTCGTTAGGCTGGTTCGGAATAATTTTCTTTAAAATAGACATTCTTTTATTGGCATATTGCTCACCAACTAAACCAATTAGAATCGGAAAACAGTGTGCAGTAGCAACCATTATAGAATAATTTTGGAACTTGAATTTAATTGAATTTAGGAAATTTGACTCTCTCTTTTGAGCTAACACACTTAGACAATATTAAATAAAAATATGGTTTTTAATACTTTCATAATAAAGTTTCATAAATTTAATAAACACGTGGCGGAGATAAAGCAAATATAAATCAAAGTTGAGTGCATAATTTTTTGTTGTTTTCTTGACAAGGTTGAACTTAAGTTGCGTGCTGCATACGTCACTATTATCAATTGCATTACATTTTGAATTTTGACAATATACGTACAAATTTCATGAAAAACTTAATCAAGCACAAGCATAAAGAATAATAAAGAAAGTCAGAGTGGTGAATCGCGTAGAAGAAAAGATTATGTTTAGTTTCGTGACAGAATCGAAGAAAAAAAGAGAGAAAGAAAAAGAAGAAAAATAAAAAATGCGATCTTACCAGCCAATTGATGAGAGAGATGAGACTATCAACATAACAAACCTTAATCGGAAAAAAACTATCCAAATCGGTTAAAGAAAACTCAAACTAAAATCTTCAGTATTCATCTCCGCACATCAGCGCAGAGATACAGAATGCGCTAAATTATTGCATGGGAACGGTGAATATATCCCACAAGTCGGTCCTTGCTCTCAAAGCACAATATCTCGAAAAGAATATATCAGATTCCTAGCAGATTTAATACCCAGTGCACTATGCCGTTCTTTGTTAAAAATAACACCGAAAGCAACTCATTACAAATGCATGCCCTGACATATAATACGGACTGCTACTTAAATTAGCCCCAAAATCATCTCCAAAGAAAATTGAAGAGTATTCCTGGGAATAATAGACCCACTTACCACCTTTGGTAAGGTGGGCATTGGATCCTTTCTGTCTAAGATGTTCTCCTTGGAAAATAGGTTCCTATCAAGAAAAATTTCAAGGTAAATAGCTCCAGCTGTAATCCTTAGCTAGACCTTGTTAAGCCTGGGCAGTCTATAATTCTCCATTCTATATTTGTAGAAAAGAACCAGTTTCATCCTAGTTGTATTGAAGCAAAGATCCTTACCCGATGATCGTCTCCCATATAAAAACTCACTTATGTTCGGTAGAAATTTCCCCGCGAGCATAAACGCTTTCCTTCCCTCAACTTCAAAATGTTTCAACATACTGTTTACAAAGCGAAACCATACAAAAGGGCGACGAAAAGTTCCTCTTAGTTTAGAGTTAATAACCAAGCTCATCCAGAGCCTCTTTGTTTTCTTCATTCTCAATTCTTCAGTGTACAAAAAGGCTGCAAGGCCGTAAAGCTCATAGTACAGTCCTTTTTCGATATGACCAACGGCATCGTGCAGTGCAGTATTCAATGGTTTTCCCCTCATTTAGGCATGATGAAATCTACGGTGGGTACTTTATCGATCATATGTGTAGAGTATTCTCTCAAAAATTTTCAGTAAAAACCACATCTGACTAATTGGCTTAAAGTAGTCCAATTTTTTATAAATATTAGAATAACCTCCTCGAACGCCAGAATCTACTCTAACATTGTATTCTTCAATACTGCTGCATAAAATACATAAAAAAGAAGAATAGACACTTGTTTACAGAAGCAGCAAGCATTTAAATTTAAAAGGTGAAATATATATTTATTAATGAAATCGTAAGCAAATAATAATCTGATACAGGCCTAATAATCTTATACGACTCAAAAAATAGGAAATATGAAAAATATTTCTTCCTGTAACTTTTTCTTTCTGGTCTTCTGGCCAAAGCTCTGAGAATAAATGAAATTGCCAGGAAAATTTTCTCAACTCTGTCGTTCGAATCTGACATCAAGACTGTAGGTTCCATTCAAGAATTTTTAATTTTTTTTTACTTGTTATACTTCGGTAAACTTTACTTTGGCAAATTGTGTTAAATTTTCGCAAAAAGTAGTCTCGCTTATTACGAGAGGAAAGTGTTATATAACAAATTTGCGTTTATACGCTAGAATGGCTGCACTGTCGTTTATTTTTTAATAGAATTAGCAGCACATAATTTTTCAATTTGCTGTCACTATTTAGTTTGAGATTTTTGTATACTATTCTTATTTGTATATTAAATTTAGTTTAAAAATTCGGTTAACTATATATATAAACATACATATGTGTATAAAATTTTATAATTTTTATAGTGATTTAATTCTTAAGTATTAAGTACTTAAACATTTATTTTAAAATTAGTGTTTTTGAATTATGGATGAATTGGACGAACAATTGAGACAATTAAGTATAATAAATAGCCGCTTGTCATTTGCGGATACAAACAAAGATGGTTTGTCGGACGATAATCATATTGATGTAGCGAAACTTGTAAACATTATCGAAGAGAAAAATAGTTCAAGCCAAGATTTTAATACATCGTTGAAGAATCGTTTAAATTATGGTCATGACTTAAGTTCTTCAAAGAAGGTGGGGCCTGTAGTTCCTCCAAAACCACTGAAAAAAATTCCAAATTTACCAGAGGTATTAAATATTTAAAAACTATTTCATTTATTTTATTTAAATATCGTCACTATTTTGTAGAATTTTGTTTATTTTTATAACTTGCTTTACAAACTTTTGAAAATGCCGGTAGACCAAGGAAGACTTCTTTAATTCAATTCTAATTAAGAAAATTTGATTTTCATACATTAAATTATCATTATTTACAAATCATAAATTAATCTTTTCCATAGTTTAACTGGGTTCACGAGATATCTCGCTTTTAGCAAATTGAACCTTGCGGCGGATTACGATATATCTCGTTGTCATGTTTTTTTTTTTTTGCGATTCAATCGTCAAATTTTTTGTTACGTTATCCGGGTGTCGAAACCTCACCCATTTTTATGGCAAATCATTTGAGAAATAACTTAATAGTGACATTCAGAGAATGCAAAAAATATCCGTCGATATAGCGAGTGCATCAGTATATCTAAGCCGATCTTTATTATTGGACATTTTGGAGTTTCAAGCATCGTATTTTAGGTAGTATTAATAAAGTAGGTAGTATTATATCTAGTCAACTGCGGCCTGCTCAATTACAATCAAATTTATAAATTGTGTATTAGTAAAACAAATTGCATTAAATAGATCTATAAATATAATGGGTATAAATATAATAGAGAAAATGTGCACGTTTTGAGCCCATGCAGGGCGCTTTACGCAAAGTGTTAATATACATACATATGTACAGATATATTAGCTATCATAATAGTAACACACCCATTTAAAATGGCTTACAGTTGACGAAACTTAGTAAGAATAAAACATAAAAAAGAAGAAAAGTGAAAACTTTAAACAATATTGCTTTTACATTTTATTATGTAATTGACTCCATAAAGCATTTACATTGAAAAAGAAAACCATTCATTTAATATAGTGCTGTTCGATAATGTAAGTCATTCTAAACTAAGCCTCTCCACTCGGCACCGTTTCGTTCGTTACCTAAAAGCAACTCGACGCCACTTTTTAACGAAAACGTTCATTCTGGAAACGTGATATTATACAATATAATTTTAGAACCAAGTAAGGAATTGTAATGAAATTTGTCTTATATGAATTTGTGGACAATGAAGAACGCATATTTTAAAAAAAATATCGAACATTTTATCTATTCGCTTCAGTACGAACTGAGGCCTTGTAAATTTTTTCTCTCGGATATCGGATTTCTTTATTATGGTATCAAGTTTCACACTTCACTAAGCCGCACCCTTGAAGCTTTGGACGCCTACTCCACTATATCTACATTTTAACAGAAAACTACAGGAGAACATGCATAACAACATAACATAATTGCCCATTACAATCAGTCAGGCTTACGGCTTAGCTTCTCACAAGAACAAGCAAATGTCAAAAAAAAATTGCGGTGGAAAAATTTCATTGTCCGTAATCGCTATCAAACTATCATGTCCCCTCAGAGACAACAACCGAGTAATATGCTAGACTTACGTTGCAGCCGAGTGCAAAGGGGTAAAATTATAAAAATTTCCGTTTTCTAATTACTATTTTCTTCTCTATGGTATTATGAGATTCTTCATAAGTTTATTACCACAACCAGTATCTAAATAATTAAATTAACAAATTATAATCACAGAATTAAGCAATAATTTCCTTAAATTCCTTGTCTGAACTTAAAGTGTTTTAAGAAAATTTAAATGCTTTCACTAAATCAGCTCTTATTCAAAAAGAGGCATAGTGTGTATTTTAAAAAATTCTTATTATTACATATTATTACATTCCATTAAATGACAGAGTTAGCTCTCTTACAAATGAATTAAGCCTTTCTATGCAACAAATTATGTAGTTCAATGTCTGGCATATCTGCAGATTTTTATTTTGTACTTTTGTATGTTCCCGAAGTTTAGTACAAATATGTTCAAATAGACGAAAACACATAATAGAATATAATTCTGACTTTGCTTTCTCAAATATATTCCTGTATGTTTGAATAATATATTTTGGAACCCCTAGGGCCATTATTACAACTTGTCGTTAAACTTCGGGTTAGTTAAAGGTACCTTTAGCTAAAGAGAACTGGAAAATTACCTTTAACTTATTTTCGTTATTACAGATTACAGATACAATTTTCAAAAAAAAAAAAGAAGAAAAATATGGCAGTGCCGGAGCAATGTTGAGAAAACTGCTCAATTATATAAGTTTTTTTTACGCAGTTGCAACCGCGCGCTTCGTGTTTTTTTATTGTATATGCTCATTTTGTTTAAATTTGAAGTTGCCATAATGACAAAAATATATAATATTTTAGCAAGTTCAAACATAAAGTGACCTTTAAATGTTAAAGGTAGGATGATCCTCCCTTTAGCTTAACGATCACTTCTATCTTATTGGGTACTTATAATAACGAAAAGCAATTTATCTGCCTGTTAAAATCCTCCTCTTGTTCTACTAAGTCGTTCGGCCCCTTAACAGTCACCACTATTGGAATGTGATCCGATTTCAGGGCAACAATTGTTCTCCTCCAGCTATTGTATGCAAGCAGTGAGGATGAGACGCTGGTGACGTCCGGTGAGCTGCTGCACGAGGCCGTTGTTCGAGTTGGAATTTTCTATTAATTGCCCCAAATTCGTAATCATCTCATTAATCGGTTCTCGTGGTGGGCGTTGAAATCCCCAATTTTAGGATGGTAATGGTTACATATACTGTACACTGGGGGTATTTTTGCATAGAGGATTTTCCGATCCATGTTTCCAGTCCTTATTCCCTATTCCCTTCACCTTCATTATTGGATCAGGGAGCGGCAGAGTAGGAATTTAAAGTAGTGTGTAGCACACATTTTTCTCTGCTATTAATGCATACAAAGATTTCTTTCACTATCTCTGCTAATAAAATAGTTCCCAGATGAGGAGAGTCTGGATTCCACTCTTAGTTTGGTTTCTTGGGACGCGGCTATGAGAATGTGCTTTTCATGCATAAAGCAGCTAACTTTAAAAGGTTGTCCCCAATAGAAAATATATTTGAAATATCCAGCTTCTAATTTTTATTGGTCGTTTTGTTGTTAATTATTTTATATTATGTGATCTGATGAACTCTATGGCAATAATCATGTCAAAACTAAATTAATTGATGTTGGAAATAATTTTTGTCCCAATTAAGTTTAGACATTATTTTCAATTTACATATTTCCGAAAAGATTTGGAATCTGTCACGACATGTTTCAAGAAGGTCATAGCCAGGAACATAGCCAGAAACAAACTAAATTAAATAAAATGTTTAGTTTTTACATTTTTTATCATACATACATATATAATTGGTCATTACAACCCTTCAGTCAGGATTATGGACCTAGTTTCTCACACCACTTATGTTGTGTTTGTTAATTTTATACATAAGTGGCGGAACTACAGTTTAAAGTCGACTCCCAACGACAGATTTGTGAGAAACTTTACATGGCAATTTTATTTACTCTCAGAGTTTTTGCTAGAAATCTGATCAAGATTTGCTCAGCCAGTAGGTGAAAGAATTTCTAAGACACTGAAACATAAACTTCCTATGTAAAAAACAGATTATATTGTATTTTTTAACTTTCATATATTAATTTATTTCTTCGTGCTTGATAACTATTTTTGCAAAACTTTCAACACTATTTACTTTGCCTTTTATATGGCAACGTAAGGTAAACAGTCTCATGAATGCTCTTGAACTCGAATGTTCATTTTTTCGCTCCTCGAGATCTCTGTAAATGTTGTTTGTGTATTTTGTTTACATTTATTCTTGTAATGTTGCTAGTTGCATTTTTGTTTACTTGTTTATCCCTCATCAGTATAAAGATGTTTGTTGGTATATTTTTATTATTATTATTATATTTTTGTTTAGTTGTTTATCATGTAAACAGGTTCATTGTTTTTGTTAGGTTAGAGGACGTGTACTTGTCAACTGTGACAAGTACAGTACCCGGAGGTCGAATTGACCCATTGTACAAATTGTTTTTGTTGCTTTTGTTTATAATTTTAATGTTAAACGCTGTAAAAGCAAAACACCATTTTCATAACACTGCCGCCCATTTAAGCCTGTTCGTCCCAAATAGACTAATTATCTCTTCTCCCATATTTCGCCAGTCGCTCTATGTGTACGACCTTTATTTTTGGTCGGGGGCTGTTAGCTTTCTGTATCCTGTACACGGCATCGTTTAATATCTTAATTATTTTATAAGGTCCATCCCAGCTGTTTGTTGTAGCTTGGGAGAGAATCCATTCTTCCGCTTTGGGTTGTAGAGTAGAACCAGTTGTCCCTCATGGAAGCCCTCCGCATTTGCTGCACGATCATACCTGGCTTTCATTCTATCGTTGACCATTTTTATACGCGTGTGTACAAATTCATGAATTTCATTTAGACTTTCCTGCTTTCCAGTGTATGTGGCATCCCTCTCTGTGGCGGGCTTAACACCAAACTCTAAGTCACCGGGCAGTTATGTCTCAGTCCCAAAAATAAGCTTGGTGGGTAATCTAGATGTTGAATCATGGACTACATATCGCCCGTAGAAACGTCGGAATGTGTTCGTCCCAATGCTTCTGTTGCTCGCTCATTACTTTGAGTTCGATTGAATCGTTCTACCATTCCGTTAGACTGTGGGTGAAGCGGCGTCGTTCGACATTGGGAGACCGTTTGCCCTCTTCCTTAGGTGATATAATCTTCGCCAATATTGGGTAATTTCTTTATGCTTCAGACCAGTCTTCGTTGGCATCGATCTGCATTAGCCGGATATCGGTGATGGATTCCCCCTTCTCAGCCTTCACACAATGTTTACATTCTAAATTACAAGGTCGGCGTGGAAGAGCAACACCATTTCCATGTATTACGCCTCGTCGTTTTGTTAATGGCAACTGTTTGGGATCATTGCCTTCAATTTTCTTCTGTCTTCTTGTAATTTTTATATCTGCAGTCTTTTCTTCAGCCGTATGAGTGTCCGGAGACTGTTCGGTTTGAAGATTAATCTCTGTCATCTGTACTTCCGATAACATGTCCAATATCTTTCTTTCAATTCATCTGTACTTTCAGTAACATGATCGCTATTCCCATGTTTCCCGCGCCTTGTCCTGGATCTAACCGTTTCAACGTAGTGTTCATCAGAAGCCCTATGGCACGTCGTCTTGTTGGTGAGACGGATCTTGAATTTTTGAGTGGCGCTTTGCAATTTCTTTTTAAATGACCGCCCTGTCCACAGTTAAAACATTTAAGTTTGGCCTTTTGTCGGTTTTCTTCCAAAACTTGCTTCATCGTCTCTAAATTTATTTAAAAGATATTCTTTTTCCTCCACGACTTTCATTTTTCGCACTTTGCTTACTTGTGGTCTAGAAATCGTGCTAACGGTCTCCTGGGCTAGTGCGAAGGCCACGGTCTCTGCAAAGTTTGTATTCTGTGTAGAACATACCGCTAGTTTGCTGTGAGGGTCGCGTTTCCATTAATAAACGCCTCGGTTTTAAAGTTGTCTATTAGTGGGTGGTTTTCTCCTGGGTATGTGAGCTGCACTAATCTCTCAACCTCCATTGCAAAGGCTTGAACCGACTGATAAGCCTTTTGAGCACGGCACCTTAACTCCATGCGGTACAGTTCTCGTTTGAGCTTGTCGCCAAATTTACGCTGTAACGCCACCATTAAGTCGTTGTAGTTGTTTCTGCAGCTGGCTGGCATGGTTTCTAGAATCTCGGCTGCGACACCTTTTAATCAAAATTAGTTCCAAAGCCTTCTCTTCATCGTCCTATCTGTTTCTGCTGACTACAGTCTCGAATTGGAATTTAAATACGGATAGGGATGAGCTACAATCCTGCCGGTACCTTCTGATACGATTCGCACTGGTTCAGGTCGCTGGCTCTGGAGGTTATTGACCTTCTCCTCCATCATAACGAGTTTCGTGTCAACGGTTTTTTTAAATTTGATAATATTTCCTTTACACTAGTAATTCCTTTGCTGACCGACTAATGTATTTCCTGCAGCTTCCCTGTTGTCGCTTCGAGCTTCTTTTCAATTTTTTTCATAATTTCTTCTTGCATTTTTTGATTTTCGGCTCTAGAAGCTTCTTGTGCATCAGCAAAAAGCTTTTTGTTTGCTACTTGCATTTTTTCCATCATAGTGGCAGTTACCGGAACACTCGTTCCTCTTCGTTTTCGAACTCGTAAGAATCGATATCAATGCCCTGATGTTGAAGTTCTTCCCTTAACCGCCCTTGGAGTTCGTTCTTCATGCCCGTTGTTGGCAGCTCTAATTTACCCAATTCTCGTTTGAGCCGATCCACTCTTAGTTCGGAGAGTTTCATTATAAATTTTTTTTCCATATATTTTTTTATTTATTTATTTTTCTTTTTTGCGAATAAAAATAAAAATAAATTTGTGTTTAGTTTTAATTAAATTCTTTATTGTTCGCACAATTCCGTGTGCCTCTATTCACAACTTGATGTAAATAACAGCAATTCCTTTGTTTGTTATTCCTCTTTGCACTCTTTTGCATTAACACTAACAGTTACTAGTCACTTGTTCCACAAATCTTTATAACGGAGATCCTCAAACCACGCGTCTTCACACCAGACTGACTGGACTTTTTCTCCATCGTTGCTTGCTTTGCTTTGCCTTTTATATGACAACGTAAACAGTCTGATTAATATTCTTGGATGTTCGAATGTTCGTGGATTCGCTTCTCGAGATCTCTGTAAATGTAAACATCGTTGTTTCATTGTTGTTTGTGTATTTTGTTTACATTTATTCTTGTAATATTTGTTGTATTTTTGTTTACTTGCTTATCCGTTTTTTATAGTGATGTTTGTTGGTATATTTTTGTTTACTTGTTTATCATGTAAACCACTTCCTTGTTTTTGTTTTTGAAGCTTTTGTTTATAATTTTAATGTTAAACGATGTAAAAGCAAAACACAATTTTCGCAACAATACTTCAAATTGTTAGATTCACTCATACCAACGCGGATATGAACATATCAATTCTACCATTTATAATAAAATCGAACTTTCGACGGATTCTAGCATAGAGGTTAATAATCTGATACAGCAGCGATGCAACGAATTAATTTAAAATAATATAACATAATTAGAAATAATATATTCCCGAAAAATAAATGTTTCTTTTAATAAATTTTTTGTTTTCAATTGTTAGTGGTCAGCAACTTATAACATTAACTAAAATTTTTATAGATTCCACAAAGCAGTCTTGTTAAACAGACCTGCGAACCTCTTTACGCTCAACGGTTACAAAGTTTAGAAACTAATAATTATGCTTCAGGTGAAATTTGTAAGCAACCTTTATTGTTGCGCAAACAAAGTTTATACAGTTCATCAAACACTGATGCAACTTCTAGTACTCCTTCATCATTGCCACTGAAAGCACGACGTAAAGTTACCCTTGATAATCCTTTTGTTTTGGAGCAACAATTGGAGGCTTTAGAACATCATAAGAAACAACTAGAAAAACGTGGCAAACTTTATCTAAATTCATCAAGTAGCAGTAAAATAATTACCCCTAATTTGAATACACCAAAATTGTCTTCGGCTTCATTGTTAACAGAAGTAGATATTAATCCACATAACAATTTTTTAGAAAACTCAGATATTACATATGCAAATGCAACTAATAATACGTCTACGCCTTTAACACCGTCAGCGGCTGACAACATTAATTTGAAAACAAACGTTTACGGTAACATACTGCCGTTGAACTCACTTTCAACTTCAACTGCTGCTATTGGTAATATATATTCTAATGTTGCCTATGACAAAAATCAAGAACAAAGAATATGTGCAGAAGAACAGCACAATGCTCCTGTAGGCAAGATGTTGTTTTCCTCCAAGTCTAATGCCGACAACAAAATGTGTTCAGCCAGTAATTCTTTGATTGCCGATGATGAAATACAACCGCCGCCTAGTCCTGTAAGTTCTTCGTACAGTGAACTACGACGTGCCACAGAAGTTTTCAAAACAATCGTGCCTAAAAAGACACCAACAATTAATTCATCCCATAATCAAATGAATGTTCCTCAAACCATTGTCGGTTACGAGATGCCTCACGATCATAGACTGCCAGGTGCTGCCATGGATATACGCCAGCTTTATATAAACAAACCACTATATGCTGCTAATGATAGCTTTGGCAATTACAATACAGTTTTACAGGTATTTGCTTAGTATATGTAGCTTTGTAATACTTAAACTTTTGTAAATATTTATTTCAATAAGGCTAAAAACAACCCAACCTTTTCTGATTACTATGGATATGGAGGCTTTTCTCAGGTAATTATATAAATTTACATTCGCATCAACTTCCTTTTAATTTTAGCATCACTATTTTATTTTTAACCAATGACATATATTTTACACCGCTTAATGTTGCAGATACTAATATGCAAGCTTTAAAATTAAATATTTTTTAACTTATGATTTGATTTGTTTAAATCCATAATATAATATAATCTTTAGTGGTGCAACTCTATTTTCAGAAGGTGTTTTATAAACACTATGGTTAGGTTAGAGGACGTGTTCTTGTCAATTAAGACAAGTACAGTACCCGGAGGTCGAATTGACCCATTGTACAACGTCCTTTAAAGGGAGGGATAATAGGGGGATAGGATAAAAAGGAGAGGATGTAGGAAAGGGAGAATGGGAAGCGGAGGGATCACACAGACCAGACACAACAAAAAAGAGAGAGCGCGACTACTCTGATGAAGCCCTAGCGCCTCTCAACCAGCCTAAGCCACTAATGAATCTGTGGAGAGCCTTGATGTCGGCTCTCGACACAGAGTTCAAACTCTCAAAGGAGGCTTTGCCAAGGGTCCTCAACCTACCAAGGGCTGGGCAGTTACAGAGGAGGTGTTCGATAGTCTCCAACTCCTCCTCATCGCAACATGCCCTGCAATAGTCCCGCTGGGATCTGCTCCAGATTCCCGTCAGCGACCTAATCTCGCAGTGCCCTGTGATAAAACCGACAACCAACCTTAAGCTGGCCTTATCCAAGCCCAGCAGCCAACCTGTTCTCTTACTGTCCACAGCAGGCCATAGACATCTAGAAACAAAACAACCCGATCCGTTCCCCCAACGTCTCTGCTCTTCGTCCCCGACCCATTCATTGATGAGACCGTAGAGGTGGCAGACTGGGGGGTCAGGACCAACTATTAAATCGCCCCCAGAAAGCGAACCTAACCTAGCGAGGGCATCCGTTGTCTCATTGCCCAGTATTCCGCTATGACCCGGAACCCAGCAAAGACGGATACGGTCTAGTCCAAAAGTCCTCAACGACTCTTTGCACTTGCGAACGAGCCGTGATTTGCACCAGACCGACATAATGGTCCTAAGGGCAGCCTCACTGTCAACGAAGATCACGTAAGATTCCGAAGCTGGGCCACCAGTTATGGTCTCAATAGCCTTGAAGATTGCGAAAATCTCCGCCTGAAAAACGTTGCAGTCATCATTCAACCTAAAGTGGAGTTCAAGACCGAGTTCCCTACAGAAAACCCCAGCACCTGTACACCCACCTAACTTATACCCATCTGTGAAGATGGGTATACCTCCCTGCCCCTGGAGAAACACTATTATAGAGTATAATTTCTGAAATTAAATATTTATTTATTTATTTTACCATACGTGCTGTACACCTACGTTTTTTTTTTCTGGGATCAAATCTCCCAGTGGGGAATATGACATGAATTAATACGATATCTATTGTATTTATTACTCTAATCTGAGGGTACTATCAGGTTCCGTGTCTCTTTTCTACTATGTATTTATATATTAAAAATATACAAATATTTAATATAAAGTGAATGTACAGTGAGCGTCATTATCGCGTAACATTATTTTTTTATTATGTATACATTAGTGGCACAAACTAAAGCAACTGACTTGATATTTTAGCATTTCTAAATCAATCTTGTAAGAAACAAATCTGAGAACTTTCAAAGATAGATATTTCAAATCTTTATTGCCAAATTATTATTTTAACAATTGATGGAATAACTTTTATTTTGCAAACCAGCAGCTTATATGGAAATCATTAGAGCTATCCTCAATTCTACAGAGAAGCTGTGGGACAGAGTGGATAGAAAATAAAACGCGATTAGAGGTTAAATATATTAAATTCTTTTCTCCAAATAAAGGTAGCATGGAAGAACATTCTAGAATGCGAAATTGATCAACTAAATGCTCCAATGGGAATGAGCTGCTCATGTGCAAAATAAAGGGTATTTCATTGATTGTTAAGATATGTAAACAAATTAAAAAGATTTTAAGTGATATGGTTAGTTTTTGCCACCTAATTTTGAAACAGTTTAGTTTAGATTAGGTAACGGACCCTATCGAAGGCCAGCATTTAGACTCATTATGATACCAGATTTAATTCTACCGTGGAGTCAACCATTGCCTAGAGAAAACCATCCAGAGTCCAAAATAAATCTTGCCATTGCAGCACTCTTTAGCTTAGAGAGCTCGGTCAACGATGTCAGCAAATGAGAGGTCAGAAACTTCCGTCTCTACATGACAAAAGGGCCCTGACGCATGAGGTGAAAGACAGTTTCTTTATTTTCAGACCCACAGCTCCTGCAGAAGTCATTACTTGGACTGTCGAGTCTATTTGAATGCCTACCAAAAGGACAATGGCCACTAAGAATCGGCGTTGCGCGAACGATGGCCATCAGATTTAAGGCTAGAAGTGTCAGTCAGTGCTCTTCTTGTCCATATGCGTCCAGCAGAGTCTGTTAATATTGCATGTACCTTCCTGCTGCCAACAAGACTGAGCCTACTTGTAAAACGAGTGGGTAATATCAAATTTCACTGAATCAATGAGAAAACCTATACCTTGTAACATGTCGGAGATTTCTAGCTCCGTACCGGCCTTTGCCAGCTCGTCAGCAATGCAATTTCCAACGTTATCTCTATGTCCCAAAACCCATATAAGAGTTATCTTTGAATATCCGAAATATCCCCAAGAAATCCTTGGCATTCTGGACAACGACGGACATGGAAACCACGTTGGTTACGGAATTAATCGCAAGATATCCGAGTAAATCATTATCTTTTCAGGGCAAATTCCGCCACTCAATCAGCATTGCACCGCTTTCAAAATTGCCATGTGCTCTGCAGTGAACAATCCGTCTATGAGAAATTTTAATATCAGGATTGTTAATAAAGATATCACAGCCCTCTCACTCATCTCTAAGCCATCAGTGTAAACCCCAAGGGTCCCATTGGAAACCTCCTGTTCCTCAGACCAAAACTCTCTAGTTGGAGTTCTAAAATCGAATGTTCTATTCAGAAAATTATAAGGAATCATATAACCGACCCTAGTGTCTTGAGTCTGTCACCAACTGAGCCTTCTGTCTTAATAGGAGCTCAGAGGGAGCCACTTAAAGTATAGCAGATAATGCCGTGGTGCCTGTATATTCTGTCCAGCATTCGGCAGTGGCATTGGTGTCTGTGTACCGTCCACCAATCATGTACCTTGTAGCGCAAGGTTGGCTCCACCGTGGGATAGAGCCAGCATGTGATGGTTGGTCTGGGATCCCAGATCTTGCCCGCGGTCCTTTTGCAGGTGTAGAGCACTATTGTGCCTCTCCTACCCCTATTAATTACGTTAGCCTTCCGTGGGAGCTTGGGACCAATAATGATTCCTAGATTTTTAACTCTCTTGGACAAGGAAAGTTGAACCCCGTTTAGGATCGGTAAGTTAATAATAGGGGCTCTATACTGCCTGGTAAAAAGCATCAGTTCCGTTTTGGGAGGATTGACATTCAAACCACATGATGGTTACATTTCAGCGAGAGACAGGGCGGGTCGAAACCTGACACCATAATGGACAGATCGTCCGCATAACCATATACCTTAAAACCATGACGTTGGAGTTCCTCTATCACGATATTCCACAATAAGGGTAAGCGAACACCAACCTGTAGTGTGCCTTGGCATATGAAGCTCACCTAGAGAGGCATTAATAATTCTTTTGGTTAAAAATTCAGTAACGAACTTCGTAATAGGCTCGCGAACATTATGCTTATTAAGGGCCTCCGAATGGACATTGTTGAAGGTGCCATCCAATGAAAGCTGCCAGTGAATGAAGCTTGCTTAGCAGAGCTTTCTCAATGTTTCCCCACCAAGAAGCTCAGTATAGTCTCAGTAGACCTGCCCTAGTGTAGGTGTGTTGAGCAAAATTGGCAAGGGTGGGAACATAGTTGGATCTTATCTCGAGGTCCAGAATTCTTTCCATTCTTTTTGAAAGCGAATGAGGTTAAACTGATGGGTCTTAACTGAAAACACAGTCTGTAAAATGTTCCCTATGCGAGTCACCTACTAGAGTTATGTCAATGATCTCATAACACACTGAATATTGAAAAATTAAAATTCGTAAGAAATTCAATGATAGACTTATCTCTTACATTAGTATCCGGGCTTCCACATTTGCTGTGATTAGCGTTGACATCGGTACCAATTAGTACAAATAGTACACCATTGACCGTCTCAGACCGTTATCAGGTGAAGAGAAGTCCTCGTACGGCTTATAAGAGAAGATCCATAAGGGTCTGCCCTCAAGGTTCTTGGACCAGAATTATATCTTCCCCCTATTAAATAGCTAAGTGGTGTCCATCTCTTCGTCTAACAGAGGACTTTTATCAAGGTGTTCCGTCCACATGGTCTCCAACTTCGAAGTTCGAAGAGCACTCCGACGCCGAGTCATCCGTCGTGACTGCCTTTATGGAAGCACCTTCTACAAGGGGAATATCCGCAACTGTCACGTCTAGGGTGGGCTTGGTGGGCCTTATATACCCTTAGGTATATCTTACCATATGTCTGGCGACTGGCTGACCTTTGCTATTTAGATGTGGGTTTAGCAGTGTCCACGGGTTTGTCACTAACCTTAACAGGTTGTTGTTGTCGCTCTGCGAAGTTAAGGCTTTGTTGAAAAAGGTATCTGGTAAATAAAACCGGAAAATATATTATATAATATTACTTTCTTTAATTAAAAACTGACGATCAATAATACATATAAAAGGTAATTAAATTAATAAAACAGTTTAATAGTTTAAAACAATGACCTTATTTATTTCTTTTTTTTGTATTTGGAACACTATGTAAAATGTATTATTTTTGTAACTATTTCCTTTGACTTTTTGTCTCATTTCTTGCAGACTTCTTCTACATATGAATCGATTTATGAACCAATTAATCCAAGACCACCTAGTCAGTTATCAACACGATCAAATAATCTCATGTATCCCAGCTGTAGCAAAAATTCGAATGCTACAACACTACCCGAATGTGGAGCTATTTTAGGAAAAAGTACTAGTAGCAATCTCTCAACATTGAGTGGTTTAAGTGGTAGTAGTAGCGCTGATTCCAATTCGCCACTGTATCCAAATAGCAGTCGAGGTAGTGGAGGTGGTGGTATAAATAATTATCCGCAAAATTCAAAAGAATCTGAAGTAGAATCGATAACTGATTTTTTGGTGAAATCAATTAGTCCCCACCAGGATCTAGAAAATTATGGTATTTGCTATAAATGCAATGAAATCGTAGTGGGTGAAAATTCAGGCTGCACAGCTATGGACCAAATCTACCACATAGCGTGTTTTACATGTTCGCAATGTCAAATTAATTTACAAGGCAAACCATTTTATGCCTTAGAATGTAAACCTTATTGTGAATTTGATTATTTGCAAACTTTAGAGAAATGTTCCGTGTGCATGAAACCAATTTTAGAACGTATACTTAGAGCTACTGGCAAACCCTATCATCCGCAATGTTTTACTTGTGTAGTTTGTAAGAAAAGTCTAGATGGCATACCGTTCACAGTCGATGCAACAAATCAAAATTATTGCATTGAAGATTTTCATAAGTAAAAATATATGATTTCCTTTAGCTAAAAGTTAAATAAAATATATTGTCTTTATTTTTCTCTGACTAGAAAATTTGCGCCTCGATGTTGTGTTTGTAAGGAACCAATCATGCCCGATCCCGGAGAGGAGGAAACAGTACGTGTGGTAGCTTTAGATAGAAGTTTTCATTTTGAATGCTACAAGTGTGAGGTATTTTTTAGATTATATATATATATAAACAGTAAATTATACACAATCTTTTTTTAAGGACTGCGCCTTATTACTTTCATCGGAGGCTGAAGGACGTGGATGCTATCCATTAGATGATCATGTTTTATGTAAAAGTTGTAATGCCAAACGTGTTCAAATGCTCACCAATCGTATGACAACTACAGAACTATAAGGATCTGTCCTTGAAGAAATATTTCCATTTGAGATAATGCCATTACAATAATTTATATAAAATGAAAAATTATTAACAATAAATATCAATTTAGTAAAATTGTTTAAAGAAGTTCAAGCCAATGTATGTACAGTATCCGTCAAAAGCAATGTATGAATTCTCTATTTTCTTTCGAATTGAGATCAGTCGACTGTCCGGGCCACTTCAAGACTTGCACCTATTTTAAACAAACCATTCTTTGTGTCAGCACTTAACGGGAGTTCTTTCCTCTGCTTACGGAAGCATGTAGAAAAACATGCCATCATTTTAAACTATATATCCGAGTTTGCTATATCTTGAATTAGCGAGCTGTCCTTTTGGTTTTAAAACTAGAATTATTGCACCAGAACCTTTTAGATTCGTCGTATGATTTTCCACTGGCTAGTAAGTAGACCATACATACATAATTGGCCATTACAACCCTTCAGTCAGGATTATGGATAGCTTCTCACACCATTCATGTTGTGTGCCTTAATTTTATACTCGAGTGGCGGGACCTACAGTTTAACGTCGACTCCGAACTACAGATTTTGAGAAACTTCTTCATGGCAGGTTACTTTACTCAGAGTTTTTGCTGAGAGGAAGTCGCCGAAGAAATATTTTCTTTTTCATATTTCGTTTTTGATGTCTGGCCTGGGGCTCGAACCTGGGCTTTATGTCTAATAAGCGAACACACCTCCTACTAGACGACGGCGATTACAAGCTACTACTAAGCGGATATCGAAACCTGATTTCGATTATGTCCGAACCGTTGAATTTAGAAAAATCACATCAACTAAAGGCTCGATTATGGATGATAATTGAACTTCAATTGCATTACGATTTGCCGAATGATAATTGACAACTAATATTTAAAAATAAAGTTTAAAGTTAATTGCTGAGAGTTAGTTAGTGATTGATTTTAAAAAAGAACATCGATGTCTTCTTCGATGCAATGCATCGTAAAGATATATGCATCGATTTTATATTGATTTTTCACAAAAAACATCAATGTTTTTCATTCATCGATTGATTTTGTTAGCAAAATAGAACTGAAGTGGACTTACTGTTACGTGGTATCTAGCGATTTATTGCCTTCATATTGGGTATCCCCATTACGTCTCTCCAAATCCTTTTGTCTAACAAACTTCACGATGCTGTTCGGTGTCTATAAGAAAAACTGCCTGCCTAGTACTAAACATTCACCGAGGTGTTTTCCACTACAAAGCATTATCGCAGCATAGGTTTCAACAATGTTTTCTCGTTCCCACAACAATCGGACCTTCGCTCCGGAACGACCCGATTCACCATCGGTCAAGGATTGTAAACCCACCGAAAGCTGTATCAAACGGAGGTTTTTTCCTAAGGTGAGCAAAATATGCCAGGACTTTTGCTCTGTACCCTACTAATAAGAGCTGGCATTGAACAGAATTCAGGTCCTGTATGGATCTGTTCAGTATGCAATACTGAACCCAACACCAATGGCTCAACGACTAACAACGATAGAAGACAAACACAACTGGTCCTGTTTTGAACATTACTTCGGTGAAATGCAACATCTGCAGTGCCTGGTGCCACATGAGGAAGTGCACCAACCTTACACATCACACGGAGTGGAATGGCTACTTTGTAGCCGACTGCTGCGCAAACTTACGAACCACAGCAGTTCCTCCCCTACCACCCACAGGACACATGACTGATACGCACAAAGACCCGCAACATTGCACACGCACAACAACAACACGACAACGAAATCGGCAGGAACGGACAACAACCACAAATCCACAGCCAATACTACCCATCCCACCTTCCATAACTCCCATAGCCCAACAGTCTATACCCCATCATAGTAAACATTTCACTTTCAGCATCATGCAGTTCAACTGCAACGGACTAAGAAACAAAATAGCGGATATTACAAACTTCATGCATAACAACATCAGAATATCCGCCATACAGGAGACCAAACAACCAAGGGAGAGCCCCATTACATCCGCGGGCAACTATAATATTGTGAGGAAAGACCGGGAGGGGATAACGAAGGAGGACTAGCTTTCATCCTCGAACGTCAAATATAAAGTGACGAATACACCAGCGCCCCCAATCCCGATAATTTTATTGAAGTGATGTCCATATCGGTAAAGTCGGAAGATACTGATATTGAAATCACCAATGTATATACTCCACCCATAAACAGTATTGAAACCTACTATCATCCGAACATCAGACATCTCCACCAGGGTGACAACAGAATCATACTTGGTGATTTCAGTGCACATCACGAGAGCTGGTATTCTCTACTCCCCAATGATCAACGTGGCATTGCGATAGCTGACCAAATAGATGAGTCAGATTTCGTCACGATTAAAGAGCCACATCCGACCAAGGTCACAGCCCAATGCTCGAGCTTCCCAGACCTAACCATTGTCAGTCTGTCACTCCTAGCATATACCACCTGGCAAACATATACAGCCTTAAGCTCAGACCTTATACCCATTGTGGTTAATATTGAAAAGCGCAGCGACTTTCTAGAACCTGACCAACACACGTACATAAATTATAATAAGGTCAACTGGAAGGGTTTCACAGCCTTCATCGAAGACAACATAGAACTATTGCTCTCCCCCACGTGCGTCAGAAGTAGTGAAATGCAATTCCGTACTATTGTTCAGACAGCGGCGAAGCCCTTTGTCCCTGCCAGTAGAATAAACAATATAAGACCAAACTACCCTTCAGATGCTGCACGCCTGGCACAGCAGCGGGATATTATAAGAGCGGAAAACCCAGCGGATGAAAGGGTTGAATCACTGACCTTCAGAATAAATAATTTGGTGAACGAGCATAGACGTACCAAATGGCTAGAACACCTGGAACGTTGCTCCTTAGCCCCTAAGAAACTCTGGAAGACCATCAAAAATCTATCTGGCTCTAAGACCAACAAGAATCTGACAGCTATTGAATTTGACGATAGGCAACGGACAGAGTCTAAAAAGTGTGCCAAAGAATTCTGCAGACAAATTGAACATCCTACTGAGCAGAACAACGTCAAGAGAGCGACATTAAGAAATTTAAGGAAGCTACACATAGACCAACAGGAACAATTCTTCGAAGAGACCGTGGTAGTAAACAGCATCATTAATGCCAAAGCATCAAAGGCCTTGGGACCCGACGGCTTATCTATGCTTATGCTGAAAAAAACTAGGTGTTAAAGCATTGAGGTTCCTTTCCAGTTTGATAAACCTGTCGATGCACAGCCTGGTGATACCAGACATCTGGAAGATCGCGAAGATCATCCCGATCCTAAAAAACAACAAACCAGCGACCAAAGGAGAATCTTATGGTCCAATCTCTTTATTATCGCCAGTAGTAGTCTATCTGCTCCCAAATCATCTGTTTCTCTCTTCACGACGTGGATGAAAGAAGTGAGAAGAACACTAAACGTTGCAGTGGAAAGTAGCATCATTCCCACGGTTTGTAACCCAAAGATTCTCGGGGTTACTTAAGATAACTTACTACACTTCGCCACACATGCGACCAACATCAATGCCAAAGTGAGGATGAGAAACAAGATCCTAAAGGCACTAGCAGGTACTACATGGGGAATGGAAAAGAAACTATCATCACCACCTATAAGGCTATTGGACAATCACTCTTCAATTATGTTGTTCCAATCTGGACCTCATTCTTGAATGATACACAGGATGTGTAAAGATGACTAGTATAGACCACCTTCATGAAGAGTCCCAAATGTTGACAGTGAAGAAACACAATGAGCTACTGACGAAACAATACCTCATCTTGCTACTTGCCATCCCATCCCAACAATCATAGGGTTATGGACGATCCTACTCCTCGCCGCATTAGACATGACATCACAACCTCCAATACGGACATCACCCACCTCATACCTACAATAGTGGACCTATAGTTAGTAAGGGAAGCACATCGTTCCCTACATCAAACGACAGCCATGAGCGAACTCAGCCACAACAGGGTTATAAATCGGCATCTATCACCAATCTACGATAATGAAAGGCAGCTACCAAGGGTTATCAGAACCATCCTGGCCCAGCTAAGATCAGGATGGGCGAACATCTGTAGGTCAAGGATCATCACGAGGACAATGGATTGCTGCCCTCATGCAATCAGGCACCACATGATACGGTGCACCTCTTTAGTTGTCCCGCAAAACCGACAACCCTGCGACCCATAGACTTGTGGCTTAACCCAACGACAACAGCGGACTTCTTAGGACTAACAACCACATAACGATGATTATGTACTCATGTATGTATGTACATACAATACTAATAATACATAATACCATCTCTAACCCATTCCATCTCCTCCAGAATAACACAGGCATACAATCAAACACATAATTAGCAGCAGAACTGTTTCAACAACAACAATGTTTTCAATTTTCATTTATTTGTCGGTATTGAACTGATTTCTATTTCATACGATGGATATTTAATGCAAGACACAAATATCATACATTACATTACAACCCTTCAGTCCGGATTACGGCCAGCTTCTCACACCACTCATGTTGTGTGCATTAATTTTTATACGTGAGTGGCATGACCTACAGTTTAACGTCGACTCCGAACGACAGATTTTTTGAGAAACTATTTATGGCAATTTTATTTACTCTCAGAGTTCTTGCCATATTTCGTTTTGATGTCTGTCTGACCTGGGGTTTGAACTCGAGCCTTACGTCTAATAAGCCCATACACTACCTACTAGTCTACGGCGACACAAATATCTTCCCACTATAATTACCAAGCAAAAGTTTAGATTGTCCAAAGTTAATCTCGCTTAAGGATAGTCTTCTCCATATCTTATCTTTCGCCGAGTAAAGCTTTCCAAACTCATTTTACTGTTCTACAGCGACGATCTGTCATCATCGGCGTCGTCTATGCTTCCTGTACAATTTGAATTGAGCACATCTTTCGATGGCATAAATTCCTGCTTGTAATAATCCTTGTCCCTTAATAAGTCCTAAATCCTTGGTAGTCTTTATCCTTCATGACTATTACATAACATGGTGGTTTTTGGTTTTACACGACTTTATAGCTTATCCCTGTATTTAGTTGGACCTAACATTACTACCTCCGTTATTTTCATGACTGCAGACCCTGTGTGTAGATCATCCACTCTAGTATAACAATACTCATTGACGATACTTTTTTAACTCCATAAATGAGAAATTTATTTTCAATTGAAAATGGAAATTTTCTTCTTGTAACCACCAGGGGCCTGTTTCACTAAACTACAATTCTACAAGTTTACAAGTTACAATCACAATTCTAATTCTTACAAGTGATAATGAATTGTGTTTCATGAAAATTTTCACAATACTTGTAGCTTTTTGTACTTGTAAACTACAATTTCTACAATTACAATCACAATAAAATAAAATATTTTTACAAAGATATTTTGATAAATGGAATATATGTATATATGTATATTAGAGCACTAATGAAATATATGAAAATTTCAAAAATTATTTTAAATACTTTTGCAATTATGGGTACTCTAATGTATATCGATAATTTGTTTTGATTGTTATCACATCACTAATCAATCAAAACATATATAGTTTGCGTTTAAAAAATTTAAAATTATTATTTTTTAATGGCAAATCAACATAATAAACTTAGGCAGATTTTAGCTGCCAAAGACATTCTTTTTGGTAAGTTTAGCGAGCCTCATGGTGAGCAAGTGTCATTGCAGAAGTTAGTGAGTATCACTTTAGAGGACTGCAATGATATTGTGTCATTGCTGCCAGACACAGAAGTGATTCCTACCCAGAACGAGGAGGAGCTAGTGTCGATGCCTGAGAGCTCACGGAAAAGAAGTGAGTACCATTTAATTATATTTTAAATTTTTTCTAATCTTTTTTTTATTTAGAGCGATGTATGGAAAAGGTGGATCGGCAAATTGAAAATTTGAAGCTGCAGAATGAAAATTTTCAATTAAAAAATAAAGCTCTGCAGCTTCAATTATCTCATCAGAAATTTATAAGCCGTAAGGGGGTGTACACCCCTTTATTTTTCTAGTTAAACTTTTCTCTCAATATCATTTGTTTGTTATTATTTATCATTTCTTCAAACAAAATAAATAAATAAATGCTAAATAATATTTAAATTGTTTGATTTTGTGTTTATTTGAAGTAATTTTATAAAAAATAGATAAAAATCAAATTTTAATTCAATTTATCATTCACTTGTAACTTGTAAAATTTTTTTGAGAGTCTTTGTCGACCCTAAGCTTTTTTTCTACAATTCTACAAGTGTACAAGTGAAAATTTATTTTAGTGAAACATAACGACTTGTAGAAATATGACTTGTAGACTTGTAAATTGTAAAATCACTTGTAGCCACAAACTTGTAATTGTATTTTGATGAAACACAATTATTTACAATTTCACAATTTTACAGGCAAAAACACTTGTAATTGTGAACTTGTAGCTTAGTGGAATAGGGCCCAGGCTGGCTGATTGTATTTTAGGGTCAGTACTTATATGAATGCTAATATGCTCTTTTCATTTTACTATGAATTTTGTTTATTTTTAATTATAATACAATTACAAATTATATCTAATTATTATTACCAGTTGAGTAACTTAGACCATGTACTCGGTGTAGTGTAACAGACGAGAGACTCTGCTGGGAATCGAACCCACACTACCCACTAGACTACCAGGGCGCCCATTTATTATGAATTTATGATAAAACATATAAAGGGTGTTTTTTTATAGAGATATAGAACTTTAAGTTGGCATTACTTTTCAAGATGGCGACCGATTTAACAGCAGTCAAGTGATTTATTCTCAGTTTGGTTTGGCAATTCATTATGAATAGACTCACGCCTGAACAACGCTTGCAAATAGTGCAATTTTGTTTCGAAAATAATGGTTGTAAATTTTATTTAGCGATGAAGCGCACTTCTGGTTGAATGGCTACGTCAACAAACAAAACTGCCGCATTTGGAGTGAAGGTAATTCTCAAGTGTATGTGGAAACACCGTTACATCCAGAAAGACTGACTGTTTGGTGCGCTTTATGGGCTGGTGGAATCATTGGTCCGTACTTTTTCAAAAACGATGGTGGCCAGAACGTTTGGTGACTGCCTAATTTCACGTTTTGGACCTGTGAATTGGCCTCCAAGATCTTGTGATTTAACACCGCTAGACTACTTTCTGTGGGGCTATGTAAAGTCATTGGTCTATGCGGTAAAGCCACAAACGCTTGACCATTTGGAAGACAACATTCGCCGTGTTATTGCCGATATACGGCCACAAATGTTGGAAAAAGTCATCGAAAATTGGACGTCCAGATTGGACTACATCCGCGCCAGCCGTGGCGGTCATATGCCAGAAATCATATTTAAAATGTAATGCCACAAGATTATCTTTCTGATATGTAAATAAAATTCATGTCAATCGAATAATCTATCGTTGTTTTATTGCAACTTAAAATTCTATACCTCTATAAAAAACACCCTTTATGATATGAGTATCTCAGTGTATTGTACACCGAAACTACGACTTTTTCTTGACTTTTAATTTGATAGTTTCTGTTACTGAAAATTGTTCAATATTTTTACATTCAAAGAGATATACATACTTCCATAAGTGTTGTGTAAGTAAAATTTTTTTAGCATAGCTCTTAGCCCATGAGAGATTGTGCATTTTAATTGGCGGGATATGCAGGATGGTAAGTTCCAGATAGCCCGTTATATGCATACATAATTGGTCATCGCCGAAGAAATACTTTTCTTATATTTCGTTTTGATATCTGACCTGGGATTTGAACCCTGACCTTGCGTCTAATAAGCCAACACACTACGTACTAGACTACGGCGACTACAACCCTCTATTGGTTTTGGTAATTTGGTTTAAAAAAATCCAACTTTTAAACAGAAGCGATGAATCCAAATAAGTTAAATGTAAGTTTGTTTGTGATCTATGCGGGGTTAAATTTGCAATTGCCTCTAAAAATGTGATCTATTATTAATAAAAAAATATGATAATACAAAACGGTGTTTAAACATTTCATTTATTTTCAACATTATTGGAAATAAGTAATGCATATATATACATTCATACATACGAATACGTATTGTCTAAAAAGAAAGAAAAATATGTATTGTGTTGTATAAATATTAAAACGGCTTCAGGGTAATTGTTCATGATGTTCTTATGCTGTTTAACTGGTTAGTTAGTTCACTAAAAAATAAAAATAATTTTTTGATTAATAATAAATATGTATATAATATTTTTTAATAACTAATAAGCTGCTACTTACAACAAAACGATTCACTTGATAACGTGGCGCTGTCGGTTGTGGTTGTTTTTCAGCATTTCGCATCTTCTCAAAACGTTCTCTTATACTGAAAGTATATGAATTTTATTATTATATGTATATTTAATTCCAGATAGGGAATACATTTTGAATCATATCAATCATATGTGTTTGTATATACAGTGCAGTTCGGATAAAAGCATACCGTTTTAATGCAAAAATCGCCTAACTGTAAATGCATAAATTTTTAATTTATTTATTTTCTATTAATTTATAGGAACTCTACTTTGTTTAAAAGAAACGTAAAACCTTGTAAATGAAAGAGATTTTGTTTGCAAAATCACATTCTTATGTGTATAAAGAGAACTCTGTTAACACGTTGACTGCCAACTACGAGATAACTCGTTATCTCGTACTCACTAAACCTGACATTTCTGTGTAGCTACGAATAAAATCGTATTATATCACACGATCGCACGAGTAATGTCTGATGAAAAAGTAAAATGAAATTCCATCCGTATTTCAAAAAAGAGAATAATAGTCGTATGATTATTTTTTCTGCGTTTACACGATTGGTATAAGACAATAATAAAGTAAGACGAAAACAGCTGTTAAAAAACATAAACAGAGTGAAAAAATTTGCTTAAAGTTTCTATTGAAATTAAAATGCCGGGAATGGCTACTACGGCGTAAAACTGGAGACAAATCAACAACTTTTTCTAAATCCATTAAATTATTAATTAAATATTGAATATAATTCTAAAAATATTTTCACAAAATAGGAATAATTGTTTGTGCCAAAAACGTTTTTTGTTTTTGCACATGTGTTTTACACTTTTTTGTTTTGTTTACATAAAAATACACCCCTGATCTAATGAAATTTTCTTGTTTTTTGAAACATTTCAAAAAATTAAGAGACTGTCAAATTTTCATCCGTATTTTCTCTCAATGTGTGATAGTTTCATTACATATTATGTTTAGACGATCCCATCCGTACTCTCCTACATAAAATTTTGACAGATCATATTACTTGTGAGATAGTGTGAAGGGGGCTTAAATGGCTTCTGGGAAAAGAACAAAAAGTCAATGTTGGCGTGCGTGGTCAGCTTTCTGAAAATTGCCGTCAACGTATTAATTTGCAAATATTTTACATTGTAATGTATGCATTCACCCATATGTAAAAATAAAAATAAACAAATACAAAGTGACTTCACAAAATATAACCGTAATATGCAGACTATGCAATTTCAAGTGGCTTGTGTTGATTAATATGGGTCACTAGAAATGTATTACAAACGAATTTGATATTATTGTTAATATTGCTGTAGGTCACTAAATCATTAATAAATTAAGAGAAAGAAAATATAGAAACATAGAATAAGTAGAGGAAATAGTTTAAGATCATTATAAGAAACAGAATAAGAATAGTATATAAGCCGTAATTTTTGTAAATAAAAATCAGAATCAATTCAGAACTCAACTGTTTTTATTCTCAGAAATTTCGGCAATTGACTTTGCCATCTTATAGAGCCGACTACTACTCAAAGGCTCTTAAAAAAATAAGAGTACTATAGGAAACTATAGGAGACTTACACAGACCAGACGAACATATTACAACATTTACCGGCTGCAAAAAAGTTATACTGCCGGCTCATTTTTATGTATTTTGAATTATGCACGATATTTGAATTTATAAAATAAATTTGAATTAAAGAAGATTGTCATAATATTAAAAAAAATTAAAAAAAAGGTCAGTTTGTTTAACTGGAATGATTTTGCACTTATCCGAAGTTAGCTTAAGTGTAAATTGCGTTAAATTGCAAAGAAAGTGCAGTGTTTTTACATTTGCAATTAACCGAACTCGACTGTAATTCCTATAACCTGGTATTGACTTACGATTGGGTGCTTTCGATGCTGTTTTCATCTGAGACGTTGGAAGCATATATATTGTGTTGCAGCTCATCATTCTTTTCGCGTTTAATTTCATTAGCCTGCCACTTTTCAAATTTGAGCCTCAATTGCTTTGCTCTAGCAGCTTGCTGAGCCTTTAAATTCGAATCAATGATTAATTTTTTTTTTTTTTAGATTAGAAAATGTTCAGAGTCTAACATACCTCTCTGAGTGCTTCATCATCTTTGGGTAAGTGTGAGGTGTGGTTATTGTAGTAATCGTCTTCATCGTCGATTTCACTGCCTTCATCCTCTTCATCGTCATACTCGTCATCATCATCGTCGTTAGAATCATACTCGTCACTATCTTGTTCAACATACAACCTTCGGTTGCCATCTGGTGGTGGTGTAAAACATTTCAAAGGTTTCGGACTGTCGTTGTTGGCACCTCTGTTTGGATTTTTCTCCATTTCCCGGAATTTATTTAACATCATTGAAGTAGTACGCGAATGTGCTATGATATTTCGGTCGGGTGATACTTCCTTTACCGAATCCTCATTTGAATACTCGTCTGGTGAAGGCATTTTAACGACTCCCTCTCTGGGTGGCGTAATACGGAATACTCGTTTCTTGCATTCCGGCTTGTGGTAAGTTTCGAAAAATTTAAACTTCTCACTTATCTCAGACGTTTCAATTTTAACATCTTCCACGGCCTCATCACACTTGACAACATCAGTATCCAGATCATTGACTTTCGATTGACTGCCAATACTGCTAACCGATTTCTGCTGTTGCAAAATTCTGCTGCTTGATTGAGAAGGCAAAATATTTTGATTTTTACCATTCACTACATTAGCATCGAGTTCCATAAAAATACTTCGCGATTTTTTGCTTATTGCTAAAAAGTATTGAAGTACAAATTAATAAATAACGAATTAAAATATGAAATAAACTAATGCAGATTTATATATTTTTGCCTATATTTTTAATTATAACAATATAATTATTTATTAGAATACAATTACAAATTGTTTAGGAGCTGAGTGGGCTTAGCCATTATGCTCGGTGTAGTGTAAAAGACCAGAATCTCTGGTGATCATTGAATTCACAACCCTCGCACTAATAGTCTGGCACTCTACGCACTAGACTACCAGGGCATCCAAGAAAGATAAATTGTACTGATTTATGTGTATTTGGGTTTGTTTTCTTAGTCTAATATTGGATTTTGTCGGGAATCTCTTAATAGTTTCTGCGATCTATGTATGTATCACATTTTGAAAGTTATCCCATCTGCTCCCAGTGCTTTCGGTAATGGGTCGTCCTATATTTGGCTATGTTGATCTATAATCTACCGATTAGGTGTTTTTAAAGCTTTGGAATTCACCAGCAGCCTTTACTGACGAATAAGAGTGGTCTTATAGTTCGAACCAGGCACTAAGAAATTACCTAATATTCATGTTTATATATCCAATAACATTATTGCTGAACAATTTTTTGCGATAGATGCAATATGACAGACACATAATAGAATTAAATTACAAGAGACATCTAGTCAATAGCCAGAATACGTAAAACGAATAAATTGGTTCTTGCTACAAGTTCATTAATATAACTTAAGTTAATTTTTCGAGAAAGGTCAATAAAAGTCATAAGTTCTAAAGATGCCTTATGGTCGTAACAAGTCTGTGTCGTAATAGTACAGATCGGTTCTCTTGACCACCTGACCTGCGCTGTAATTTGCGCGCAGGCCGAAACATACAATTAAGCTTATAAATGTAAGTTTTCGCGTGCGTGTGCTTAGTCTTCCTCCCAGTTAAAAATCTTATTTAAAAATTTTCGACATTTCTTGCTTAAGATGGATGTGCGGTAGACTCTTTCCTAAATACTTAAATTCCGTAAAGTCGATATTACCTAACCATTTAACAATGCCGTTATATACGGATCAGTAAAAATAATATTCATGGAACGTACATACATATGTTCGTTTATAGCATACGAAAATAATGAAAATGCTTATCGAAATTCCATTACGGTTGTGTAATTTTTCGAATTATCTTTCACTTACTAGAAACGAATGTACGTTCGTTATAAATAAATAAGTTTGTTGTAAATATTAAATAAACTACTTACCAGACTCAAACACTTCGGCTTCTTTTTCAATAGCACCCTTTTTAGAACCTTCGCCATCGTTTTCATTTGTTGATTGATTGTCCTTAAAGGCTTCACCTTTTTCAAAACGCTCTCTTAATGACTTTGAATCGATTTCAATATCTATTTCACGTTTTTTGTCAGCAGCTGGAACGGCTTAAAAGTTGAAAGATTAAAGTACAAAGACAAAAATAAAAACAAAAGGGAATACCATGTTCAGATTCGGCAACAGCTTGTTGGTACATTTCCTTAATACGTGCCTGTTTACCCATGAATAAACGTGAGCGTATATTTTGGATTTCTTGTTTACGCTCTTCACGTCGTTCTTCTTTTGTAACACCATGACCTTTTTCGAAAAGTGTTCGAATATCGTTCATGGCCTCGCCAATACCTATGGGACGTTCACGTTTTTGTTCACGTTTCTTCTGGCGGATCAAGTCAGCGTTGGGATTGTCAAATGAGGAATCGAAATCATCATCATCATCGTCATCATCTTCTGATGAAGCACTTGAGTCCTGTTGTTTACTTCCACTGACACCGAGTTGTTGTAATTTTGCAACTTTTGAAAGAATAGATGCACTGCGTTTAACCACATTATTACTGCTATTACTATTCTGTACTCGTGAGTCTTCTTGATCTTCATTGCTACCAGCTTTACCCTGTTCGAATACTTGGAAGCGCGAGCGTACATTTAACTGTTGCAACTCTTCGAGGCCTAAATCGGGTTTATTAGATCCTAAAAAGATCCAAGTAAACATTTAAATTGTTTGAGTAAATATATGTTAAATTATACAGTGAATGTCAATGAAAATAGTGCAGAGAAACATACAAATTTATAGAGTTTAGTGTGCAGTCACTATCATGGAACTCAATAGCCTTCTGGCAAAAACTCTGAGTGTAAACATAAGTAATTAGCATGGAAAGTTTCTCAAACTTGTCGTTCGGAGATGACATTAAACTATAGATACCATCATTTCATGTATGAAATTAACACACACAACATGGGTGGTGTGGGATGCTAGGTCTTAATCCTCCCTACAGGGTTGAAATTAGCTGCTATGATACAACAAATATTTCCCTTTTCCTGCAATAAGTGTAGTCGAAAACTGGTGTCACTGATAATTATATTTATCATTTATGTTTGGTACATACTTAGTTCTTGACTACGAACCCAAGCACTTCAGATTTGCATATACATTACATACCAGAAAACGGATTTTACTGAAGTTTTTAGTTTTCACAATTTAAAGGCCATTATTACAACTTGCCGTTAACCTTGGGTTAGGTACCTTTAGCTAAAGGGAACTGTAAAGTTACCTTTAACTTATTTTCGTTCTTACTACTTACAGATTAAATAAAGTTAACTGTTTTCAAAAATATTACAAGGCCGGAGCAATGTCGATAAAACTGCGGAATTAAACAAGTTTTTTTAACGCAGTAGCAACGACGGGCTTCGTTTTTCTGTTGTATATGCTCAGTTTGTTTATATTTGAAGTTGGCATATTGAAAATAATATATAATATGGCAAGCTAAAACATAAACTTTACTTTAAAAGTTACCGTCAGTATGATCCTGATGATGTATGATTCGGTACTTATAATAATGAAAAACAATTTATATGCCCGTTAAAATCCTCCATTTAGTTAACGGCAAGTTGTAGTAATGGCGTTAGAGGTTTTATTATCCACTCTAAATAAAACATCCAAAATTTCTGTAAGAGGAGAATATTATACATAGGAAGACGAGAATATAATTGATTTAACAAGGTTTTGCACCACTACACTCAGAACAACTACTCAATACATTTTTAGATAACTACAAATAACCGAAATCGAAAGTAGCGAACTGAATATTATTCTTCGATTTACAAAAAGAAAATATGGGAAAACCTTAATAAGAGTCATACATACATAATTGGCCATTACAACCCTTCAGTCAGGATTACGGCCTAGCTTCTCAACTTAATAAGAGTATGGATTTCAAAAATCTATGTGATACGCTGATAATGTAAGAATTTTAAAATGTGGACACTTAATCGCAGAATTTTGATACAATCGAACGTACATATGTACTTATATCCTATCCATTTCGTGGCTTCAAAAGTATGGGACTGGAATTCGACTACACAACGCATAAAAATTTCAACACCTACTACAAAAATGGTGCTTGAACAACAGGCGGTGGACGGTAATTTTTCGAACAAAATTTTCTTCAGCGATGAAGCACATTTCACACTCGGTGGGTATGTTAATAAACAAAATTGTCGTATTTGGTGTTCTGAGAATCCTCAAGTAATTGAAGAGAGGCCATTACATCCAGAAAAAGTCACTGTTTGGTGCGCTCTTTGGTCCGAAGGTGTGACTGGACCTTACTTCTTCGAAAACGACGATGGAACGACTGTCACCGTCAATTCGGAGCGTTATGTTCATATGATAACCGACATTTTTGCCTGCTATTGAAGAATACGACTTAGAGAATATGTGGTTTCAACAAGACGGTGCCACATGCCACACAACTCGAGCGAATATTGCTTTATTGCAAGAGACATTTCCTGGCCGCGTGATTTCTTGTCATGGCGATATCAACTAGCTACCAAGATCATGCGATTTGACCCCATTAGACTTTTTTTGTGGGGCTACGCGAAAGACCGTGCTTATGCAGATAAACCTTCAACTCTTGAGCACTTAAAAACCAACATTCGTCAAGTTATGGCTGAGATACCGCCCAACATGTGTCAATAATTGGTCGAAAATTACCTCAAAAGAATCAATGCTTGCAACACTTCGCGTGTAGGTCAGTTAAATGATGTAGTGTTTCACACATAGTAGTGTCAACGTTCAAACTTTACAATAAAAAAGAAATAGCATGAAACAAATATTTTATATGTGCTTTATTTACGTTTACTTTTGAAACCACGAAATGGATAACCCTATACAACAGTGCATGCTTGTTGTTGATAATTTTCATATAAAAATCCGATACACTTATACACATTTTTTTCATATGTTTTTGAAGGTTGTATTGGTTTCGTGCTATCAGTTTATGTAAATGCCAGTAATTAAGAAGAAGAATAAAAATACAAAATATTTTCTATGTAACTTGAGACAACAATTAACATTTCAAAATTATAATTGTTCACACTGATAAGTAATTAATTTGATTTTTTTCCGTATTAATTTTCATTTTGTTGCTTGAAAATCAAATTATGAATACTGGTCTTCTTATCGTTGTTTGATGTTTGGAATACCAAATACACAATACAGCATAACATTGAACGTTCACAAAGAAAAAGTGTATTCAATACAACATACACGATACAAAGTCGTGTGATATTATAACTATTTTACTCGTTACAAGAAATACGTTCTTGTACGAATTTCACTGGCAGTGCTTGCTGATCGTTAAGGAGCAAACAGAATGTCTTAACACAAATTTTAATTTATTGGAAATAATTTTAGGATTAATTTTAAGACGACATTAACTTTACCTCTTACAACATCTGGTGGCAGTTCCGTTGGTTGATTTTCTCTTATGATTAATTCGGGTTTACGTGGTTGAACAGGTTCATCATCTTCAACACATTTGGGAGCGAATAGCAACTTAAAGTGAACAGTACAATAAAGAACTCCTTCATGACTCTGATAGGTATCTACCCTGTTGAATACAATAGCAAAATATTTATAATAAACGGATAATGAAACGATATGCAATGAAAGATAACTCACTTCAACTGTTTTTTGCATTCGTGACAGCGAAAACAGTTCTTATGATAAATACTTTTCTCCGCTTTAATTTCTTCCATTTTATAAACGGGCTTATCACAAAGGCGGCAATTCGTCTGTACTTCACCTTGAGGATTCTATTAAAGATATTATAATTTATTAAAATATTTCTAACATTAATATATGATATTCAATTAAATCAATTAAAATCGAATCAAATCGTTAAATTTATCGCATCCATAACAAATTTATCCAAACTGGTTTGTACCAAAGGTCAGTATTATAACATATTAATTTAAGTATCATATCATATTTTATTCTTTATCAACTGTATTCACGTCGAAAGAAGTGTAAAATATTTCACCGAGTCAAGGCAAACAAGAAAACATGGTAATACAAGCATTCACTCTAGCATCCAACTATTCCCATCGTTTTCTCTTTAATTTCAGTGCCAAAAGCCCTAGATGTGCTGCGCATGGAAAATCATATGGACCATCGTTTGCTAAACGAGCATACTTTTCAAATATCAAAAGAGTGCTTAGAATTTTTTACAACAATGACATAAATACATATTTTACTCCACTTATACCGCGTCCCTTTACATACATACATAATTTGCCACTACAACCCTTCAGTCAGGATTACGGCCTAGCTTCTCACACCACTCATGTTGTGTGCGTTAATTTTATACTTGAGTGGCGGGACTTAAAGTTTAACGTCGACTCCGAACAACAGATTTTTGAGAAACTTTATCGTGGCAATTTTATTTCAGAGAGGAAGCTGCCGGACATATATTTTTTTATATTTCGTTTTGATGGAGATGTCTGACATGGTGTTTCAACCGTGGGCTCACGTCTAGTTAACCAGCACACTACCTACTAGACTATTTATTTATTTATATTTGATGCATATACGGTACGGATCAGAAATCGTAACGACTTATTCATATTCCTCACATACAAGACAAAAACATCTGATTCGGAACGTAACAAAACGTAAAAGCCCCGTTTAGTCAAACGTCGATGGAACGTAATGTAGCATACGGTCGCTTTTAGCATATAAAGAGGAATGGTCTAGTAGGTAGTGTGTTGGCTTATTAGACGAATGGCCCGAGTTCGAATCCCAGGTCAGACATCAAAACGAAAATATGAAAATATTTCTTCAGCAGATTTTTGGCATAAACTCTGAGAGTAAAAATTGCCATGAAAAGCTTCTCAAAAACCCTGTCGTTCGGAGTCGACTTTAAACTGTTATATAATATAATATAATATAATATAATATAATGTATGAAATTAGCGCACACAGCACGAGTGGTGTTGTACAATGGGTCAATTCGACCTCCGGGTACAGTACTTGTTACAGTAGACAAGTACACGTCCTCTAACCTAACTTAACCTAAGAGCAATGTAAATGCTTATCGAAATTACATTACGGTGCAGAAAGCGTTTTCATTGCTAATCGAATTCTAAAATCAAATGTACGTTCCGTGGACGTTTGGCTAACCGGGACTAAAGCCTGATTCTATCTTTAGCATTATGTTGAACATGTTGCCAATGCATTAATAACTGAAAAGCGCAAAAAATAAAAAGTGGAAAAAATGATTGAAAGCGTCGCGACGGTACTGCGCTATTTTTGAAATGAAAAATTACTAAAGTACTGAATTTTTCAACACTGAAATGTACACAGGCGTACTCTGCTACATCTGGGACCTATGCAAAGTTTCTTCATCCTATGTAACTCGTTTTTTACTGTTTATCGATACTACTACAGAATAAGCTGTAATAAGATAATTTGAATTCAGTCTTTTTATCTTATACTCATTTTGGTTGCTTTACATAAACATTCGTCATTCGTCTATTTAGGCAACATAAAGCATAAAAACTAACAAAAACAACTATATACATACTTAGTAACATAATATCCATGCTTTAAAAAGAGTAGAATACTATCTTTATGATTGAATTACCGAAATAAATACATACATACGAGCATGTATGTAATATATACTCATAATTGTATTAATTAATTGGGCAATTCCACGACTTTGTATCGTGTATTTTGTATTAAATACACTTTTTGTTTGTGAACGGTCCAAACGGCAAACAACGATAAGAAGAAGAAGACTAGTATACATAATTTGATTTTTAAGCAAACAAAATGAAAAATATTACTGAAAAAAATTAATTAATTAATTATCTGTGCAAACACTATAATTTTGAAATGTTAATTGTTTACTCAAGTCACATAGATAATATTTTGTATATTTATTCTTCTTCTTGATTACTGTCATTTACATAAACTGATAGCACGAAACCAATACAACTTTAGGATTTTTATGTGAAAATTATCAACAACAAGCATACAGTGTTGTCTATTCGTCCAACAATACACTCAATACAACGATACAAGAGCTTGTGTGAATTGCCCAAATATTTTTTTTAGCACTATTGCTATAAGTTCACAATTGAGCGATTGATATTATTAGTTATGACTCTGTGATGGTGAATAAATTAGATATTGGACGATACAAAAACATTTGAATATTTTACTTTACTTACCTTTAAAAATTAATATTAATTTAACATAAGCTAGTTATTATAGAATTAAATTAAGAAGGTTTATTTATAGGAATATACTCTGTTAACATTAGAACTACCGATGTTAAACATAATTTTTTATCGTACCAATTAAATTAACGTATATTTAATAATGGCTTTTACGGTATGTATACAATAAATAATTTAAGAAAAATATGATTAAGGGACATTATTACAACTCGCCGTTAACTAAAGGACGGATTTTAACGGGCAGATAAGTTGTTTTTTTTTATTATTATAAGTGGGACAATAAGGTAGAAGTGAGCGTTTAGCTAAAGGGAGGATCATTCTACCTTTAACTTTTAAAGTTACGTTTATGTTTGAACTTGTCATATTATATATTATTTTCAGTATGGCAATTTAAAATGTAAACAAAATGAGCATATACAACAAAAAGCCCAAGCGGCTTTGGCTATTCACACAACTTTGTATCGTGTATGTTGTATTGAATACATTTGTTTGTTTGTGAACGCTCATTGCTATGCTGTATTGTGTATTTCGTGGCATTCAAACAATTTGATAGCCCGAAACCAACACAACATATGAAAACATATACACATTTTTTTCATTCACACAATTTGATAGCAGAAACCAATACAACTTTTAAAAACATATGTGGGCAATTCACACAACTTTGTATCGTGTATGTTGTATCGAATACATTTGTTTGTTTGTGAACGCTCAATGCTATGATGTATTGTGTATTTCGTGGCATTCAAACAATTTGATAGCCCGAAACGAACACAACATATGAAAACATATACACATTTTTTTCATTCACACAATTTGATAGCACGAAACCAATACAACTTTTAAAAACATGTGTAAAAATGTGTATAAGTGTATCGGATTTTTATATGAAAATTATCAACAACTATCAACAACTGTTGTATGTTCTTCCAACAATACAATGAATACAACGATACAACGGCTTGTGTGAATTGACCAATGGAAAAAATGTGTATAAGTGTATTGGATTTTTATATGAAAATTATCAACAACAATCATACACTGTTGTACGTTCTTCCAACAATACAATGAATACAACGATACAACGGCTTGTGTGAATTGACCAACTATTTTTTAAATTCGTTTTGTATATGAATGAATTATTTTCCGAAAATTGTTTCCACCTTTGAAGGAGTAGAGGATTGCATTCTTCTTTTTTTTCTGGACTATGGCTTAATAAGTATCAGTTATACGCCCATAGAGTATCAGGGTATTGGTTTTTATTTCATCAAAATTTTACAGTTAAAATGGAGTTTTGCATCTACTTTCAACTTACTGCATACAAACAAAACTTAGCCATTTGATAACGAAACATTTATTGTGTTTTAGAACTATGGATACCTAGATGCATAGCAAGCATACATTACATGCATCTTTACTATAGGAAAAAGTAAAAATGACCTGGTCATAGCACTTAGTGCTATGTATCGTGTCATATTCCCGGTGACATATTTCGGAATTTGCCAGAGTATTGTTTACCAATGGTTAACTATCCGTATGGCAGTAATTTCCTTACCTCGCTGTCTGTACAGAAAGGAAATTCTGAGCCCATTTGCTGAAATTGGAAATGGTGCGCTGGTCATTTTCTACCCATGAAAAAAGCTATAAACCTATATTTCAGCTTTAGGTTTGCTCTTTACCTTAAAATTAATTCAGCTTTTGACCGTAATACTGAACGCGGTAATAGCTTGGGGTATACAGATCTGAGAGCACACATATTAAAGAGTCCAAAGTTCTGCTTTAAAAGGTTAACTTTGTAAAAAGCAGTTGAGAAATGGTTATGAAAATTTGTCGGAAATTAATTATAATATTGATTTAATTATAATTGGGTTCTAAGTTTGGTAATTTGTGCTTCAGAGAGTGATAAAGGAAAAATATATCAATCTGTCTATATCGGAGGCGCCAACTACAGGGGTATAAGTCTTCTCCCTATTGCATATAAGGTTCTTACGGGCGTATTGTGTGAACGACTGAAGCCATTCGTCAAAACACTGATTGGACCTGGTAAGTCCACCATCGACCAGATATTCACACTACGTCAAATAATGGAAAAGACCCACGAAAAATAAGTCGACACACAGCATCTCTTTGTAGACTATAAGGCAACCTTCGATAGCACCATAAGGGGTTGTGTTTTTGCCGCAATGTCTGACCTGCGAAGCTGATAAGGTTATGCAGAATGACGTTGAGCAATTCCTGCAGCTCCGTCAAGGTAGGAATGGACCTCTCCGAACCTTTTAATACCGTGCGGGGTTTCAGACAAGGCTTTCCCTTATCATGTGACCTCTTCAAATTCGTCATGAAGAGTGCTTTGCGAAAGGTAGGAGTGCATCGTAATGGCACTATTTTTCAAAAAAGCGTACAGTTGCTTGCGTTCGCTGATGACATTGACATCATAGGGCGTACCAGAGATGTTACTGCTGTCTTTAGTGCTATTGAAAGGTAGTCTACAAAGATGGGTCTGGCTGTAAATGAGGGCAAAACAAAGTATATGTTATCGACAAGTACACAGAGGGAAAAAACCGGTAGAAAAGTACCGAAATCGATACAATCCGTTGTCAAAAGTGAGCTTAACACGTTTGTTAACATTTCGACAACGGATGTGTATAAAATTTTAATAACACCCAGCTATCATTTTGACAACCACCGTGGTAATTTTGACAACGCATAATTGTCATTGAAACAATGCATTGTTGTTATTTCGACAACGCTTCGTTGTCATTTCGACAACGAATAAACGACAACGTTTATGATTTGACAACGTCGTGTATTATTTACTTTTTTTTGTTGATTTGATAACGTCGTGTATCAAATTAACAACAGATGTTGTTGAAAAATTATAAACACTTTTGTGTCAATTTCGTACCAAACGTGTATAATTTTAAAACGTCTTTTTTCCCTCTGTGTAGAGACATGCGGCGTATTGGATCTCAGATTACGGCCGATAACTATATTTTCGATGCAGTCAATTAATTTATTTATCTTGGCTCCGCCGTTACCGCCAAAAATCATGTCAGTCTGGAGATCAAGCGCAGGATCACTCTTGCCAACAGGTGCTACTATGGTCTCAATAGGCAATTGAGTAGCAGGTACCTCTCTCATAAGACAAAACTAATACTCTACAATACGCTCATCCTACCCGTGCTTCTTCCAGAGGCGCCTGGAAGGATGTGTTGCGGTAAGTATATACTGGAGAAAACTAATGAATTCTTCCGAATTATATAAGTACATATTATTGAATTTACATACGCCAATAAATTGTATATTATCACATAAGAATAGTTCTTATCATAATCAGGAGTTCTACAACCAAACGAAGTGTTTCGTTTCGAAATATTCTTAACTAGAGGTCGTAATGGCAATCATTAAAAAAAAAAACATTCCCAAAATCTTCCATATAAGTTTAAGAAGTTAAATTGGGAGAGAAATTGGTACAAAAAAATTTCAAAATGTTGATCAATGCTCTCGGCAGTTCTAGTGTTAAAGAAACAAGTGGAATGTAATGAATGAATAAATGGTAGTAATGAGTTCTTACACTGAATTTTTCTTGTGCTGTAATAGCATCAATAGAACGTACATGGATTAGATTTCGTTTTTGTAATGCATCAAATTTGCTAAAACTAGATTTCTATAATAAAGAAAATAAAGAAAAATAAAAGAAAAAAACATATAAAGAAAAAAGGAAATTAATATTTTATTGTATGTTGACTTTGGGGAGGGGAATATGAAAAACTTACCACTGATATATTTTGTTTGTCTGTTTCGCTCTTTTTGTTCTTTTTCAATTTATTCTTCTTTTTAGTAACATTATTCTTTTTCCCACTATCTGCAATTTCATTTTCGTTCTCATCATTCTTATGATTACCATTTTGTTGCAAGCCGTTTTGTTGCTCTTCCTGTACTTTTTCCTCCTCTTCCCGCAATAGATCGTTGCTCGTATTTTCAGTCAAATTTTTTACAGATTCTTTTTTCGTTACAGTCTTAATCATTTGAGTTTTGTTTGTTTGATCTTCAGATTTCGTTTTAGTCATCTTAACCGAACTTGACTTTTTGCCAATAGACGTCGTCGTAGTTGTTGATACAGATGATAAATGCTGTTCCTCAGCTTGAGCCAACGTTAGGAGCTTTTTGGTTTTTTTCTTAGTGGTTGCTACAGTCTTTTAAGTTTACAATAAAAACAAAAAACAAATTAATTTAAAACATATGTAAATAAGTGAATTAAAAATATATTTAAATAAAATTAAAGTTTTTATAGAAGACAAAGTAACACACTTATTTGTTAGTATCTGTTGAAATGATATTTTTGTACATTTTTTAAGTATGAAATTCAATATTCCTAATGTACCTATACAAATATATTCATCGCATAAAAATGCCGATAATATCATTCCCAATTTTATTTTATTTCTACCCAGATATGCCCAATGACCTATATATAGTACACAAGTACATTCTTGTTTACATGTATACGTCAGGTTTATCAAAGTACCGTTTTTTGGTACACAGTACTCAGTACTCATCCATACCTCATGGGAGATTATGTGATCGCATTATTTTTTGCTATTATTTTTGAGTTATTGAATTATTAATTAGCGATATTTTCATAATGACTGAATATGGGGCCAAGTTTGTACGATAGGTAAAATTTTGTACATTTACAAGTGAATAAATACTATATCATGTTTGAATTTTTATTTATGAAGAGTACCTTGATTGTTATATATATAAAAGTTTAATTATTGTGTTTAAGTTTTGTTGTTGTGACACCTTAAAGTTTGGTGACCTATATGTAGGACATTGGGAATATAATATGCTATGTATTATATGTATTTTCTATAGAGGATTTTCTCTTCATGAATCTTTGACCGTTGATAGAGGATGAGGACCTAGGTGTGGCTAATATAACTACATTCCTACCCAATAGTGCTTGTGGAGACGTCACAGGCGAAGATTCCGACGAAGATATCGCACTGATATAAGAGGAAATAAAGAGGTATTTTCCCATCATAGCACACTGTGTGGATATGGGGGTGCATAATGCTTGGCAGATTCACAAGCATAATGGAGGAACTATTGATCAATTGTCTCTTAGAAGAAGTATCGCTAATACTCTACTTGTTCAAAAAAAGTCCCGGTTCAGCAAAGGGGTCATCCATCGCTTAGCCTAAATAATGAATTGCGTTATGATAGATTGGACCATTGAGTAATTTTACAGGAAAAACAATCAACATGTGGAGCCTGCCATCAAAAAACCTTAACTAGATGCCGAAAATGTGACATAGGATTACATGTAAAATGTTTTGTGTCGTATCACACGCAATAAGTCATGTGCCCAATGTCCTATATATAGGACGGCTTCAAAAACCACTTTTTATCAATAAATCTTTAAAAACCTATAAATGTACTGTTTTTATTTCTCATTTGCTTCCAAAATAATATAAAAATACTTTTAAAATCATCATGATCAAGCAATGGGCATAACGCCTGTTTTGGATCGAATTTATTGCAATATTCAGTTTTTTTTACATTTCCATGCATCAACTCCTATAAACCTTCGTTTGAGGTTTGGGAATTGTTGTAAGCCTAGTACATCTTGTACGATTTTATACGCAGTCCATATACCAAGTCGTTTCCGATTGGTTTCGGGTCGTTGCCCAGTTTAAATGTAAATGATTATGATAATCTATATACTCGTATATAAAAATGAATGTTTGTCTGCATGTCCTTTATAGAATGGTAAACTATGCATTTGATTATGTTATGATCTTTAGCAAAGTTATTGCGCACGAGCCGAAGAAGGTTTCTAAGTTGGTGCGATTAATTTTCGGTAGATGGCGCCACTGAAAATTATTCAAAATGAATTAAATCGTAAAGTGTGCATTTGATCATGCTATGATCTTTAGCTAAGTTGTTGCGCATGAGTCGACGGAGGTTTAGTATGGCCAATTTCCGACAGGTGGCACCACTGAAAATTACTCAAAATGAATTGAATCGTAAACTATACATTTGATCATGTGTTGATCGGACAAATACCAGACATTTTAGGATTCATTATTTATGATATTTATTCATGATATGACATTTGAATTCTGGAAAATTTTTAAAAATGCTGTTGTTTGTATCTCAGACATTTAAAGACATTTAATTTTTAAAAATATGTATATAGTATAAATATTTACGATCTAAAATTAAATCAAAATATTTTAAAAGACAAGACATCGTTTTGATTTTCCTTCTTTTAATATAAAGGGCTATACATTTCGTGGTTTCAAAAGTATGGGACTGGAATTCGATATCTGTTGAAATTCTGACATTGACGAAAATGGATCGCTTAACTATCACACAACGCATAAAAATTATCAAAACCTACTACAAAAAGGGTAATTGGCGGTAGACGGCTATTTTTCGCACAAAAATTTTCTTCAGCGATGAAGCACATTTCACACTCGGTGGGTATGTTAATAAACAAAATTGTCGTATTTGGGGTTCTGAGAATCCTCAAGTAATTGAAGAGAGGCCATTACATCCAGAAAAAGTCACTGTTTGGTGCGCTCTTTGGTATGAAGGTGTGATTGAACCTTACTGGCTGAGATACCGGCCAATATGTGTCTAAAAGTGGTCAAAAATTACCTCAAAAGAATCAATGCTTGCAACACTTCGCGTGGAGGTCATTTAAATGATGTAGTGTTTCACACATAATGTCAACATTCAAACTTTACAATAAAAAAGAAATATCATTAAAAAAAATATTTTATATGTGTTTTATTTACGTTTACTTTTGAAACCACGAAATGGATAACCCCATACATATACATGTTGCCGTAGTCTAGTAGGTTGTATGTTGGCTTATTAGATGTAAAGCCCGGGTTCGTATCGCAGGTAAGACATCAAAACGAAACATAAAAGAAAAATATTTCTTCGGCGACTTCCTCTCAGCAGATTTCTGACAAAAACTCTGAGAGTAAATAAACCTGCCATGAAAAAGTTTCTCAGAAAAATCTGTCGTTCGAAGTCGACATTAAACTATAGGTCCCGCCACTCACGTATAAAATTAACGCACACAACGTGAGAGGCGTGAGAAGCTAGGCCGTAATCCTGACTGAAGGGTTGTAATGGCCAATTATGTATGTATGTCTGTAATATATGTACATACATTGATATAAGTTTACGTTGTGTGGAAGAGATATAAGGTAAATAGGTACCACAAAAATATATGCTTAAATTTCTTCTACAAAATTTTTAACATCGATTCTAACAATTCTGAAATGCCAATTTTTGCCACTTCTTATTTCCTCAACGAATTGGTGATCACCGTCAATATTAACATTGCTATCCATGTCTGAACATCCGATTCAATAGGATTGGGTACATTGTGAGATTCTAATAAATTTAAACGCATGTTTCACGTCGTTCCTGTGCAATCATGCCTTCAAAGTGACAAGCAATTGATCGACCTACACTTCAAGCACGGAAGAAAAGAGCATTACGAGTCTCAGAATCAGACGGGCAACGAGCATTAAGACTGGAAATTCTTCGAGTACATGCCAATGAGCATGGCCCCTTCAAATATTCATATTTTAGTTGGTGGCACAGCAACGCGCGCAGTGTACAGCTAGTTAGTTTTAAAATAAAAAATAAATTAAATTTCTGTGTTGTCGCTCAGACCATTTTATAAAACCTGCTCAAAAATTACCGCAGTCTTTTATTTTTCCACAAGATCTATTGCAGCAATAAGACTTGGTGCATATTTCTTTGTGTAGTTAGAACATCGTTTACTCTGTGTTTGAATATGTAAATGGTTTACGTGTAGCAACTAAAGCATTATGTACCATGTAAAGAATACGGTTTCAAAATTGTTCTTTAACACGTTCACGCCGGCGCTTAAATTCATGGTTCGCTCTATCGGACGGCAGCTGTTTAGTAAAATACAATGGTATCGTTTAAAGTTTTGTGTAGTTTTGCGGGAATTTGTCACATCCTCATTAAATCTTTTGAATTTTTACGGTGAAATAGAACATCGTGACTCTCAGGTATTTTTTTTTTCGGCAGTCGAACTGTTAAAGATTTAAATATTTGGTATTACATTTGTTCTAATAGCATGATTAAGTGCGGGCCACCGGTGGTACACGCCGCCCGATGAGGCAGTCTAGTGCGGGCCACCGGTGGTACGCGCCGGCGTGAACGTGTTAAATTATGCAGAGAATTCTATTGAAGTTTGTTGTAGGATCTAGTTTCGTTTTTCGAAATATTTTTCTAGTTACACTACTGTTGTAAGTATATTCGAATAAGACTGCGAAATGATTTTGAGTGGAGTATTATTTTGTTCTGAAATTCGATGGTGCATTATTTTTGTTTATAACATATTTTTCGATTTTATATAAGAATTAATAATATTCAACATATACTAGTATTATATTTGGTCCTAAAATATTACTTCGATCGACCTAAAGGCGCCTGGAGACGGCAATAATTTAAAAAACAAATTTATAATATTTACGGCCATTATTACAACTTGCCGTTAACTAAAGGGAGGATATTAACGGGCAGATAAATTGTTTTTCGTTATTATGAGTACCCAATAAGATATAAGTGATCGTTCAGCTAAAGAGAGGATCATCCTACCTTTAACACTTAAAGGTCACTTTATGTTTGAACTTGCCATATTATATATTATTTTCAATATGGCGACTTCAAACTTAAACAAAATGAGCATATAAAACAACAAAAAAACAAAGCCCGCGGTTGCCACTGCGTTAAAAAAAACTTTTATAATTGCGCAGCTTTATCGACATTGCTCCGGCAGTGCCATATTTTTGAAAAATTTTATCTGTAAGTTGTAATAACGAAAATAAGTTAAAGGTAACTTTCCAGTTCCCTTTAGCTAAAGGTACTTTTAACTAATCCCAAGTTTAACGACAAGTTGTACTAATGGCCCTTAGTGTCCTATGATTGACTTTTAAAACGAGACCTACAAATTCATCAGTAATCATTTACATTTTGATTCTGTAGTGTTCCTTTCGTAAAATGTCTTCATCCGATGACGATTTGTTGCTTTTGACATCGTGTGCAATTTTATTAAGAAACAAAAAGGAAAATATGAAAAGAAAGTACAACTTTGAATGAAAGGTTGGTATAAAAAACGGAATCAGTTTTCACATGAAAATCTTTTAAATGAATTAAAATGTAAAGACGACCACGGATTTTTTTTGCGCATGGAGTCTCAGACATTTTGAACTTTTACACATGGTACAGCCATTAATAGAAAAACGAAACCCAGTGATGCGAGAACACATATCACCAGGCATTGTTACATGTGCATATATAATGAAATTTTAAAATGTTGGTTAAAATAATAATAAAAAAATTATTTTATAAGAAATAAATACTTATTGTTATGTTTCTATTGTTCTCACAAAAAAATTTAAACAAAATAAATCAATAATATATACATCTGTATTTTGAGGGAAGAAGTGGTACGAATTCTCCTTTTTGGTACTTTCATATTTATATGTACATATATTAATCATATCGTTAGTCTAATTCGCAAATGTGTTAAGTCCCTTTTTTCAAATTTTACAGGAGACACAAAAAACATTGAAGCATTTCCAGTTTTTAAAATTTGTAAACTTTTTAAACGCAATTATTTTTACAAAATAGCTCTCTTTAAATGACCTAGATCAAAAATCGAATCAAATCAAAAAATTAGCATGTGTTTTTAATATTTTTCGTAATTTTGTGGACTTAGCGTTTTTGCCAACCACAAAATTACAGCAACTTTAAACTACATAATGACATTTTTTGTTGTTGTAAAATATGTATTTTGTTTAATGTTACCGTTTTGCATTAAAATCTGAATTTTGGAAAAAAGTGGACTTAGCGTCTTTGTGAATTATACTAACGATATATATTAAGCTTTTAAATTTGAATATAAAAAAAGATTTTTCTTTAAATATTATTATGATTGTAATGTGTATAAAAAATTTTTGGAACAATAAATAAAATATATGTAATTCGACGGAACGTAATGGAATGCCCGTAAGTTTTTAGCATATGAAGAGCATTGTAAATGCTTACTGAAATTACATTACGGTTCGGCAAGCTTTCTCATTGCTTTTCGTATTCTAAAAACGAACGTACGCTTCGTGGACGTTTGGCTAACCGGAGCTAAAGCCCTAGTTATGCTACCGTAACGGAACGTAACCGCAACAGTAAGAAACAGCTGATCGTTTTTGTTATGTATAAAGCAATACGAATGGTTACAGAAATGTAATGTAACGTAACCGGAACGTAAGAATCTGTAAAAAATAGAATTTTCTTACCTTTTTTACGTGACATCTGCTTAGCAGTGTTAACAACATGTCAATATTAAAAACCACTACAACTGAAAATTTAAATTATAAACAGAATTTACATTTTGTATGTATGTTATGTTTGTCTGTATGTGGAATTCTCTTTAAATAAAACTTCACATATTTTAAAAACCCAAATTATAATTTATTTCATTATTAACTTTTATAATTTAAAATAAAAATAATCACTATTTTACTATTACACTATGTAGGTTGTGTTTAGTTTTCTTTTAAATTAGAAGCATATAGTTATCGATTTTTAACTAATTAAAGCGTTCGAAAATAATTTGAGTTTGCATTTTACTTTTATTAGAGAAGATAAAAACGTTTTAACATTCGTACAAGTTTGGTTTCCGAAATACCTGACCTGTTTCTGTAGTATAAACGATTTCACTTGCTTGTCTATTGATATAGAAAATTCAATCAAAGGCACTTAATTTTGTGTTTTTGTTTTCCTCAACAAACAAACATAAACTAAATTGAGTGTTTTTGTTTGAGTGAAAGTGAAATTGTTTGGCTTACAGAAACAGTACATAAAACTTTTAATAAGTACCTTTAAATAAATATAAAATCGTTTAAAATGAACCTAAAAACTCTGGGGTGATAACATTGGTTAACAGCTGGATTAAAGAGAAACAAAAGGCGCCATATTGAAAGTGATAAAAGGAGTGAAAAGAAAGTTTTCAAAATTTGGAATTAATATTAAATTTATTTAAAAAACAATAATAAAATATAAACTCAATCCAAAAAACATGTCTTCTATATCCTTATCTGAATCTCTGTCTTTTAGTTTTTGCAAATTTTATTTCCTTATTTGTTTTTGTTTATACATATGACACGTTTTTACGATCTATAATTGCACTTACATTTTTACGTTCCGTACACATTACATTACGTTACTGTTACATTCCGTTACGGTAGCATAACTAGGGCTTAATTCTGCTTTTAGCATTACGTTGAACATATTGCTAATGCATTAATAACTGAAAAGCGCAAGACATAAAATATGTAATTAAATGAAAAAATCAAATTTTTTTGTTTTCATCCATCAAAGCCAACAACGTGTACGTGCAGCCGAAAAAGAATGACAACACGCACACATATAAGACGTTAGTGATATTATTTCATCGTCTCCAGAGTCTTTAAAGAATATTTTGCTAACTCGAAACTGTGAAATGTTGTTATTCTTTTTAGATCGATAGCAAAATATCGATTAAATTATTTGGTGCTATTTAAAAGATATTTTTGTCAGAAATTGAAAGAATTATTTAGTATAGCGGTATCGTACTATTCAAATATGTACAGGTTTGTTCAATAATTTGTTGACAGAAAAAAAAATTGTAGAAATAATTTTCAAAACGTCTTTTATCGACAAAATTATCGAACGAAGACAGAAACAAGTTGCAAATTATTGCTGTCAAGTCTGAATTCATAAGAACATTCCAACTAAGTTTTAAAACCGCACGAACGTTCCTAGTCTGCGTCTGTCTAAGCGACTCACTTTTCATTTCATCATCTGCTTCAGATATGGATTAATGCAGTATCGTTTCCTAATAATTACAATTAGACTCGTAAGATTTTTATAACACGAGTGGAATGTAATTTCTTTTTGTATCCTGATATATTTAACTGGTTCTGCTAAAAAAATTTTATGCAATGTTTAGCTCCTGGCTAATCGCAGCCAATTAAGTCGAAGGCATTTGATGTCCACGCAAAATGTTTTAGCCAATAACTGAAAGATTTATATTCATAGATGAACTGTTTACGGTTGCATGAAAACTTTGATGACCTTAAAATTTCGCATAAAGGATCTTTCCTTAATCGCTTTCTATTTTAAAATTTAAACAGAACAAAGTGTGTGTGAGATATATTTTATTCGTTGAAAAGACATATTGATGCCATTATGTGCCATCGTTTTTTTGAGTCTGGCGTATAAATCAGGTTGAATTTGCGACTTAAAAACCTGAATTTATCGACTACATTGTGAATAGTCATCCCGGTAGGTCGATTATGGCGATTGTAAAAGAGAAGCGCGAGGAACGTTGCCCGAACGGAACACGCATTTTGATGAAACAATTTTATCACTTACCCGTTGTTGTTGTTTGCAAAACAAATCGAATAAATTACTACTAATTTGACTGATGGACTTTCAAAAAGTCATAAACTGTCAAAGTTCGGGAGGCCTTATTGGAAAACCCGATAACTGTTGTCTCAGCCGAAAAATTAAATCTATTTACTACGATGTCAACAAGTACAGGGATGATATTAAAATAAAGAAGTGAAAGATAATGTAAATTAATTCGGAAAATTTAAATGGTAATGTACCACTATCATCTCAATCTAAGTATTATTAAAATTCTTTTTATTAATTTCAAGATAAATGTAACGCTTTTGTGTAATTCGAAATGGTACTTCCTGAAAAATAATACTTCTAATTATATCTTTGCTTATCTTTGATATATTTGCTGCTAATCGAAAAGTACGATGAAATCGATGCCCACAGGAATAAAATCACTATCGATTATATGTTCTTATATTTTCTTATGTTCTTATAATTTAATTGGCCAATTCACACGACTTTGTATCATGTACGTTGTATTGAATACACTTGGCTGTTTGTGCACGCTCAGTGCTATGCTTTATTGTGTATTTCGTATTCCAAATGTCTTCTTCTTATTCTTCTTCACAATTTTTTTCATTCACACAGTTTAATAGCACGAAACCAATACAACTTTTAAAAACATATGATAAGATGTGTATAAGTGTATCGGACAACTGTTGTATATTCGTCCAACAATACAGTCAATACAACGGCTTGTGTGAATTGACTACATATATTTGGCACTGATGGTAGAAAGTAAAGGACGACGGAAGGAGATTTAAAATACTCAACTTTACTCGGATTTCGAAATGTAATGGTTTGGGGCTCAATGTGCGCAAATGGAGTTCACAACTTTGTTCAAATATTTTCCAAATTTATTCGCTTCAATCTTCTGAAATATATACAGTGGTGGCCACGAATTTAAGACACGACATATGACTGAGTTATTTGAAATAATTTTTGCATTTTATCGAAAAAATTATGGGTCCATGATATTTTTTTAGGATTTTAGTAATGTTATGAAGAAAAATTAATAATATTTTCTTACCTATATTCGGTTAAGAATTTTTATTTACATATTATATACATAAACACAAATTTTACCTGGTCACGAATTTAAGACATAGACATAATATAACACTATTCTCTAAATTAAGCTCAGCTTCGTAAAAAAACCTATTATTTAGTGGGAAATCTTTTATTTTTCATCACAGCAGCACATCTCCCGGGTAAACTTTCGACTAATGCCACATAACGTTGCTTTGGAATTGCATACCAAACCCTTTGGATTTCTTCCCACAAATCGCTTGAATTTTTTGGTTTAACTGTTCGTAAATATTCCTCAACATCGTTCCACAAGTTCTCAATTGAATTGAGGTCCGGGGATTGAGCTGGCCACTTAAGAACAATGATATCGTTTTCTTCTAAGAAACTCTTCACTAGACGTGAAATGTGCTTAGAGTCATTATCATGCATAAATTTCTATATTAGAGGCATGTTGTCTTCAGCGAATGGTATCATTGTGTCTGTTATAATATTTTTGTAAACATGGTGGTCCATTTTAGAATTTATATTGTAAATGGGACCTACACCATGCCAGGAAAATGCTGCCCACACCGTCACATTTCCACCACCATGTTGTTTTTAGGGTGTACTTTGGATGATGCTCTAGGTTTGGAGGGCGCCAGACGTACTGCTTTCTATCAGAGCCGAAGCGGCAAAACTCCAAAGTATATTTTCTCAAAATATCATGGGTTTCTTGAGATTTCTCAATTATCACAAAATTATCACAAATAAGTCCATCATATGTCGTGTCTTAAATTCGTGGCCACCACTGTATGTATATATTTTGGAGATAGTTTTGTATTCATTCAAGATAACGATCCGAACCACTTTAGTGAAATATTTTGCGATTTCCCTGTTGGGCTTGACTTCCTTAGCATGGAAAATTACTTCTTTTTAACTCTGGCACTAAGAGCTCTCATGGTAAAAAAAAGGTTATTCTTTTAGGTCGCCAGCCACTTAAAAACTAATTTTAAGTATTTATTGTCATTTCCATAAGCAGCAAAATAATAAAATAAACCGTTATAAGTACAGTTTCGCTCAGTGTATAATTGAGTCTGTATTACAAAAGTTAGCAGTAGAGGAAGACAGCGAATAACTTACAGAATATAGTGTTCGCATATAATGCATTGTAGGTCGCTGCCCATTCATGAAAATTGGATGGACACACTTAGGCCGCATTGGGCGAATTGTGTTACCACAGTTATCCGCTATCCATGCAACATAGTAGTAAATAAAAAATTCGGACCTCTTACATATGTATATTAAGCTTCATCAGGAAAAACTTGGAACTTGTAGAAACATTTTTGCACCATACTGTAAGTACACTGCCGAACATTGTTCTATTTAAAGCAATTTTTTTGTTTTTTATTAAATTCATTTAAATACTCTAAAGAACAAATTCACCTTATGTCCGGAAGAATTAAGAATACGAAGTAATTATTGCTTCCAACAAGTCAACGAACATAATCACACACACAGCTAATGTGAAGATGTGATTATCCCCACATGCTTAACACTCATCCACAAAGTCCCAAAGAGACTATTTCAGGTATAATTTAAAAAAACGGTTGCATAGTCGCTATTTCTCACACAAAAATCAACTGACAGAATTTGGTTATAAGTGAATGGCAGGAAATATCAACAAAAACACAAAAAAAAACTTGTATATTCATTGCCGAATAGATTAAATGGAGTGCTTGACCTCATTGTATACAGTGCTAAATCTTAAGCTGTGGTCAGAGTAACGTACGTTAAAGTAAGAACGTTTGTGTAGCTATACATAGCAGCGTTAAAAACGTGACATCTGTCAACGAAGAATGTAAATAAAAACGAAACAGAACACAAAGCAAATCACACACACGAATACAACACAATGCAAAGAAATTCATTTACATTTGCACGAAATCAGCTGTTCAGAACAGTCTTGAATGGTATTAAAAAGTACCAATTTGGCGTCAATTGGAAAAAGTTATATGTGCTCCTTATACTATGTTCAGATATGCACTTTTATTGAGTCAATATTCGGTTAATTGAGTACAGTATTATAAGTGTTCATTTGACAGCTGTTAAAAGATCATTGAATTAAGTTCTTTTGGTTAAGATTCGAAGACCACTAAATCGAAATAATTTTACTCTCTCCTGCTTTACTAGTTTAACCATATTATAAGTCGTTACCTTGAAGACAGTCTTTTGATTTGCCCTAAAAATTTCGGAATTTCATTAAATAAGTCTAAAATAGCACTTCTTCGGGACTTCGTCAAACATATCATAGAGAACGAATAGGAGAGAGTGGAAGGTTTGTAAAAATCAAAGCTCACTTGAGAGATACCTCAAAGCTAACAATCACAAGCCATAATGAGCCCCGATAGTCAGAATTAAAACTTTATTTTAAAGAATGACTGCCTTCAAATCGTGCTGAAAACAATGGATTCTACGTTTACTATCTAATTTAGGCCTCAGCCAATACCAATTGTCGAATTACGGATTACTATTCCGTAGAAATATGTCTGCTTTGGCTAGTTCATCAGCTTAACAATTACGTGTTATTTTTAAACAGATTGACCTAAATAAGTATCGTGTTGACCGCCAGATTCTAGAGGAATGGAAAAAGGATGTGACCTTGCGGAACTTCATGAGCGTTAGGTTCCTAAATGTTTCTAAAAGATTCCATAAGGGAATGAATAAGTGCCAAAAGTTTCTCATATTTAGCACACACGAGGGCATTATAGTGCAATGTATCCCAATAGAACCAACTTCTCAGATCGTTTAATTATACAGTATTTTTCTCAATTAATTTCACACACATATTTAGAAAATTCTGTATCGACCCTTTATTATTTTATTGTTGACATTTGAATTGTCAAATATCAACAGAAAGTGTTCGGTAAATTGTAATATGCGCACTGAACATACTTATGACAGTGCTGCATTTTAAGTTTTACTCAATATTATTCAATTTTCATCAATTCAATCAATTTTCGTATTTATTGCGCAATAATTCATTGAAATTTTATATGAAATATTGAGCTCAATAATGGCGTTTATTACGATTTACGCAATAAAGGTGCATATCTGAACATCGTATTATACAAATCGTTTCGTTTTGTCGACTAGACAGTACACTTCGGTAAGCGTTGACATTGCTCTTCATATGGTAAAAACGAAAGTACATAACGTGGACGCTTCGCTAATCGGGGCTTTAGTTGTAATATTTTAATACATTGGGCCATTGAATTGTAAATTTACTTTGAGTTCTTCTGGGGACACCTACGCTTTTGCGTAGGTTTTGGTTTGTGAAAACATTAACATTTTTTTGTTTTTAAATAAAATAGAAATAAATTAATAAAATTGCTAAACTACATTGGGGTACCTAAACTTTTGGTATTCAGTGTAGTTGTTAATTTTTTGTATTTAATTTATATTGTTATTATTGTATCGAATGTATTAATGGAATCAATACTGTTGGTTAGGACTAACTTTAAGGAATTTTTACATTCATTTAACATTTACGGGACATATAAACGTATTTTAACTTATTAATGAACAAATTAGTATTGGGCTCTAAAACTGGAGGAGATAATAACAAACAAAATTTTCGTTAATTTTACTGGGATTTTCTGAAATCAATAGATGCGCTATTGCAGACTTACATTTGGAGCATCCATAGTGTTGATGTAAGATAGGCGAAATCTGTTAAATCTGAAATAGTAAAGTACATTTTCGATTATTTTAATTTACATCTGACTTATGATACTTATGAGAAATGACTTTCTTTTTTTTTTTTGTAAATTCATGTTACGAATTGAGTTTAAAATAGTGCTTGTAAATTAGTTTGATAAGTTGATTGGTATTCAAATATGTAATTCAGATGGTAACTTTTCGATAACAGATATATTTTCAATTCAAAAACTTTGTTTAAAGCGATAAAAAATTAAATTGACAAATCGTGCTTAATTAAATGGAAATGACATTTTTCAAAGAGAGGAAAACATATCCATTTACGACTTTATTAAAGACTGGCCTTCCCTTGCGTTTAAGGTGAATTTTAATTTTTTTGTTCCCTATTTTGTCTTCTTATCCAAGGCAAAGGTAATCTGCTTTAATGCCATGACAATACCACTCATACATACACTTCTGAATATTTTCTGGCCCTTTCATGAAGCCTATGAAAGCGATCAGTAAACTACTCCCAGTTCGTCGCTATGTTGTTCTTATGCAGTTTTATATCGATTTTGCAGTTCAAAAAAAAAAAAAAAGAATTCAAAGTCTTAGGGCCATTATTACAACTTGCCTTTAACTAAAGGGAGGATTTTAACGGGCAGATAAATTGTTCGTCATTATTATAAGTACCCAATAAGAAGTAAGCATTAAGCTAAAGGGACGATCAGCCTGCCGGTAACTTTTAAAGTTAAGTTTATGTTTGAGCTTGCCATATTATATATTATTTTCAATATGGCAACTTCAAATTTAAACAAAATGAGCCATTGCGTTTAAAAAAAACTTGTTTAATTGAGCAGTTTTATCGACATTGCTCCGGCAGTGCCATATTTTTGAAAACAGTCAACTTTATTTTATCTGTAAGTTGTAATAACGAAAATAACATACATAACTGACCATTACAACCCTTCAGTCAGGATTACGGCCTAGCTTCTCACACCACTCATGTTGTGTGCCTTAATTTTTTATACTTGAGTGGCGGGACCTACAGTTTATTTGAGAAACTATTTATAGCAATTTTATTTACTCTCAGAGTTCTTGCCAGAAATCTGCTGAGAGGAAGTCGCCGAAGAAATATTTTTTTTCATATTTCGTTTTTTATGTCTGACCTGGGATACGAACGCGGGCTTTTATGTCTAATAAGCGAACACACTATCTACTAGACTACGGCGACTTCAAAAACGAAAATAAGTTAAAGATAACTTTACAGTTCCCTTTAGCTAAACGTACCTTTAACTAAACCCAAGTTTAATGGCAAGTTTGTAATAATGGCTCTTAATCGAGACAATCCATAAATTAATGAATATCTATTGCGTTTAAAACATGGGCATATTTCAAATGATAATTGTTGCAGTGCCAATTTATTTGATTAGGCTAATACGAGATATCTATCCAAGAACTTATTAACTTTATCGGAATTTTGTATAAGGATTTCCAAAAATTCTATACAATAAATAAAAAATATCATAATATATCGTGATATATCTAGTCTTTTCACAAGAAGAGAAATTATATGGGGTCTTTTAATGCCGGAAAAACATTAAGATAAACATAGAGAAAATCTGAATCATTACAGTAAACAAAGTTAGCACAGGCCGCAAGATCAACAAGTTGATGGTGTAGATAGCTTCTGCTACCACCTAGACAGAATAGTGATGCGATGTGAAGCGCATAAATAGACTCAAACAATAGGCTTAACAAAACGAAAACGGCATTTGGACTTAACGCATGTAAGTAAACCAACGAGAACCCAGCAAATTAAATGTAGAATATTAAGGTGTGGTCATATTATCGGAATGGAAGACCGATAGTTCCACTGTATATAAAAAATAGAGAGAAAATCTCGCTTTAGTTCGACTTGACTTAGGTGCTTAAACATTTATCCTACAAATTCTAGGTGCATACAAAAAATTTTGATATTATCAAGTGATTCTAGAAAATCAGAGTAACCAGAAAAAACTGTTATAATGTTTTGCGAAGCAAATGTGTTAGAAACAACAGATATACAGAGTGAAAACTGGCGGATAAAGTAGAAAAATTAAATGTAAACAAACATTTATTTTGTGTTATAAAAAGGGAAAATTTGGAATATTTTTTTATTTCTTCAATGAAAATTTTAAAGATTCTTAAATATTTAATTATTAATCGAAATGTGGATGATTTTCGGTCATAATGAATATAATTTCTTGTACAAGAGGTAATTAAGAAGCTAAATATTACAAGATCAAAATAAGACGTACTGCTTATAAAAAATTTTTCTTGCTGAAAGTTGGCAATATTTTTTAATTTCTTGAAAGAAAAAGTAAAAAATTGTTATTGTTATTAGTTGTTTTTATTATTTATTAACAGTTTCACACAAGAATTACATTTTTTATTAACTCGCGCCAATATAAAAAACCCACCCCGAAAACTAAAAAAAAACATAAATAAACAAAACAGAGTTACAATCAGAGAGGGACAGAAATGCTTTTTGGTAATATTTTCTGTTCCTTTCTCATTAAATTGGTAATGTGTCAAATTACGTGTTGCCTCTGTTTACTCGGTGCACCACACTACTGAAGCCAGTGTTGAAAAATTGAAATTTTGAAATGGTACTGAACTATAACTGAAAGAGTACTTTTTCTCATCAAATGGTACTTTTGTAAAAAAAAAAAATACACACATACATTACAACTCTTTAATCAGGATTATAACCTAACTTCTCACACCACTTATGTTTTGTGTGGTAATTTTTTACAGGAGTGACGGGGTCGACAGTTTAAAGTCTACTCCGCACGACAGATTTTTGGAAAACTTTTTATTTACATTTTTATTTACTCTTAGAGCTTTTGACAGAATGAGGTAGCCGAAGGAATATATTTTTAATTTTTCGTTATGTTGGAGATGTCTGACATGGAGTCTGAACCTTGGGCTCAGATCTAGTTAGCCAGCACACTACCTGTTAGACTACTTATTTAATTATATTTTATTCACGTACGGTACGGACCAGAAAAACTAACGACTTATACGTGTTCCTCACAAATAAAAAAAAACTGCTGATTCTGAACGTAACAAAACGTAAAAGTTCCGTGTAGCCAAACGTCGACGGAACTTTATGGGCTACCCATTTCGTGGTTTCAAAAGTATGGGACTGGAATTCGACATCTGTCAAACTAAGTTGTGAAATCAATTTTTTTCTTTTCAGTTGAAAGTTTCACATTGACTAAAATGGATCGCTTAACTATATCACACAACGCATAAAAATTATCAAAACCTACTACAAAAATGGTGATTCTGCCACAGCCACGTACCGTGCTTTAAGAGGAGATTATCGTTTACATAATCGTCCAACTACGCAAGCAATTGTCGTATTTGGGGTTCTGAAAATCCTCAAGTAATTGAAGAGAGGCCATTACATCAATAAAAAGTCACTGTTTGGTGCGCTCTTTGGTCCGAAGGTGTGATTGGACCTTACTTCTTCGAAAACGACTGTCACCGTTAATTCGGAGCGTTATGGTCATATGATAACCGACTTTTTTTTGCCTACTATTGAAGAATACGACTTGAAGAATATGTGGTTTCAACAAGACGGTGCCACGTGCCACACAACTCGAGCGAATATGGCTTTATTGCAAGTGACATTTCCTGGCCGCGTAATTTCTCGTCGTGGCGATATCAACGGGCCACCAAGATCATGCGATTTAACACCATTAGACTTTTTTTGTGGGGCTACGCGAAAGACCGTATTTATGCAGATAAACCTTCAATTCTTGAGCACTTAAAAAACAAATTTCGTCAAGTTATGGCTGAGATACCGCCCAATATGTGTCAAAAAGTGGTCGAAAATTACCTCAAAAGAATCAATGCTTGCAACACTTCGCGTGGAGGTCATTTAAATGATGTAGTGTTTCACACATAATGTCAACGTTCATACTTTACAATAAAAAAGAAATATTTTATATGTGTTTTATTTACGTTTACTTTTGATACCACGAAATGGATAACCCTATACTTTCGTTTGTAGCATATGAAAAGCAATGTAAATGCTTACCGAAATCATATTACGCATCGACAAGCGTTCTCATTGGTTTTCGTATTCTAATAACGAACGTACGTTCCGTGGACGCTTGGCTAACCGGGGCTAAAGCCTGATTCTGCCTTTAGAATTACATTGAACATGTTGCTAATGCATTAATAGTTGAAAAGCAGAAACCATAAAATATGTAATAATAAAAAAGTACTAGAAGCGTCGCGGAGGTACTGCGGTATTTTATAAATGAAAAAGTACCGAAAAAAGTACTAAAGTACTGAATTTTTCGACACTGACTGGAGCATAAGTTAGAATAGGTCTATGCTCCTGGAAAGTCAGCGTATCATTCTTAGAGTGAGTTCCAATTCAGAAGCTATGGCTCCCCTACATAGAGACCAACATATTTGGGCCTTTGCTGTCCTGTCTTCCAAATGTTGTCACCCAAAAATTTCACCTAGTTGGGTATCCTAATCTTTTTGTTAAGAAAGCGAACATTGCCTTAATGAGTGCATATAAGTTAAGATAATTGACCATTGTTTCTAGCCGTCAATGGCAACTAAATAAAAGGGCGTAAAAATATATGTGAGTTCTGTCTGCATAATTGTGCTATGACGTGGTCACCACTGGCTGGATGCAAGACTCAAATCACCCATTATATTCACCCTTCTTAGGTTTAGATTGGCTCATACTAGTTTGTCCTGGGAGTTGACTTTGTTCCATCAGTGGTCCAGAAGCTCCCCTCCAGGTAGGCTCATGTACCCGCTCATTACGCTGAATTTCCTGCCCTATGATCTACCTATAGTCTAGTAGGTGGTGTGTTGGCTTATTAGACGTAAAGCCCGGGTTCGTATTCCAGGTCAGACATCAAAACGAAATATGAAAAAAATATTTCTTCGGCGACTTCCTCTCAGTAGATTTCTGGCCAAAACTCTGAGAGCAAATAAACCTGCTATGAAAAAATGTATCAAAACTTAAAGTCGACTTTAAACTGTAGGTCCCGCCACTCATGCATAAAATTAACACACACAACATGAGTGGTGTTGAGAAGATCGGCCGTAATCCTGACTGGAGGGTTATAATGGCCAATTATGTCTGTATGTATGATCTAACCAAGGGTTACCTTATTTTCCCTGCCTAGCTAATTCAGCTTACGTAGACAGTCTCATACAAATCTCGAATCCACCTCAAAGCTATTCGTTCATATGAGTTTTCCTTCGAGAATATTTAATAATCTAGTCGTGATGTGAGAGATTAATTGCAAGTATGCGTAAAGCCCAGGTAACGGGCTAAGTCCACGTAAATTAAAAATTAACACCCTTGTTGGGACAGCTAATAAACACCAAACCCTATCTCATCTGAGATTGTTTTGAGTATCCGGGAAAGAACTTCATAATGTTCGGAGATGTTACTAATATCGCGCCGGTATCAGACGAAGATATTCTTCCTGGATTAAAACACTACAGAAATCTACCACCAGACAAGTTCATACACAGGGGTGGGTGTTATTGAGCACAATAAGAATGATGCAACAAATGTCTAAATAACTGAAGTTTGGTTTTTTACACTGTCCTCAAGGTCATATCAAATTAATATTTTGTGCAGATGAGCGTTCAGCGCATGAAAAGAGAAGTTCTGCTTGAAACTCGAAGCAATTCCACAAATGTTGAGATTTATGCTAGCTGCCAATATAATAACTAATGCAGATCCAGGAGATTGCTCAGGTTAGGGAAAAACATTAAACTCTAGAGAGCACAATTGTACATAAATGTGATACTGACGACAATGAAGACACCCAACCGATCTCTAGTCTCGTGTGTGTTTTCTTTGATAATATGAAAGTGGAAGGCGATGCGATATCCTTCTCGAATCTGGCGACGATACAGAAGATACCAACGTCACATAACGATAAATTGTAGTTATGATTAATCACCACTCTAAAGTGACATCAGCTACCCAGTTGTCTATGGTCAAGAAGGAACGAATATGCGTCCAAGAACGTTTGTTGTACAAAGACAAGGTTTGCTAACCAGATTTTGTATTGTTATCAAACATACAAATAAAGCCTGTACCTGTACCGTCGCCATTAAAGACAAGAGGACGATCAATCGAACCCTACGAGCGGGAAGGCGATATCCCATGGAAACAGTAGGAATGCAAAAGATATAAACTAACAGTTTTTATGAACCAAGCTTCATTGTTACTAAAGAAACAAAGGAAAGTTCTTGATTCGACGCTTATTAGATCTAGTCAAACCCTGGAATGTGTCCGGAAATTGTATCTTTTCTGACGACATGTATATTCACTTGGAAATATCAAATCCGGTAGATGATTTCTTAAATACCTATAGAAAAAAGACAAATCGGTCTGCTAATGAAGGGGTACTATGTGGAAAGGTACCCGGCCTCCATTAATGATGAATTCCAATTAGATTTCACCGGCGAAAACGATTGAAAAATCATGCGGGAAAACTATGTATTATAAAACTGAAAATTTACGGAAAATTGCAATATTTACTGGAAACTATTTAAAGAGGCTAGTAATTCCCCATACTGAATTCAAGAATATAATCAGGAAGACTAAAAAGACAATTCCTCATGCTTTTAACAATCTTCGGAACATGTTCGCTTTTATCTCATGTTGCTTTTTACTGGATGGATTATAAGATTGTATTTATTCTCAAGGGGCGTAAAGTATTTCACATTAAAGCTTAAGATTTAAAGCACATCACATCATCTCAAAAAATATGTCGTTCGAAGTCAACTTTAACCTGTAGGTCGCTCTATTTACATATGCAAGGGCTATTATTACAACCTGCCGTTAAACTTGGGTTTTGTTAAAGGTACCTTTAGCTAAAGAGAAGTGTACAGTCACATTTAACTTATTTTCGTTATTACAATTTACCGATAAGACAAAGTTAGCTTTTTCAAAAATGTGCCAGTGCCAGAGCAATGTCGATGAAACTACTCAATTAAACAAGCTTTTTTTTAAACGCAATGGCAACGAAGGGCCTCTTGTTTTGTTGTTGTGTTTCTTCATTTTGTTTAAATTTGAAGTTACCGTATTAAAAATAATATTTAATATGTAAAGTGCTAACAGAAACTTAACTTTAAAAGTTAAAGGTAGGATGATCCTCCCTTCAGCTTAACGATCACTTCTATCTTATTGGGTATTCATAATAATGAAAAACAATTTATCTGCCCGTTAAAATTTTCCCTGTAGTTAACGGCAAGTTATAATAATAGCAGTTTTATCGACATATTTTTGAAAACGTCAACTTAATTTTCTCTGTAAGTTGTAATAACGAAAATAAGTTAAAAGTAACTTTACAGTTCCCTTAAGGTACCTTTAACTAAACCCAAGTTTAACGGAAAGTTGTAATAATGGCCCTTAAAATAACACTTTCTGTTGGAAAAATAAAAGTCCCAAAATGAATATTATTTTTCCATATTTTTTTTGAAAAAACTCTCAAAAAAGCATTTAAAAATAACTTTTTTAATTCCACCTATAACCGTTACAGTTCTTGTTATAAAGCGTCTAACAAGGTACAAACATATTTCTTTTGGCGACAAATCGTCAAATATTTGAGAACAAATCGTCAAAATCGTCAAAGACGTTTATTGAAATCGTCAAAAATAAAAAAGTTTTTTAAAACCAAAATTATTTCTCTATTGTAGTAAAACATATAAAGTCACTGTATGTACATATCTGAGTTCAAAAATAAAACAACTAAAAACAAAATTTGTTAGAAATTAACTTCATTTACTAATTTTTTTCCATACATGGAGAAATTTTATATAATTTTCAGGAAAAAGTTTGAAGTCACTGTGGTCTAGTAGGTAGTGTGGTGGCTTATTAGACGAAAGGATCGAGTTCGAATCCCAGGTCAGACGTCAAAAGGAAAATATAAAAAATATTTCTTCCGCGACTTCCTCTCAACAGATTTCTGGCAAAAACTCTGTCACAGTTGACAAGTACACGTCCTCTAACCTAACTTAAGCTTCAGGAAAAAATCCCAGTGTTGTTTATTGACACATAAGCGCAACAATAACATTGCATCATCTTAATCTATGGATGGTGTAAATATTAAGGAGTCAAAAGCTCTTGACATTCTGAGCATGAAAATTCAGTGTAATTCCTTCAGTTTCTACTTGAGATTTTATCATCTGATCTTACTATTTATATCATTTATAACCGACCGAGAATGGAATACAACTCTCATGTATGAGTCGGTTCTTAAACCTCTATTTTGAGGTTTCTCGACTGTGTACAGGAGAGGCCGTAGTAGCTCGTTAATGACAGTAGTGTATCCAACTCCATTGAATCATTGGAGCATCGTTGCAATGTAGCTTGTGTTTCACTGTTCTATTGCTACTACAAAAGGATTTTTCTAGAATGGAATAAGGGCACTTGTTCCCGAAAATCATATATTCCTACGTAACGCTCGTCTTTCTCGGTCAGCACATCCGTATGTGGTCGATTAGCCAGTGGATCGCTGATTATAGACTATTCGTATGTGGAACTCAATTCCTGCAGAGGTACTTATGATATAAAAATATACAAGCCTAGTGTCCATAAACACTGCTCTCTCTTTCCTTCTTCCCATAACATATTTTCATAGTTCCAAACACAATGCCATCCATTCCCTGAGTTTTGGTCGTACGAAAAAAAAAATAACGGCTTTTGCCTTTGTCCTTCCCATGGTAATATTCGAAGCTATATTCGAATTTTTAAAATTGTCTGCAACGACAAGTGATAAATCATTGTCAACTACGAGGTTATATAGGAGTTGTAATTGTTTGGCTCCTTAGGGATTAAAAAGGAATAAAATACAGAAAAATCATCACAGGTATTCGAAAGTAACTTAAAAATGCTCATATTTTACTTTACATTACACCTTGTTATTACTAACCTAAATTTGCAAAAGTAACAATTGCAATTGTCCTCGCCGTGGTCTAGTAGGTAGGATGTTGGCTTATTAGACGAAAGGCGCGAGTTCGAATCCCAGGTCAGACGTCAAAAGGAAAATATAAAAAATATTTCTTCCGCGACTTCCTCTCAACAGATTTCTGGCAAAAACTCTGTCACAGTTGACAAGTACACGTCCTCTAACCTAACTTAAGCTTCAGGAAAAAATCCCAGTGTTGTTTATTGACACATAAGCGCAACAATAACATTGCATCATCTTAATCTATGGATGGTGTAAATATTAAGGAGTCAAAAGCTCTTGACATTCTGAGCATGAAAATTCAGTGTAATTCCTTCAGTTTCTACTTGAGATTTTATCATCTGATCTTACTATTTATATCATTTATAACCGACCGAGAATGGAATACAACTCTCATGTATGAGTCGGTTCTTAAACCTCTATTTTGAGGTTTCTCGACTGTGTACAGGAGAGGCCGTAGTAGCTCGTTAATGACAGTAGTGTATCCAACTCCATTGAATCATTGGAGCATCGTTGCAATGTAGCTTGTGTTTCACTGTTCTATTGCTACTACAAAAGGATTTTTCTAGAATGGAATAAGGGCACTTGTTCCCGAAAATCATATATTCCTACGTAACGCTCGTCTTTCTCGGTCAGCACATCCGTATGTGGTCGATTAGCCAGTGGATCGCTGATTATAGACTATTCGTATGTGGAACTCAATTCCTGCAGAGGTACTTATGATATAAAAATATACAAGCCTAGTGTCCATAAACACTGCTCTCTCTTTCCTTCTTCCCATAACATATTTTCATAGTTCCAAACACAATGCCATCCATTCCCTGAGTTTTGGTCGTACGAAAAAAAATAACGGCTTTTGCCTTTGTCCTTCCCATGGTAATATTCGAAGCTATATTCGAATTTTTAAAATTGTCTGCAACGACAAGTGATAAATCATTGTCAACTACGAGGTTATATAGGAGTTGTAATTGTTTGGCTCCTTAGGGATTAAAAAGGAATAAAATACAGAAAAATCATCACAGGTATTCGAAAGTAACTTAAAAATGCTCATATTGTACTTTACATTACACCTTGTTATTACTAACCTAAATTTGCAAAAGTAACAATTGCAATTGTCCTCGCCGTGGTCTAGTAGGTAGGATGTTGGCTTATTAGACGAAAGGCGCGAGTTCGAATCCCAGGTCAGACATCAAAATGAAATATGAAAAAATATTTCTTCGGCTACTCCCTCTCAGCAGATTTCTGGCAAAAACTCTGAGAGTAAAAATTGCCATGAAAAAGCTTCTCAAGAAGTCTGTCGTTCGGAGTCGACTTTAAACTGTAGGTCCCGCCACTCATGTATAAAATTAACGCACACAACATGAGTGGTGTTGAGAAGCTAGGCAGTAATACTGACTGAAGGGTTGTAATGGCCAATTATGTATGTATGTATGTAACAATTGCAAAGTAAGTACAAAGCTTAAAGCGGCTTTTAATGTACTAAAGTAAAGAATATGATGTAAATATTTAATTTCGAAAAATCTTAAAAATAAGGGCATAAATCGTCAATACGATATATTTTGAGCTCATGATCGTCAAAGTGAAATCTAGCAGCTATGCTTACAAGCTTAAATATCCAAAAAAAAATTAAAATATAAAAAAGTGTATTTTCTGTGTCTATCAGTTTTAAAAGATTTAAACCTGCCGACTTTCCCCGTTTTTACTCCGAAACTAGTTACACTACAGAATTTAAATTTAAACTTTCAACGGTCACATATATTTGTACCTATTTGTGTATGTAAATATGTAAATATAGGTTACACTCTTAAGTAGCCGAGAGCGTATTGAATAGTTTGCCTTTTAAAATAATATCTGGGAATTTTTAATTTGTTGCTCTAAAATTTCTATTAAATGCTATTTTCGGTATATTCATTTATTTAGTATATGTATTTGTTTAGTCTAACGTTGAGTCATCCATTTCACACCTAAGAATTTCTATAAATTCAGAATCTTTTAGATCTATGTATATGTACCCTCGAGAATTTTTCTCGAATTAAATCATAAGCAATGATAATTGATAACATTAGTGGGCAATAAAAAAAACTGTTACTGGAATACTAAAACGGAAATTTTTATTACATTTTGCTTAATAATAATATTCACTGATATAAAATGAGTGAAAAAAACAACTCTACTCTACAGTTACCGTTAAGCAACAGTTGTCCTCTTTTCACTAGGCATACATAAATACCGCTACAGTGTGTTGTTACACCAATACCTTGAATATTGAAAGGCGTTGATTTCAAAATTCTTTCTGTATCTCGTAACACGCATGTAAATTAAACGCATAAACAACCTTCAATTTAATTAAGGGGAGAAGGAGGGATAAATTTTGAAAAACTTACTATTTTTGTTTTTATGAAAATCACTTTAAAATTTCCGGTTACGCACAGTAATTGTGAATTAAAATTTATGAATATGTGTTATCACTCACTATTTTTGTATTCTTTAATTTTTTTTTACTATGAGATTAATTTTGTTGTATTTTTGAAAAAACGAACGAATTTTTCTTAAACATTCAAGACAAAAATATCGACTCGCATGGGTATAAACGCGAAAACAAGACTAAATTCTGACCGTAAACCAAATGCTACAAAAAGCCTCAGCTAACAGGAAAATTTCGAAATACCAACCTTTATAAAAGTTTGAGAAAAACAAGAAAAACACACTACATAGATTTGAAAGGAAGTATAAAAATGAAGAAAAACTCATCGTTCTATGTATAGAATAGAAATTGTTGGTTGTATTGCTCATATTGAAATGTGTTGTTTAGTTGATTGTTTGTTGGCTTTCTTATTGGAAATTAAGAAATAAATTTCTCTCTTACACACGCACCACATATGTATGTATTTCTCTAAAAGAAAAAGAGAATGATTGTGTGTAAAAATGCAATTATTTTGTGGCGATCTTTTAATACATTGTTGTTGTTGTTGTCATTTCTTGATCCATTTTCAAAAGAATTTCTGTGCAAAGTGAGAAAATATTTTACATTATCGAAATTGTTTTTCTCAAGTTTTAATATTTTCTTTAAATTTTTTGTTTTTTTTTTGCTTTTTTCAGACTCTTTATTAATATTATTGTTACGTTTTGCTGCTGCTGCTGCTGTTGTTATTGCTATAACATAAACATTCAAATAAGAATAGAGTAAGACTGGCAATAACACCCACCAGATTTATATTTTGTGTAAATATTTTACTGATGCTGCTAGAGAAGCAAAAGTAATATAAAATGCAGTACATGTACTCGTACTCGTAAATGCCTGCCCTAAATTTCCCTGAACATTTTTTTATATGGAGCATGTTATTCTTGTATTTACCGCTAGACCATAATATATATAAAAATATCAATGTATTTGGAAGTGTAATTAAATTTTTATTGCTGTTCAATTTAATTAGTTTAACAATCTTTCAATCATTTTATCAAAATTTGCAATAGATAATCAAATTCTAATTCTAATTTAGATTTGTTAATTGATATTCATTAATTTACTTTATACATGTGTTATTTGTGCTCTATTACATTTTTATAAGTATATAATATTTTGTCATGTTGATTGATCATTTAATCTTAGCTTAAGATGACCATGCGTGACCTTTTCTACATTGAAGCAAGAAATTAAAAATCTTGCTTAGCAGTGGCAATGTTAATATCTTTATGTATCATAGCATCTATTTGTCCTAATAGCTTAGACAGTCTTATTCGTAATTTCTGAATGCTAGCAGTATCTAGATCTAGAATAGATGTCGTAATAACACCGTAGTCTAGTAGGTAGTGTGTTCGCTTATTAGACGTAACGCCCGGGTTCGAGCCCCAGGTCAAACATCAAAACGAAATACGAAAAATATTTCTTCGGCTACTTCCTCTCAGCAGATTTCTGGCAAAAACTCTGAGAGTAAATAAACCTGCTGTGAAAAAGTTTCTCAAAAAAATCTGTCGTTCGGAGTCGACGTTAAACTGTAGGCCCCACCACTTAAGTATAAAATTCAGGCACACAACATGAGTGGTGTGAGAAGCTAGGCCGTAATCCTGACTGAAGGGTTGTAAATGGCTAATATAATAATGGCTAATAATAACGAAATTTTTGATGAATTCACTTATGTAAAAAATTGTGCAAATGCTGAACAAAGAGAAACATGGAAACAATCAGTATTAAATCCCGATAAAAAGTGGGTTGAAATTTTCAAATTTTTGGAAACGAAAAATATTTCTTATACCAGCATCCAACGCACCTACAGCAAGAGTTATTTATTTATTTATTAATTACAATACAATTACAAATTATATTCTAATTATATACGAGCGGAGTAACTTGACCATATGCTCGGTGTAGTGTAACAGACCAGAGCCTCTAGTGGGAATCGAACCCACAACCCTCACGCTAACAGTCTAGCACACTACCGACTAGACTACCAGGGCGCCCAACAGCAAGAGTTTTTTTTTTCTATATCTCACAATATTTGAAAAAATCCAAAAAATCCCAAATGGGACTAAAAACTTTAGAATCTCTTTTGACCATAAAATTCAATTTTGAAATGGACTGTTCGGAATTTAAAACATTTTTATCTAACAGGCCCAATACTTAAAAAAAAATACGTTCTGTAGCGAAATATCAGAAGTAAATTTATACACATAAGTATATCCGTACGTCTGTACATATACATATGTATAAAGTTAAGTTTCTGTATATTATTTGTACCAATTTATGTCTGTATTTTAAAAATCTTTATATAAAATAATTGGCCATTACAACCCTTCAGTCAGGATTACGGCCTAGCTTCGCTCGGGTAACTCAGTAGGTCGAGCATTTGACTTTTGTTTGATATAAAATTTTAATTATAATAAATTAATTCCTCCCTTTTTTCAATTTTATATACATATTTGAGATGCCAAATACATGCCACAGAATACACACAGAAGCGAAACGCGATTTTGACAGATAACCTAACATTGAGAAAGGGACAGAAAATATTACCAAAAAGTATTTCTGTCCCTCTCTGATTGTAACTCTGTTTTGTTTATGTTTTTTTTTAGTTTTCGGGGTGGGTTTTTTATATTGGCGCGAGTTAATAAAAAATGTAATTCTTGTGTGAAACTGTTAATAAATAATAAAAACAACTAATAACAATAATAATTTTTAACTTTTTCTTTCAAGAAATTAAAATATATTGGCATCTTTCAGCAAGAAAAATTTTTTATAAGCAGTACGTCTTATTTTGATCTTGTAATATTTAGCTTCTTAATTACCTCTTGTACAAGAAACTATATTCAGTGACCGAAAATTACTCACATTTCGATAAATAATTAAATATTTAAAAATCTTTATAATTTTTATTTAAGAAATTTAAAAATATTCGAAATTTTCCCTTTTTATAACACAAAATAAATGTTTATTTACAATTAATTTTTCTACTTTATCCGCCAGTTTTCACTCTGTATACTATCTGTTGTTTCTAACACATTTGCTTCGCAAAACTTATAACATATTTTTCTCCCTCTAATCACACGGGTAAAGGCTGCTGTTATAAGCGTTTTTTAAACGTCATAATTATCGTATCTGTGTACTTTGTGACAGCTACCAGTTTCTTCGCATTTTGATACATAGTATGGTTGAAAAAATTGAGAAGCATAACTGTGAAAAAATGAAACATCAGGGTAACTGGCAATTGAAATAATACGGTATTGCCAACATTAAATTACAACAGTATTATAAGCAATTAAGGGTAGGTTCCACGTTATGTGCTTTACGTAGGTAAAGAGAAAGGGAATGTAGAATTCCACTCGTATTTTTAAAATGAAAATAAAAACCTTAAGGCATTTTTTGTCGTCTTTTACTGGCAATTTTATTTACTTTTACAGCTTTTGTCAGAATACTGCTAAGATTTGGATTTGAGGTTTGAACCACGGTCACACATCTAATAAACCAACACACTGCTTACTAGACATGGTAACATTTCTTCATATATCAGTAAAATCATTTGAAGGTGTGGTGAACAAAAGAAACGAATTAATATTTCGTGTATGAACCTTTATTTCTCATAACCTTAGCACAGCTGCACGGTTTCAGATTGTAGGTCTGTAAAGACTTTAATTTTTAAATCATTACCCCGCAAAGTATATCTTTAATATTCCAAAGAGGTTTTCAATGGAGTTCAGATTGGGTGATTGTGCCAGCTAACTTGAAGTACAAAAGGAAGAAGATGGCAACACTTATATCGCATGAGAAGATTCGGCCAATTGGGTGTACACAATTCAATTCGCTGTGTTCTACCCTTTCCAACCTGGGCCCGTTAAAAATGAACCACTTTGGTATTTTCGAATTTATTAACGCGTAACAAAAGTTGTACGACAAATAAAACTTGTACGCAACTCAAGTGGTAAACTGTTTATTTGCAATGTTCAAAATGATTGTAAATTAAAGTGTCTGGTAAAATGAAAAAAAAATTATTTTTAGATAATGGCATTTCCCATTTGATATTTGATGTTGGCAACTGTGACAAATATTGTCGTTTTATTTTAATTTAAAAATGAAATCAAACGTAACGGATTTTATATTGAGTGTGTAATTAATGTCAAAAACGAATATATGTACATACATAAAGAAAATGAGAATAAAAAACGTGCCAATGTACTTGCATATACAACAATAAGAAGAGTCTTGTCTTGTCTTGTATTATATTTCAAATAAATATTTGCTATAATTTGCAGTAATGGTAATGTTTTCAATTTATAATAACTTTCCGATATCATCCGAGCTCGACTCTATGTTGAAATTCAAACAAATCAAAGTGTAATTTACAAAATGAATGTAGAATATAACTTTATTTTCCGCGTCCTTACATCCAAACATGACAATATTGTTATGAAAATGGAGGCAGTATACCATCGTTTAACATTAAATTTTAACATTTAAATTTAATGATTAAAACGATAAACAAAAGCTACACAAATACAACGAACTTGTTTGCATATACCAACATCAGTATGAAAGAAAAGGAGCCAGACAAGTAAAAAAGAAAGTGTTAATGCCAAACTTAACCCTTGGCATTAAATACCAGTGCATTTTAAACTATTCTGTATCACATATTTCTCTTATAAATAAAAGCTGAAAATTGTGAAGAGCTTACGCCATATTTGCTGAATGCAACTGTCAACAGGTTCTAAAACGTCCTTATATTGCTTCCGTTTTTCTGTCCTTTCAAAAAACCTTCTTCTTGATTCATCCTTTGTCCGATAAGGTAATATTGCGATTTATTCCAATAAAATTAATTATAGTCCAAAATCCTAATTCTCTTTTGTTTTATTTTCTTTTTATTTCTTTTTGCATTTCATTCTAAATTGGGATTTTGTTCGATTGAGCCTATAAAATCATTTCTGTTTTATACGCTCAATCCATCGGCTTAAAGAGTAACCACTTTCTTCCATATAGAATTAATTTCTCAGCCCAACATTTGGTCCTTCGAACCGGATTGGTTTATACTCTTTAAGATTTCTTTTTTATTGGAATTTATCAAATATTCATCATCATCGCCATCATATTCATCATCATAGCCATCAAATATCATCATCATCAATTCATAAATTAAATTTTTTTTCATCAAAAATAACAAAAAGGTATGTACGTTTGTAATTGCTATATTGGTTAAATTAGCTTAAAAGTGCATAATTAATAATTTTTGTTAATATTTCTTTTTAAATTTCCAATTAAATCTCTTTTTTTTCTTGTTCAATTTCGTACTTTATTATTTTGTAATTACATACATTACATACATATATATTCCAATATTGTTTTACTTGGTACCTATTACCATCAACAAAGATATTACTTGTTTTTGTTTTTTATTATTTTTGCAATATTCTCTTTGTTCTTCTTTCTTGCATATCATATGTATGTACGTATGGATATTACATTATAATTCGATCGCATAAACCGTAATTGTTTGTTTACATTTTAACCCTTCAATAGGTTCGTTCGTTGGTTTTCGAAATTTATATTTTATTTTATTTGTTTCAGATAACATATGCAATTTGTTTTGTGATTTAATTAATTAAATATTAAAACTTAATTTTTTCCATCACATTTCTAAAACTACTTTATTAGTTTTATAAGGGATCAGTAAAACTAATTTTAGATAAAATTCAGTTAATAAAATTAAAATTAAACTAATAATATTTCTTTTTCATATAGTCCTCCTAGAAATATTTTTTTTTTTATATACATTCATAATTTTTTGATCTCCTTTCGTAAATTGCATTTTTTCTCTTCTTTGCACCTTCAATAGAATTTCTATTTCTTTTTTTGGGTTTCAATTGTAAACGAACAGACCTAAAATTCTTACTTTCTTATTGGAAAGTAACTTAAATTTCCATTGCATTCGGGGTCAGTGAACGCTGTTTGCTTTTCATATTTCACAGCTGATCTGTATTACGGGTATTTGAATGAATGCGATCATTAAATTCGTAAGAGATTTAAATGAATTAATTCTTTTTTGAAATATTTTTTTTATTTCAATTGTTTTTTGCTTTTTATTAATACCTTTGCTATATTTTTTCATAATATAACAATATCGAATCCAAAACTAAATTTTTTTTCTACATCCTTTGGTCGTATTTTCCTTCTCTTGAGGTTTTTTTTTTCTTGTTTTTGAAATATTGTTTTACGCCTTTCCTCGGAAGTTGATTTTTCGATTGTTTTTTAAATTTCGTTTGGTATCAAAATGTCTCTGGATAAATTTATACGCTTGGCCGATAGCGTCGTTGAATTCGAAGCTGATCTAAACGGCAATCAATTTCCAGTAACGTCGATTTATGCAATTGAGGTTCATCGAGGTGAACTGAAGTCGAGCTGGACGAGAATTAAGGCAGCCTACGAAGAGTTTTTGACAGAGGCAGAGAAGGAAGCTGCTGAAACTGAAAATCCAGTCGAACTAGAGTCCATTAAGGTGAAATATAGAAGCACCTATACCTCATATTGCAGCTGTTTAGCTAAATTAGGCGAATTGTCTGACGCTCTTCAATGTTCTACTTCGGAAAAGTTGAAGCACCATCAGGATAATCTTTCTCCTGGCTCTTCAAAGCATTTGGATCTGCCATACACTTTCCAGTCTGAATCCAGCAGACTTAATCTCCCACCGGTTGACATAGAGCCATTCCACGGGGATTACTTCTCTTGGCCAACATTTCGAGACATTTTTACAGCGGTTATTTCGAATTCCAGGGCAAGTAATGTCGAAAAGCTATTTTACTTGACAAAGAAAACAACCGGTGAAGCGAGGGAGATTGTTCAAAAATGCCCCTTAACTAATGAAGGGTTCAATATAGCATGGGAAAATCTATGCTCCAGATATGAAAACCGCCGGGTTTTGGTGAACGGTCAATTGAAGATTTTATTTGGTCTTCAAAGCATTTCTTCGGAGTCCAGCGATGCCTTAAAACGCCTCCAACGGGACATCAATTCTTGTATTTCAATTCTACGACTTTATTCAATGGATGTCACAAGTTGGGACCCAATTTTTGTTTTCATATGTACAGGTAGACTTCCAGAGAATACTTTGACACTATGGGAACAGCAGCTCACGGATAAGACCACCATTCCGAAGTGGTCTGATTTGGATAATTTTCTGACCAACCGGTACAGAACCTTGGAGTCTGTTTCAGAGATACGTGGGTCAAATACTTCCAGCGACACTAAATTAAAATCCAAAAGTGGACCTTGTTCTAGCTCTATTTCGAATAAGGCGGTTAATAGCTTTCAGGTTAACGTTTCTGGTCCGTTTTGTCAACTGTGTCCTAAGGAGAATCATGCTATTCGTAAATGTCCTAAGTTTCTAAAACTAGACCATCAACGGCGATTGGGCGAAATCAAAAAGGAAGGCCTGTGCTTGAATTGTTTCTCTAGGGCTCATAGCGTTAGAAATTGCACAAGCAAAAATAGCTGTTTCAAATGCCAAAAAAGGCATAATACGCTTCTGCATAAGGACGCCAATAATCAAACTCAAAGTAGTCCAAGACCCGAGGCCAATTCCACACTGAATCCGAACTCTCCTTCTTTTGCACGATATTCCGATAATAACCTACAGTCCGCTAATAGTTCAAATTACGATAGAGTTCAGTCGTGTTTTGCTTCTTATTCAAAAAACGTCCTCCTGGGCACTGCGATGGTGGATATTTGCCATAGGGGCGTGAAGTACCAAGTTCGCGCTTTGATCGATTCAGGTTCTGAGGGAACCTTTATTTCTGAGCGCTTGTTCAATCGTCTTAAATTATCTTCACATCGTTCCAACGCACTAATTTCAGGTTTGAACAATACTGTTTCAGTTAAAGTTCAGCGTGAATGTTCCATTGTGCTTGGAACTCAGCTTGACAGTGCTGTCGAAATTCCAGTGACTGCGCTTGTAGTTCCTAATCTTACTAATAACCTTCCTACTCAGACAATTCCGAATTCGATTTTCTCCAATCTTCCTCATATTAAACTCGCCGATCCGAAGTTTTATGTTAGTTCAAAAATAGATTTATTGATCGGTGCTGATATTTTTCCTTCGATCGTTTGTTCAGGGATACAGCACAATGTTTGTGATTCCCTAATTGCTCAGGAAACCATCTTTGGATGGATTCTGACTGGTCCTATCTTCTGTAAGTCTCGCCTCAATTCTACTGTTATTTCGTATTTCTGTGAAATTTCTTTAGACAAAGAAATTTCACGTTTTTGGGAGGTGGAGAATCTTCCACAGAAGAACTTTTTGTCTCAATCCGATCGTGCTTGTGAGGAATTATTTGTGCGTACTACTAGCAGAAATTCAGATGGCAGATATATTGTTTCGCTTCCGTTCAGGGAAGAATTTCCAGAGTCACTGAATGTTGGTCATTCCAGATCAACTGCTATGGCGCAGTTTTTCAGAAATGAAGCGAGGCTTATTCGAAATTCAGAATTAAAAACTGAATATGATAGAGTAGTCCAGGAGTATGCGGACCTGGGTCATATGAAAAAGGTCAATTCATCTGTGTGCCATGACAATTCAATGTCATATTATTTACCTCACCATGCCGTCATAAAACCTGACAGTGTGTCTACTAAGGTCCGAGTAGTGTTCAATGCCTCTGCTCCATCATCCAATGGTCATAGTTTAAATTCTTTGTTGCACGTAGGACCGACACTTCAGAATGATCTTACCCTCCTGATTCTAAAATGGAGATTTTTCAAATTTGTTTTCAACGCCGATATACAGAAAATGTATAGGCAAATTTTGGTTGATCGGAAACACACTCCGTATCAACGGATTCTATTTCGAGACAATCCAAGTTCTCCAATTCTTGACTACGAATTGAAAACTGTCACCTTTGGGGTGAATTGTGCACCATATCTAGCTATTCGAACTTTACTTCAATTGGCAGATGATGTTGAGCCCATTTATCCATTCGCCAGTACAGTCCTTAGGAAATTTATGTATGTGGATGACGTATTGGCAGGAGCCCATACTAAGGAGAAAGCGGTAGAGACAAAACGGCAATTGATTCAGGCACTTCAATCTGCTGGTTTTTTATTAAGAAAATGGACGTCCAATTCCAAGGATATATTGTCAGACTTGCCACCAGACCATCTCCTCCACGAACATTTCCTGAAATTCGAAGATAACAGCACAGCAAAAACTTTAGGCATTCGATGGAACGCGCGTTCGGATGAATTCTACTTCGCAGCTGTTCAATTTTCCGAAGCGACTAGCTACACCAAACGTGAAGTACTGTCACAAATAGCGAAGCTGTTCGATCCTGCTGGCTGGTTGGCTCCATGCATCGTCCAGGCGAAAATTCTAATGCAAAGTATATGGAAAGATGGTACTGGTTGGGATGAAGTTATTTCTCCAGACGCCTTAAATCAATGGAAACTTTTTCAAGCCAATTATTCTGTAATCAATACCATTCGGATTCCACGATGGATAGATTATACTCCAAATGCAGAAATCCAATTTCATGGATTCTGCGATGCTTCTGAAAAAGCTTATGCAGCAGCTTTATATGTTCGAATAGCAGATAATAGTTCCGTGTACACCCATTTGATTTCATCCAAAACAAAAGTAGCTCCCGTAAAAACAATTTCAATTCCTAGATTAGAGCTCTGTGGTGCTGTTCTTTTGTCCGAAATGATAGACAGCTTGATTTCTCAGCTCGATATTGAAAACTTTTCTATTTTTTGCTGGACCGACTCGACTATTGTACTTTCATGGTTAGCAAAACCCCCCTGCTCGTGGTTGACGTTTGTTGCAAACGGGGTATCCAAAATTACTCAGGTGGTTGGTTATTCACAATGGCACCATGTTAACTCCGAAGCGAACCCTGCTGACTTAGCGAGTAGAGATCGACATCCACAGGACCTCGTTGATAATGAACTTTGGTGGTATGGGCCACAATGGCTTAGAAGTAGCAGCTCAGAGTGGCCTAGGTATGATTTGTCCAAAATGCCCATGGCTGAAATCGAAGCGAAACCAGTGCGAGTACTCCTCTCCTATTTCTCCGACTATGAAGATATTTTAGAGAGATTTTCCTCTTTCCACCGAGCAATTCGAGTTATGTCCTACGTCTACAGATTTATTCATGGAACTCATCGTATCCGCAGAGACAACGTTGCAAATTATTCAGTTTCTCTTTCTACTACTGAAATCAAAACTGTTCGTTCCAAACTCATTTCTATCTGTCAAAGGGCACATTATCCAAATGAGTATAAGGCTTTGTCTGACAAGCAGGCAATATCCAAGTCCAGCACTATTCTTAATTTGAATCCGTTCTTAGATCCAGAGGGAATCTTACGTTCTTGTGGGAGACTAGAATCGTCTACCGGAATCTCCTACAATGAAAAATACCCAATTATTCTACCCTACAATACCCAATTTTCTAGGCTGCTAGTACGATTTATCCATGATATAAGTCTACACGGAGGAAATCAGCTAGTATTGCGGCTTCTTAGAACAGAATATTGGATTCCCAAAGCTAAGAACTTAATCAAAACAACTATTAACAAATGTAAAGTATGTGTGATTTATAAGAAAAGGTGCCAGAAACAGATCATGGCTGCACTTCCACCAGAGAGATCTGAAATTGCACGTCCTTTCACACATACAGGCCTAGATTTCGCTGGGCCGTTCGACATTAAGAGTTATTCTGGTAGAGCATGCCGAGTCACAAAAGGTTATGTGTGCATCTTCGTTTGTTTTTCAACAAAGGCAATCCATTTAGAGGCCACTAGCGATTTATCTACACAATCCTTCCTTGCAGCTTTTAGTCGCTTTGTTTCAAGACGAGGTTGTCCGCTTCACCTACACTCCGACAACGGGACAACCTTTGTAGGCGCTTCCAAGATTCTTGCAAAGGAATTTATGCTGACCTCCCAGCAACGAGTTATTTCGAATAATGCCCATCAGAATATATCGTGGCATTTCATCCCAGCTGGAGCCCCCCACATGGGTGGTCTGTGGGAGGCTGGAGTAAAAAGTTTTAAATTACACTTTCGAAAAATGGCAAGAGTCATACAAGAAAAACTTTCGAGACCTCTTTTTGGCCGACTCCAAATTTTATGAGAGCGATGGGATCGATGTAATCATCGGAGCGGATTTATAGCCCAAGGTTATCCGTCAAGGAGATTTTTCTAGGGTTGGTTTTCCTACGGCTCAAAGTACCATTTTCGGGTGGACTATTTATGGTCCCTGTTCAATTTAATTATTACTTTTTTCCCAATTTTTCTATCCTTTTTTTGCCCAAATTGCACTTTTAAGTTTTTAGTCCCAAGCAATTACAATACGTACAAACTATTTTATTTATATTATTAATATGTACATGCTTATGTATTGTATATGTACTTTTGAATTGAATTATAAAAAATTGATTACTTGAATTATAAATATTAGAACCTAAGCTATCGAATGAATTCTTTAATATTTTATTTCTTACGTTTTAGAAGCAATATACGGACAAAGACTCGTTGACGCTTTGCTGTCTCCTTTTGTTTGCATACCCTGCAAGGCGGGCGGCAATGTTAATGCCAAACTTAACCCTTGGCATTAAATACCAGTGCATTTTAAACTATTCTGTATCACATATTTCTCTTATAAATAAAAGCTGAAAATTGTGAAGAGCTTACGCCATATTTGCTGAATGCAACTGTCAACAGGTTCTAAAACGTCCTTATATTGCTTCCGTTTTTCTGTCCTTTCAAAAAACCTTCTTCTTGATTCATCCTTTGTCCGATAAGGTAATATTGCGATTTATTCCAATAAAATTAATTATAGTCCAAAATCCTAATTCTCTTTTGTTTTATTTTCTTTTTATTTCTTTTTGCATTTCATTCTAAATTGGGATTTTGTTCGATTGAGCCTATAAAATCATTTCTGTTTTATACGCTCAATCCATCGGCTTAAAGAGTAACCACTTTCTTCCATATAGAATTAATTTCTCAGCCCAACAGAAAGCAACAGCAAACAATGTAAGCAGAGTACGCAAAAAACAACAATGAAGTCGCGATAGAGTTCTCGAGAAGGCGAAACCGCGAACGTTCTACTTCAAGAACTCAAGACTGTTTGCGTGGACATATAAAAAGGCAAGGCCAAGCAGGCAACGAGTAGTAAGAATTCAGTCATTCTTGTGTGAAGGCGCGTTGCGTGTGAAGAAAACAGTCGTGGTTTGAAGAACGTCGTTGTAAACATCTACCGAACAATTGTTAGTCCTTACGCGAACAGAAGTGTAAAGATTATTGTTGTATTCGTCAAGTTGGAAATAATGGCACACAAAAGTAGTACAAACAATAAACACAAATTTATTTTTATTTTGTTTGCAATCAACGAACTCATATTCTAAACGTTTTTAAAAAGGTAAAAATTTTATCAATATAATTCAAAACGAATATGTAGAGCTGTTTAGCCTTCTTTTATGGGGTTATGTCCATTTAGCCTGCTTTTCCAAATTTTATATGTATACTCTATTAGCAATTTTTTTTTGATAATTTTCCATCGGCGATAGTATTATTTTGCAATGTTGAATATTTTCCTTTTATGATGCTTAGTATCCTATAATTTTTGCATTTTTTTTTGGTCGTGAACATGTTTACTATTTGATGTAATTTGTTAGTTTAGGTACTTATCCACGTAGAAACAGTGGTCGTGTAAAGGCAGTGCCTAAGAAGTTATGACAAGGCATTTAGTCTTAGACTGAATGAAAGACGGCTTAGGGAGTCGATCGGGCGTGTGCTCTATAGAATTTGTATTCGTTACGATACTATATTTTAGTTTCCCTCTCCGATGTATACGGTAGTTACCCAGAATTTCATGAATGGAAAATGCAAATATATAATGAATCAAATGCCTATTGGTAGTCTATGAAAGCCGTATGTGGGTTATTGCTATTTCTTATAGTCTGACCGATGATCATGCTATATACGATAAGTTGATCCTTGAATCCTTTTCAGTTCTGTAGGCACACTTTTTGTTCTCCTACGATAATGTTTAAGGTTTCACAGTACATATTCTGCAGTTGTAATGACAATGTGAGACTTGAGTATACTGTATTCTAGCATGTCATTTTGAAGCTGATACTGGCTTTTTTCTTTAGATACATGTATGTAACACCCGCTCTGGGGATTGTAAAGGGTGTTTTTTATAGAGGTATAGAACTTTAAGTTGGCATTACTTTTCAAGATGGCGACCGATTTAACAGCTGTCAAGTGATTTATTCTCAGTTTAGTTTGGCAATTCATCATGAATAGACTCACGCCTGAACAACGCTTACAAATAGTGCAATTTTATTTCGATTTATTGAAAGACACGTTTGGTGACCGTCTAATTTCACGATTTGGAATTGGCCTTCAAGATCTTGTGATTTAACACCGCTAGACTACTTTCTGTGGGGCTATGTAAAGTCATTGGTCTATGAGGTAAAGCCACAAACGCTTGACCATTTGGAAGACAACATTCGCCGTGTTATTGCCGATATACGGCCACAAATGTTGGAAAAAGTCATCGAAAATTGGACGTCCAGATTGGACTACATCCGCGCCAGCCGTGGCGGTCATATGCCAGAAATCATATTTAAAATGTAATGCCACAAGATTATCTTTCGGATAAATAAAATTCATGTCAATCGAATAATCCATCGTTGTTTTATTGCAACTTAAAGTTCTATACCTCTATAAAAAACACCATTTATTTGAGTCTTTATCATAATGTTGAATATCCATGTAATATGATCAGACAGCGATGTTTGATGTTACTAGTAATAGTACCAATCGCTGAGTCTTTTTACGTTATTCGACTTCCGCTATTTTGTATGAATTCTTTCTAATGATTGAGAACTTATAATATGCGGAGATGGCACTGGTTCGAAGATTTAATAAACCTACATTTCATAAAATTATGAAAATATGTTATTTTATAGAATTCTGTCTGATTTTACAATTATTCTCGTATTTTTCATCATATTTTTTATATAAAATATTTTGCGTAACATCTCTAGATTATAAAAATTGTTTAAAATTCCCCTCCTACATTTCTAGACTCAAAGTTTCAGTTGAGAGGTATACTATGTAGCAGTGTTGCATAATTGAAATTTTAAAATGGTACTGAACTATAACTGAAATAGTACTTTTTCGCATCAAATAGTATTTTTTTAAATACATACATACATAATTGGTCATTACAACCCTTCAATCAGGATTATGACCTAGCTTCTCCCACCACTTATTTTATGTGTGTTAATTTTATACATGAGCGGTGAAACTTGCAGTTTAAAATCGACTCCGAACGACAGATTTTTGAGACATTTTTTCATAGCAATTTTATTTACTCTCAAAGTTTTTGACAGAATGAGGTCGCCGAAGAAATAGTTTCTTCATTTTTCCTTTTGTTGGAGATGTCTGATATGGGGTTTGAACCATAGGCTCACATCTAGAAAGCCAGCACACTACCTACTAAACTGGTTATTTATATTTAATGCACGTACGCAACGGAACAGAAAAACTAACTACTTATACGTGGTCCTCACATACAAAACAAAATTAACTGATTCAGAACGCAAAAAAACGTAAGAGCATCGTTTAGTCAAACGTCGACGGAACGTAATGGAACTTACGTTAGTTTTTAGAGTATGAAGAGCAATGTAAATGCTTACCGAAAATTCTCATTGCTTTTCGTTTTCTAAAAACGAACATACGTCCCGTGAACGTTTGGGTAACCGGGGCTAAAGTTTAATTCCACCTACGTTGAACATGCATTACGTTGAATATGTTGCTGATGCATTAATAGCTGAAAAGTGCAAGATATAAAATATGTAATAAAAAAAAAGTACTGAAAGCGTCGCGGGTATTTTTGAAATGGAAAAGTACTGAAAAAAGTACTAAAGTACTGAATTTTTCAACACTGCTCTGGAGATTTGTTTAAGTGGTTCGATCATAAAGTGTGTTTCGTTTTCTTTTCATGAGTATAACTATACATTTAGCTAAGGTAGGTTTATGATACAAGAAACAATAATGAGAAGCTTTTAAACTTATACGTTCAGATCTCCAATGGATACTTTTGCTTGATGTAATTGTGTATGGGATTGTTTTAATTTTGTTTATTATATACATACATATGTGTTTTGATAAGCAATTGATGTGTTATTGTTATGACTTGCAAATTAAATGATACAAACTACACGGTTCCAGAAGTCCAATGACTACAAAATAGAAAATATATACATATTTATTATAGGCTTCATATTGATGGCTTAATATGAAAAAGGCCTAACTCGATTTTTTGTCATTTTTGATTGATTGATACAACAAAAATTTTAATACAATTTTTAATAAAAAAACAGCAACACATTTTATTTCTCATTTAAAAATCTTTTTTATTTTTATTTTAATGAATATATTTAATCGCCGACTTTGATCTATGTGATATGTGATAAATCTCGTAACATATTACTTGAGTACATACATTCCTAGAACTTTTATAGTAAGCAATATTTTTACCAGAACGAATCGAGAAGAATCGGGTTGGGCATGTTTTCAAAATTTAGAAAATAGTCGTATTGCAACTGGTGTGCTTATAGGGGTGCTGGGACTTTTTCTGCCTCATTTATTAATTGCACAAATTGGGACGGCAAATTTATTTGCTTACTTTTATTTTCTCTTTCTATAAGGGAATGGCTTGAATCACATTCCATTTGCGTCTGTCCACTTAAACAATATTTTTCACAAAACGCAAAGTGAACTGATCGGAATAATCAAAATATTTGTATGCATAATTATATTGGGAAGTACCGTTTTATTAGTATAACATTTTTCGATCAATTTATAGCCGTCGTTTTTAAGAACTTGACCCGACGCCTATATTTTTTGATCAACTTTTTCCGCTAAAGCGAATTTGTTACTTTTAAAATATGAACGCACAACTTCAGCTCTGTTTACAGATTTACATACATACTTGTATTATTGTGTCATGGAGAAACCCAATCGAACGAAATAAAAAACTAGTTAGCGACTTAGGCCTTTTTTAAATCGTTATAAATCTGTTATTTGCAATTGTATCCATCTGAAATTTTGAGGCAAGGTGAGTCTGACATTTGTCTTCCAGAATAAACAAAAAACGCTATTTTGAAAAAAATTGAGTTAGGACTTTTTCATATTAAGCTATCGATATATGTATACATCTATCAAGGTTGTATGAAAAATAAAACGTCTAAACTTTAGACTCTAAAGATTTTTTATATCGGGTCGAATAGAGCATTCAACAAAACCTGGTAATATTGTTTCATCAAAAAGCGACACACACACACACTTTGTTTTAGTTAAAGATAGGAAGTGCTTAATGAAAGACCCGACACTCTGAGTATGGGCCCCTTATTGTTGTGTTGCATTAGAACATAACAAAATTGAAAATCCCATCGCAGATTAATAAGCTATTGTAGTATATAGTATATATAAAGGGTGATTTCTTAACTATTATCTTTTTGGCAACACTGGTTTAAACAGCTCACGCACGTTTCGTGTTTTGTTTCACAGTCAAACATCTTCAGTTTGGTCTATAATTTAACCACGAATCGTCTTACAAACGAACAACGCTTGCAAATCATTGAATTTTATTATCAAAATGCGTTCTCCGTTAAGAAAGTTAATCGAGCACTTCTTCCATTTTATGGTCAGTTTAATCGACCCACTGAAGCGGCTATTCGGGCTATTGTGTCTAAATTTCGCACCAAATTTACATCGTTGGACATTAAACCAACAACACGCTTACGTAGAGTGCGAACTGAAGAAAATATCACAGCTGTATCGGCCAGTGTTAATGATGACCATAAATTATCGATTCGTCGCCGTTCGCAGCAATTGGGCCTCTGTTACTCAACAACGTGGAATATTTTGCGGAAGGATTTAGGTGTGAAGCCTTTCAAAATACAGCTGGTGCAAGAATTGAAGCCGAACGACCAACCGCAACGCAGAATTTTTGGTGAATGGGCTCTTGGAAAGTTGGCCCAGAGTTGTCGATTTTGGAGTGAAGATCAGCCAGAAGCATTGCAAAAGCTACCAATGCATCCAGAAAAAGTCTCAGTTTGGTTCGGTTTATGGGCTGGTGGCATCATTGGACCGTACTTCTTCAAATATGCAGCTAATCGTAACGTAACTTTGAATGGCGAGCGCTACCATCAGATGATATCCAACTTTTTTTTGCCCAAAATGCAAGAGCTTGACTTGCATGACATGTGGTTTCAACAAGACGGTGCCACATGCCACACAGCACGCATAACAATGGACTTATTGAGATGCGAGTTCGATGAACATTTTATTTCACATTCGGGACCGGTCAATTGGCCGCCTATATCGTGCGATTTAACGCCTTTAGACTATTTTTTGTGGGGCTATGTTAAAGCTCATGTCTATAAGGACAAGCTCGCTTCAATTGACGCATTGGAAGACAACATTGAAGCATTTATTTGTGAGATACCGACCGAAATGTTGGAAAGAGTATGCCAAAATTGGACTAAGCGGATGGACCATTTGAGGCGCAGTCGCGGTCAACATTTGCATGAAATAATCTTCAAACATTAAATTATATGGACCGTACTATCGATTCAAATAAAGATTTCATGCATTTTTCTGAATTTAAGTGTTTTATTTAAATTTTCCTATAGCTCTTAAAAAATCACCTTTTATATACATATAATAGTTCGAAGTCGCCGTAGTCTAGTATGTAGTGTGTTGGCTTATTAGATGTAAAGCCGGGGTTCGTATCCAGGTCAGACAGCAAAACGAAATATAAAAAAAAAATATTTCTTCGGCGACGTCCTCTCAGCAGATTTCTGACATAAACTCTGAGAGTAAATAAACCTGCCATGAAAAAGTTTCTCAAAAAATCTGTCGTTCGGAGTCGACGTTAAACTGTAGGTCCCGCCATTCATATATAAAATTATCGCACACAACATGAGTGGTGTGAGAAGCTGGGCCGTAATCCTGAGTGAAGGGTTGTAATGGCCAATTATGTGTATGTATGTATATTTTGTTTTAACTTTAGATTTACATTGTATGACAAACTTATTTTAACATAAAAATATTTTAAAATGGTATTAAACTATAAACATAAAATATTATCATATTAGTAATAAGAAAGAGAGGTATTCTTTTAGTGTTCACATTTGCTCGCTAGTGTACATTAATTGGTCATAAGTTACTTAAGGTTGTTATTGTATTGTATTGTAAAAAGGTAAGGAAAAACACTTAAAAACACTTAAATGTTGGGTATAAGTATTATTCTGCATATTTTACCATAAAAGAAATAAACACAAATGGTATTAAATAAAGAAAAGGAAAATATAATTATTATTAGTAATAATTATGTGTTTATAATAAAAAAAGAAAAGAAAAAAAAAAACAAAAACATACACACACATACATTTTGTATATTTTATTTGTTCGTTCATTCATGTGCTGTTTCATTCAATGGAACGTTTAATCGAAGGGTGTTAAAATACTTTAAATAAGGCACGAGATAACAATCAAAACCAATTTAGGTACACAGACCCAAATCCATTCAAAAACACTTATTCATACAATACAGTGTGAACACCAAATACTCTTCTCCGGATCTCATATTTCTGTGAATGTGCGGTGTACACAACTAAGAAAGGAAGGAGGTATTGATCACAAAACAAAAGATTTCATTCCTTTTATTTTGAAAAACCAAAAAGAAAAGAAAAAATATTTTCTTTTCTTAGAACATAAACGGTATTGTGGTTTATTTAGAAAAGAATTAAAATTGTAATCGTAATCGTTTAAAACGATAACCAATTGTTGTTGTGATCAGTATTGCCGTTTAGGTTATTTTAAATCAAGATTGATTAATGAAGAACCTTTACAAGACTGTGGCACAACTTACATACATACATATACATATGTAAGTCAATATTGGGCTATAAAGGAATATCAACAGTTCTTAATATTAGTATTGGTTCCTAAAAACTACTATTCATGGCAATTTTATTTACTTTCACAGTTTTTGCCACAAATCTGCTGAGAGGAAGTCGCCGAAGAAATATTTTTTCATATTTCATTTTGATGTCTGACCTAGGGTTTGAACTCGGGCCTTACGTCCAATAAGCCAATAAACTACCTACTAGACTACACGTATAAAAATGAACACACACAACATGAGTGGTGTGAGAGGCTAGGCGGTAATCCTGACTGAAGGGTTGTAATGGCCAATTATGTATGTATGTATGTATGTAATAGAGCTGCAGCAATAGTTGATTGCGCAACCATAAATAAATCACCTAATACGGTGTTCAGATGTGCACCTTTATTGCGTAAATCGCGTAAATCGCAATAAACACCATTATTGAGCTCTATATTTCAAATAAAGTTTCAATTATTTATTGCGCAATAAATACGCAAATTGTTATAATATTGAGTAAAACTTAAAATGCAGCACTGTCTTAAGTATGTATGTTCAGTGCGCATATTACAATTATGCGAACACTTTCTGTTGATATTTGACAACACAAATGTCAATAACGACGAACAAAATAAAAACAATGTTGTTGAAACAACCAGCTGTTTTGTTTACCAAGCAGCTAAACTGCGTATATTGTTATGCCTGAACACTTAAAATATTGTACTCAATAAACCAAATATTGACTCAATAAAAGTGCATATCTGAACATAGTGTAAAGGTGGTTTTTACAGGTATTTTCTTTACACACCCTACATTAAACACGTTCAAATATGAGCCCATTACATAAAATAAGATTTATTGCTGTTAAAATAAGAAAAATTTCTATTCCTTGATAATGAAGTCATTTTATATCATCGAAGACATTATTATCATTACAAACCCAAATACCATATACATATAGAGAGCCTTCGTTAAATCCTCCATGCATCCGTACCAAAGCACAATCGATCGATAAACGATAGCAACAGTTTACCACATACTGCTTGTACAAATTGGATTCAAATTCACCCAAATTAATTGGTTAATTGGCAGAAACTGAACCTAATGTTTGGATAGCAGACTTCTGCCATATAATACAGTATTGAAACCAAAATAGTGCCATGAAATTCAGTTATGGGGCACTGTCTCAGTCTCCAATTTAAAACGAATTTAAAGCTTCCCAAATAATATTTTACGTACGATAACTGGTATATTCATAATTCTATCATAATTCTCAAGAATCATTAACATACATACATAATTGGCTCATTACAACCCTTCAGTCAGGATTACGGCCTAGCTTCTCAACACCACTCATATTGTGTGCGTTAATTTTATACATGAGTGGTGGGACCTACAGTTTAAAGTCGACTCCGAACGACAGATTTTTTTTTTTGAGAAACTTTTCATGGCAATTTTTACTCTCAGAGCTTTTGCCAGAAATCTGCTGAGAGGAAGTCGCCGAAGAAATACTTTTTGTATTTTGTTTTTGATGTCTGGCCTGGGATTCGAACTCGGGTCTTTCGTCTAATAAGCCATCACACTACCTACTAGACCACGGCGACTACAATCATTAACATACCGTTGGTTAAAATGCAAATGACACCTGCTGAAACATATTTAAAGAAGCTAAAATTCGCAAGTACGGACATCTGGAATAGGAGTGGGTATACACCATTAAAGAGAAAGAATGTTTTCGTTTTTATTCAAAGGCGAGAATGGTGAATGATGTCTGAAAGCAGTGTTGCAAAATTAAAATTTTGGAATGGTACTGAACTATAACTGAAAGAGTACTTTTTTGCATCTAATGGTACTTTTGTTAAAAAATATTTATAGTTAATACACGTACGGGAGGGAATAGAAAAATTAACTACTTACACATGTTTCTCACATACATACAGACATACATACATAATCGGCCATTATACTTGAGTGACGGGACCTACAGTTTAACGTCGACTCCGAACGACAGACTTCGAGAAACTTTTTCATGGCAGGTTTATTTACTCTCAGAGTTTTTGCCACAAATCTGCCGAGAGGAAGTCGCCGAAGAAATATTTTTTTTTCATATTTCGTTTTGATGTCTGGCCTGGGGCTCGAACCCGGGCTTAATGTCTAATAGGCGAACACACTACCTACTAGACTACGGCGATTGCAATGTTTCTCCCATACTGTTTAAGATTAAAGGATGTATTCACATTTAATCATTTTTAAGTATTTAAACTAGAGAACAGACGTTACAAACGATTGTGAATGAGATCAAACATATAACATATGATTTGCCATAAAGTATTATTAGCAATTCTTTATCTGACATTCAGGTTTCGATTTCGAATATATGCTCCTTTTATGACTTGCAAATAAAGAAAGTAAAGTATTCTTCTTCTTAGTTTTTAGTCTTAATAGTGCTCTTGAGTCATTCAGTTGTACCTTTTTGAATTTTGTAAATAAGAATTAAAAGAAAGTAAAAATTATAATGAATTAAAAGTGAAGTAATTAATTGTGTTGTCTTTTATTTCGCTGTTGGATTGAAACATTTTGGTTGGCGTCTCACTTTTCGCAGATCATCTCAACCTAACCTAACACATACAAAACAAAAAAATCCGATTCAGAACGTAAAAGTTCCATTTAGTCAAACGTCGACGTAACGTACGTTCATTTTTAGCATTTGAAGACCAAATTCAATGCTTACCGAAATTATATTACGGTCCGGCAAGCGTTCGCATTACTTTTCATATTTTAGAAACAAATGTGCGTTCCGCGGAGATTAGGCTAACCGGGGCTAAGGATTAATTCCCATTACGTTGAACGCGGTGCTAATCAATTAATAGTTGAAAAGCGCAAACTATAAAATATGTAATAAAAAAGTACTGAAACCATGGCGGGGGTACTGTGGTACTTTTGAAATGGAGAAGTACTGAAAAAAGTACTAAAGTACTGAATTTTTCAACACTGTCTGAAAAACTATAAACTTACGCCAATAAAATATTTGATTTGTCTAACAATGCACAGTGGTCGAAATACGCAATCTGGCGTCTATTAATTTAAAACAGCATTGAAACATAATTCTTTATTTTTGTTTCACTTGGAAAAGTATAAAAAAGTAAATTTTAAACACATTTCATTTATTTTAATAATTTAGATATAAAAAAATTTGCAAAATTGATACATAGTTTTAAGACAAAAATACATGTGTCTAATCAGAATCAGAACTATAAGAACAAACAGTGCCTTCTTGTATATTTTGTTCTACAAGTAAGTGTTGGATGTCATTATCTACTATTATTTGGTTTTGGGAGTATAAAGAAGGGCGTTTAGAGATCGAGATAATAAGAGGATCAGAAGAGAAGAGAAGTGAATGCATCAAATCTTCCATTGTGTTTTTTCTTGAATTTTTTCGTGTATGTTGTTCTCTAAAATTTCTTAGATCCTTATTTCTCGATTAATGAGCTTCTTCAGACATTGGAAGAGATACGAAAGGATAACATTTTTTTTCGCTAACAACAACATATGATGGATGTATGTTTACATTTTTAATTTTTGATTCAGTTTGCATAAGTACTCATGTATAAAATTAACGCACACAACACGAGTGGTGTGAGCAGCTAGGACGTTGTACAATGAGTCAATTCGACCTCCGGGTACTGTACTTGTCACAGTTGACAAGTACACGCCCTCTAACCTAACCTAACCTTGCATAAGTTTGTAGGAATGTTTTGAGAAACCGCCGTCCACGTATAGACCCAAGGCTTCATCGGGCGTAAATGCAATAGGTTTACTAACCTCTGAAGCAATAGTTTTTTTAATCTCAGCTGCAACTTCTTTGTCAGAATGTACCATTGATACCACTTCAGATGCACATCTTTTCCCCGCTTTGTGTAAACTAACGCGGGTGGCCACTACACGCTCCTCACAAGGGGTTTCATTCACAAGTTGTGAAACTTTGTTTATTTGGGTTTTGTAGGTCGTCCAGCATTATGACTTATTGTTGGTTGCTCAAACAATAAAATTTCACTGTCCAACCAATCTTTATTGCGTTCTTCAAAATTCGATTAAGTCCTGTTGGCGTTCTTCCACTTTTCTACCAGTCTACTTATAAAGCTTCTCAGTTTTTTTTTTCATATTCTCGGCACTGATTCTCAGTAAAATTATTTTTGGGAATGATATTATCAAATACATGGGCCTCTACAGCAGATAATTTGTTTACCAAATTTGAAAAAGTGTGCGTTTTGAGACATCCATTGCGCCTAAAAATGCAATAACAGGTGAAAGGGCAGACCATTTTGCACTTTTTACAATAACAACAAATAAAATTAATATGTCGCCGTGGTCTAGTAGGTAGAGTGTTGGCTTATTAGACGAAAGGCCCGAGTTCGAATCCCAGGTCAGACATCAAAATGAAATATGAAAAAAAATATTTCTTTGGCGACTTCCTCTCAGCAGATTTCTGGCAAAAACTCTGAGAGTAAAAACTGTCATGAAAAAGCTTCTCAAAAAATCTGTCGTTCGGAGTCGACTTTAAACTGTAGGTCCCGCCACTCATGTATAAAATTAACGCACACAACGTGAGTGGTGTTGAGAAGCTAGGCCGTAATACTGACTGAAGGGTTGTAATGGCCAATTATGTAATGTATGTTTATGTAAAATTAATACATAAAATAGGAATTGTACTGAATCCCATTGAATCCCGAAAGTTGCACTCCATGAAACTAGAATATAGACCACTTCTAATATACTACCCTATACGTCACCTACCACAACCCATTTCTAAAAAACTAGGTCACAAACATTCATTTTTTAGTACATAAATACCTTTTACTTAAAAAAAAATATATAAATATAGGCCCATAATCATAGTCAAACACTAAAGTCGGTTCTTTTTAAAAACAACTTTAATATTTAAACCTGTTACTAACTGTTTCTTAACTATAGTGAAAATTAATAATAGTTTTAAGTTGAACCAGCTTTAAGTGGGTGATTAGTATAATTTTTGAAATTTTGCATACAAACTGGTATAAATACTGTAGAAGTGGCATCTCTGCACAGCTGATGCAATAAAAGCGCAAAAAAATAAACAAAATATAAATTGTTATTTTGAAAAAAACAATTGCATAAAATGAATCAGGGGAAATCATTTCCAATGTCCTCAATTGTACACATCTCTCCAATTATTTTTCAACACTTTTTCCACAATTTATGAAAAATTCAACACAATTCATACATTTTTTGTTTTGATTTTGTAAATTTGGATAAATGACAAACAGCTGATAGAGTTAAAGTGATGTTAACTTTGTTAAAAACAACTTCAGCTTGTTTTAAGTATAAAACTGACTTTAGCGGAAAAAGTAAGCTTTTTTTCGTCTATAGTAGCTGAAAAGTAGACTTTTTAATAAATGATTCTTAAAGTATACTTTTTTGATGACTATGATTATGGCCCATAGTTTCTAAAAAATTAATCACTTGTGTCAATATCAACACAAATCACACACTGAGTAATTTGGCGCCAAATTTTTAATTACAAAAGCTACAACAAATAATACGTTTAACAGCTCACAGCTGTGGGAATATTAAAGCAAAACAAAAGTAAAAACGTCAATATGATCAATATGGTATCAGTTATCGATAAACTGCAAAAAAATTATCGATTTTAACATTTCAAAATTTGAATTTAATGACGCCAGATCATGCATTTCGACCAATGTGCAATAGTTTTAAGATTTAAATTTTTATTTATTGGTTTATTAGAAAATTAAGATCCCTAAAAATACGTTCTTTTGTTCAAGAGAGTTGTATCCAAGAATTGGGAAAGAAAAAACACTATTGGCGCACTATTGAAAAGAAATTAATGAATTTAAAATTGAAAAAGAAAAACAAAACTACAATTAATGGCAGTTAAATAATTGCAAGTTTTTAACACAAAAAAAAAGCATTTCTGGAAAGCGGAAGTTGCTTTACGATAAGATGCCCTATAATTTCAAACCATGCTGGAACAAATGTTTAAAGGGTATGTTTGTCTTATATTTCGTGCAATAATTTTAAGGAGATGAGAATGAAACACGCTTATATACATACTTATGTACATACATATACATGTATTTATACGTCGGCGGCCAACAGTCCAACCACAACCAGCAGTAGCATCATCATCATCAGTCTTATTATGATTATTATTCAATGAAGTTATTCATCAATTTGTCTTTCCATTTTCGTTTTATAAATACATATTTTACGTAAATACAAATTTTATTAGGTGTTAAATAACAAATTTATTTAAATTTGTCAGTTGCCTGACAGGCACACAGGCAATACCACACACACCACAGGACAGACAAACATGTATTCATTTTTCATCCTTCAGTGTTTATTTATTTACATACATACATATGTATGCCAGCTTAACATATAATAATCGTTGCTTGTTGTTGGTGTTGTTTGCCTTTTGCTAACATTTCATTATGCCTTTGTTGTTGGTATTGTTTAAAAACTTGTGAACATAATTTAATTATCAATGAATGGATTCCCTTAAGGTTAAAAATTTAAAATTCAACTTACTTTTGTTATACTGCATGCACATACATACATACAAATGTACGTACGTAGTATGTACATACCCACAAAAGCAGTCTTTGCTATTCCCCTCTATTCTAATTTTTCTTTTGCTTTTCTTCCATAGTCAAGTCAAGCATAATGGTTTTGGTACTACATATTCATTTATCCAACGCCTTTTCGTTTTGCTATGGCGCTTCGATTCTCTTGACAAAATGAATTTCTGTTATTTTTCCCTTTATCTATACAGTGGTGTTCGATTATAACGAATAAATTTTGACCTTAGTAGTTTTAAGTTTTGCTGCAATACTATCTAGTAAGAAGGACTCTTTTTTAAAATATTTTTATATTAAGTTTCCCTGTGTAGTGTGCTAGACGGGAGTCTACTAAGTAAATGAGGACAAAACAAAGTACATATATGTTATCGACAAGTAGAGACATGCAGCGAATTGATTCTCAGATTACGGCCGATAACTATACTTTCGATACAGTCAAATAATTTATTTATCTTTGCTCCACCGTTACCACCAAAATTGATGTCAGTCTGGAGATCAAGCGCAGGATCACTCTTGCCAACAGGTGCTACTATGGTCTCAATAGGCAGTTGAGTAGCAGGAACCTCTCTCATAAGACAAAACTAATACTCTACAAGACGCTCATCCTACCCGTGCTTCTTTATGGCGCAGAGGCATGGACCCTATTCAGCACTGATGCAGGAGCCTTGAGAGTGTTCGAAAGAAAAGTCCTACGTAAGATCTTCGGTCCAGTGCGAGTTGGCGATGATTTATGAACTCCTCAACGACAGAGACGTTGTGCAGCGTATTAATATCCAGCGAACTGCGCTGGCTCGGCCATGTCGTTCGAATCTAGGAGGATGCTCCGCCGAGACGGGTATTTGAAGCGGGGATCTGCGGAAGTCGACGAAGAGGACGACCTTGTATGCATTGGAAGGACCAAATCGAGGAAACTCTGTCATCGATTGGTGTGACCAACTGGGGTAGGCGCGCAAGGAGCAGAGGCGTCTGGAAGGATGTGTTGTTGCGGGCCGAAATCCGTTTATCGTGTTGTTAATGACCAATTAAGTTAGTAAGTAAGTGTGCTAGACTATCAGCGTGAGGATCGTAAGTTCGATTACCACCTGAGACTACTCTGGTCTGTTACACAACACGGAACATACATACATATGTTACTCAGCTCATAATAATTATAATATAATTTATAATTGTATTCCTATTCATTAATAAATAAATAAATAAGATTCCCTAAATAAAGATGCAGGTTATAATTTTATATTTTTGATTACAACACGGTTTCGTAACCCGTTTTACAACACAAACCAAGAATTAAAAAAAAAAATTTTAAAAATAACGAAAAATTTCGTATCGGCATTAACTTTAGATTGGATTACGTAATGTTGTAGTCAATACACTTCTTGTTTGTGAACGCTCAATGCTATGCTGTATTGTGTATTTTGTATTCCAAACGTCAAAAAACGATAAGAAGGAGAAGACCAGCATCCATAACTTGATTTTCAAGCAACAAAATGAAAATTATTACGGAAAAAATCAAATTAATTACTTATCAGTGCGAACAATTATAATTTTGAAATGTTAATTATTGACTCAAGTTACATAGATAATATTTTGTATTTTTATTCTTCTTCTTAATTACTGGCATTTACATAAACTGATAGCACGAAACCAATACAACCTTCAAAAACATATAAAAATAATTGGGCAATTCACACAACTTTGTATTGTGTATGTTGTATTGAAAACATTTGTTTGTTTGTGAACGCTCAATGCTATACTGTATCGCGTATTTCTTGGCATTCAAGCAATTTGATAGCCCAAAACCAACACAACATATGAAAACATATACACATTTTTTTCATTCACACAATTTGATAGCACGAAACCAATACAACTTTTAAAAACATATGGAAAAAATGTGTATATGTGTATCAGATTTTTATATGAAAATTATCAACAACAATCATACACTGTTGTATGTTCTTCCAACAATACAATGAATACAACGATACAAGGGCTTGTGTGAATTGACCAAATGTGTATAAGTATATCGGATTTTTATATGAAAATTATCAACAACAAGCATACACTGTTGTATTTTCGTTCAACAATACACTCAATGCAACGATACAAGGGCTTGTGTGAAATGCCCAATTATATTTTGGAAAAGTATAGTAACATAGTTTACAGATCTCACACATTTACTTGGCATTAATTTTCCATTAGCCTACAGAGTGTGCACGCATATTTTCTCAGCGTTGTCATTTCCATTTCACAAGTTTTTCCTTTTTTTTACCAAGTTGTTGAGATGCAAAATAGTTTGCATTACATTTGCTCTCTATCAAAATAAGATTTTTCAAATAAATTATCGAATAAATATATTGCATGAAAGAATTTTTTAATAAATATACATATATGTACATATAATAATAAATTTTTATATAAAAAATTGTGTATTTTATTAGTCTCGGGGCAAAGAAACACCAACAGAGGAAGTAACACAAATTTTTTTTCCACAAATAAAGTTTAAATAAAAATTACTGATAACGCTGAATATACAATTTATTAGTACCATCTATTGGATGTGACCAAATCTAATATCTCGGTAAGTTTTTAATTTTTCTGAAGTTGCAGTTTCTTCCTTTGTTTACTAGAGGGTAAGTGTGTAGACTTTAAGAAAGGCTTCGACACCATCAAACGAGCCGCTGTATGGAAAGCATTGAGTAATAAAGGAGTACTCCAGAAAATAGTGAAAAGAATTAGAGCTGTGTATTAGAACCCAGACCTCTCAGTTCTTTACAACGGCAATATCAGTCAACCGTTTAAAATAAACGCTGGAGTCAAGCAAGTATGCCCACTATCACCTCTGTTATTCACCATCGTGTTGGATGAGAGGAGAGGAATAACATGGACTCTCTCACGCCAGGATTTAGATTATGCACAAGGTCTCCAACATGTATGCAGGACTCGAACACCTGGAAAGATTGGCTTGCAACGTCGGACTTGAGATAAGAAGGTCAAGAAAATCAAAGCCATGAGAATTAACAACACTAGTGCAGAAAACATCATGCTACAGGGCCAAATAGTTGAGTACATCGATAGCTTCTGCTATCTAGGCAGTACTATGACAATAAACGGCGGCGCAGAAACAGACGTAGATAGCAGACTCAATAAAGAGAGTAGCATTCGGGCGACTGCACTCCGTATGGAGAAGCTTATATATATGTACGTTACTATATAGTAGCGAAACTTGGCTTAAATCTAACACCATCAAGCAAAAACTTCAGGTATCCACCAATAAATGCCTAAGAATCATATGTAGAATATTCTGACCCAACACCATTGGAGGTATGGATATGTATCTTGTTGTGTGCTCCCTTTTAGAGACATTCTGGTTACCTTCTCGAAGGTTCTGATCTCCTGTTACGATGAATGATGTGCCTATATTTCAAAAGTGTCGTAATTAAATCAGTTTAATCATGTATTTATTTAATCATCTAATCTTATCGTTAGTCGTCAGTCGGATGAGAATTAAAAATTTTTGTTTTTTGTACAACCAAGTTGGTGCGTATGTGGGTGATTTCCATTTTCATTTTGACGTCACATTTGAAGCATAAGCACTAAACAAAATTTACCAAAAAAAAACTTCACTAAGGAATATAAAAATATATGTATATCAGAGTTATGGAATTAATGGAAATACAAGACCACTAATGCGGAAACTTCCGAACTCATTTTGAATGTTGATGCCTCAAGAAAAATTAAGTTGAATAAAAAATTGGCTCTAAAATCAGGACATGTGAAGAAAACGACCAACTTGTTTATTCAACTATGTTGTGCAACATATTGCAATGTGTATGTGCCGCATAAGAATATCACATTCACCTGACGCCGCAAACTTTTTTGTTTTTTTGCTCAACAGGAAGAATACTTGTGCTTTTTCTTATTCCGTTAGTTGTACCTCTAGACGTTTTAATAAAATCACAATTCATGATCTCAGAAAGTAAGAATTATTCAGCCTTATTATGAGTGTCGTTGTCGTATCGTTTTTGTGTCGAAAATTAATCGATTGGTTAAAATGGTACCATACTTGTCGAAAAACGACAAAATACAAATTTTTCTTCTATTCTATCACAATTTTTGGTACCACGTGTGACGTCAATAAATGTCAAATACTACAAAAATCGTCGTTAAGGTTTTTGTTAACGACAATTAGGAAATTTAATTAAAAAAAAATGGAATTAAACAAAAAGTAAGTGGCTATTAATTAAAAAATACAATCATAATATTTTTTTTTACTTTTTGACACTTTTTATCAAATACAGATCAAAAATTACAAACTCAAAGCAGTTCGCAAGGATGGTAGAGCTGTTGGAACCGATAGAAGAAGCTGCCGCCAATTTGTCAAGGACATACTTGAAAGCATTGGAGTTAGTCAGTCAGTAGTCATCAGAGTCCAAAAACGTCATTCTGTTCTTCACAAGCCTCAAGTCAGAGGTCGAAAAAAACTGCTAACTAATGCAAATGCTCGCCTAATGGCAACAAAAATGAAAAGGGACAAATTTTTAACACCAAAAGGAGCTTCTTTGGCAATGGGGAAAACCGTTAGTCGATGAACGGCAAGTAGAGCTCTTAAAGATATTGGCTATACCTCAGTGGTCTGAAAGAAAAACCCCGCACTTTCGGCTAAAAATGTAAAGGTTAAACTTTGCCAGAGAACATAGAAATTGGACAGTGGATGACTGGAAACATGTGATCTGGTGAGACGAATCAAAATTCAACCGCTTTCAGTCCGATGGTAAGCAATATTGCTGGCGCCCCCATCAGGAAAGCATTTAAAGACACCATTTTAAGGAAACGGTGAAACACGGTGGAGGAAATGTCATGATATGGGGTTGCTTTACGTGGTGGCAACAAGGACCACTGCAAAGAATCAATAATATTATGAAAAAAGAAGATTATTTGAGAATTTTGCAAACCCGTCTTGCTGATTTTGTCGACAAGAGCGCCTATCCTGTGCAAGAAGTAATTTTCCAGCAAAATCGTGACCCCAAACACATCTCCAAAATCGTTAAAGAATGGCTTAGTGAACAAAATTTTCAATTAGTGCAGTGGCCAGCACAAAGTCCGATTGAGAATTTGTGGTCATTCGTGAAGAGACGGTTGGGACAGTACCGATCAGCCCCAACCAATTTAGATGAGCTTTGGCAACGGATTCATCAGGAATAGACAAATATTCCGAAAGAAATTATAGAGAATTTGGTGGAGAGCATGCCAAGTCGCTTAAATGAGGTTTAACATAACAAGGGTCTTTGGACAAAAATACTCGTATGTATTAAAAATACTCGTATTCCCTAAAATTTCGAAATGGTGCAAAATTGAGTACATCCGAGTTATTTTCCTCTTGATTGTTTTTTTTTTTCTTAGAATTCGTTAGTTTTAGTTTTGAACTATATATTATTTTGTTAAGTACTAAATACTAAACAAAAAATATTTAAATGGCTTTTTCACTTTTATTTTTATGCAATTAAAATTGCTCAGAGTACAAACATGTACTCATCTGTGCACCGCACTGTATATCCAATATCTGCAATCTTTTACCAAGTCGTCCTATTTCGAGTTTTGAATGTCGACTTCTTTTATAGTCTTATCGTGTCCTAACAACTGTGTTACATTTGGACTATGTATGTCTGAGTGATTTCTTAACTTCGTTTAATAACAATAACACATTACACCCGAGCTTAAATATATTGAATTAGGAAAATTGTTTGGACGACATTGTGTGGCGGGGAACAATAGAAAGAAAATATTTTTTCCCAAAAACTTAGTTCATTGCAATTGATGAATTGTTATTTTTATAATGTTCTTGTAAAAAAACAAAACAAAAAAGAATTAAAAAAAACATCGAAGCAAAAGAAGAATGAGAGCTACGTTAACAAATAATAATAAGATACATACATACATATTTACAAAACGAATGAATACAATGTACTCATGCTCATACTACTTTACTTGGTTTGGTTTCATTTGGGTTTTTTTTTTGCAAAATTATGCCTTTTTAGATTTATATTTATTGTTGTTCTAGTTGATATTGTTGTTGGGAAAATAGTAGAAAACAATGGACTACACGCAGTGTGAAATTGACGTATATTTTAGAAGAAATACATCAGGGATAGAAATCACTTGGCATGACTGGTGTTGGTAGCTGGCACTGGCTGAGTGTGCTGACGTTAATTAAGTAATTTGTAAATAAAATGTACAAAGCGTATGAATACAATTGTAAATGTGCGAGAGAATCTGTGTACCAATTATTGGTAAAGTTGTGTGTTAAAAAAAAAATACAAAGAAAATAAGCTTTTCATTTTGTGGACGATTCCATTGAAAACCAATGAAACATTAATAATGTACACACACAAGGAAGGTTTGATGATTAACCCCATTGAAGTCGAGTGCTGTTGTTTAACGTTCTATACATTATCGTTGTGTAAAGCGTAATGCCAGATAAATCACTCGTTATGCATTATAGTATCCTTTATTTTTTTGTTGTAACTATTATTTTTGTTATTTTTCATGAATAACAATAACATTTAGTTTCAAAAAACATATGGATTCATTAGATGAATGAGTACGTCACACAACAAATGAATGTATGTATGTATGTATGTACATACATATATAAAATAAAAAAAGTACAATTTATACAATTTAAAAACTGTTGTATTTTGACTATCGTTTGTCTCAACGTATTTAAAATAATAGATTCAAATAAATTATGTTATTCTCAACATACAGTATGTGGCATAAATAAGTTTCCAAAATCAATTAAAGCAGTCGGAAAACTGGGGACACTGTAATATTTGTATTACCTCACATATGATTATATTCTCTAAAAGTACTGTTACTGAGGTCAATTTAAGAGAAATTTCACAAAGTTTGCTCTTCAGTTAAAATAACTGTAAATTTAATTTTAAATATCTTGTAATTTATGTAGTCGCCGTAGTCTAGTAGGTAGTGTGTTCGCTTATTAGACGAAAAGTCCGGGTTCGAGCCCCAGGCCAGACATCAAAACGAAAAAATATTTCTTCTGCGACTTCCTCTCATCAGTTTTCTGGCAAAAACTCTGAGAGTAAATGAACCTGCCGTGAAAAAGTTTCTCAAAATTTGTCGTTCGGAGTCGACGTTAAGCTGTCGGTCCCGCCACTCAAGTATAAAATTAAAGCACACAATTTGAGTGGTGTGAGAAGCTAAGCCGTAATCCTGACTGAAGGGTTGTAATGGCCAATTATGTATGTATGTATGTAATTTATGCATTGCAAAAATAAGTTTCCAAAAGAAAACATCGTTTACTGATAAAAATAATTTAAAAATTTTAAGTGAATTAACTTTTTTATTTTGTCTAAAGATCAAATTGTGAAAGGTAAGTTTGCTAGTGGCTTTATAACTAAGAAAAAAATTGTAATACAAAATAAGTTTTAACTTTGAATACGACGATAGTAAATTTTTTAAAATAATGGGCAAATTTAAGCAATTTTCCACTGAAGAACGAAGAGCTGTCATTAATCTGCATAAAGGTGGCCATAATATGCGTTTTATGGGAGAAAAGTTTGGAAAACCTCATACAGCAGTTCGCAAAGTTATCATTGCGTTTGTGCCAAAAAGCAACGACAGGACTTCCCAGAGAAAGCAGGGAAAGAGTCGATAGAAGATTTTTGAAAATTCCCTAAGTCAATCCACTACTTTCTGTGCCAAAAATTCGGTAGCAGCTGCTAATTGAAGGAAAGGATGCACCATCAACCTACACTATACGAAGAAGACTTAGAGCAAGTGGTAAACAAGGACGTGTGGCTCGAAAAATTCCATACGTTAGCAAAATATGACAACAACAAAATGCAGTTTTACGAAGAGTACATACGAAAGCCTCGAGAATTTTGGTATAGAGTCTTATGGACAAACGAATCAATAATAAGATTAAATTATTCTCATGGCATGGTCCATGTGTGGTGCAAACCAGGTGATGCAATGACTAACAAGAGTACCTTGCCGACTGTAATGATATGGGGATGTCTTTCTTCGAGGGGCGTTGGTTAAATAATAATCTTAGAAGGAAAAGTAAATGCATCATTGTATTTAAATATTTTAAAAGACATAGTCATTCCGGAAGGAAATCGCTTAATAGGTGAACATTTTTTATTCCAACAGGACAATGCTCCTATACAAACCGCCCAAAAAGGTTGTCGAATTTTTAGCGAAAATGTCGAAAATGTTATTATTTTGAAGTGGCCTCACCATAGCCCCGACCTCTCTGAATGCTTAATGTTAGTAGACACAATGTCAGACAGACTTTCCAAGATGTCTATTCGCTTCGGTGGACACTGCGGTTATTAAAGAAAATGGAAACTTATTCTTGTATAATTTAAGTGAAAAAATAAATATAGAAAAACTACACATACATATTTATGTTTTTATTTTCTTCTTGGAAACTTATTTATGCCACATACTGTATGTAGATACTTGATTATGTATTAAGCTTTCAAAAACTTTGGATAAGTACGGCAGTATTGCAGTTGGTCGATATTCATTATTCGACTTTGGAACTGGTCTTATCTTTGCATATTTCCAATTCTGAAGGATGCTGCTTTAGTATGGTGTTGGTAATATTAGTCGTACAAATTTTGCATGTATGTTGTCCACACCAACAGCATTTTACTTAACTGGCATACAACTATACAATAGTTCTGACGGATCCACACAATGATAATCAATTGGACCAAAACACAAAACAGAACCGATTTTGAATAGTTATGATCGAATTTGGTGATTTATTATTGGACTGAGTAAAGCTTCTATTTAGTTCTTCTATATTAATGTCGGATCCTTCAAATTGGTGAACTGATGTCTGATGATTTTATTTCCCCCAATTTCAGCTGCGCAATATTCTTCGTACCGTTCTGCCGTTTTAAATCTTTTCCAGTGTTTAAAGACCAAGTCTCTCCTTCTTATAGCACTACCAAGTGATATATTGAAGAAATATTCAATATTATCCCGTAGAAAGTTAAGTTCTATAATATAAAGTATGTTGTGGTCACTCATCAATCGCGAAACACACTTCTTGCATGGGGAAATTGTCCACTTCTTGCATGGGGAATAATCCAGCTGGCCAATGGTCCTTTGATATAAAGTTCGCAACATTGTTTTTGAGCCACAATTAAGTAATTTTTGCTTTGAGGGCCTGCTGGGAAGTCCATGATGTGTTTGTGAATATTGATTGGCTTCACTATGTGTTCCAAGACGGTCGACTGATGCACTTTGGTCTATGTTTTTATTATTTTCACGCAAAAATTGAGCTTTGTAACACGAACATAGCACACTTCCACTATACTGTTACAGACACGGGAGGGAGGCCTCTTTGAACCCTCAGGATGAGTTGAAATGCTTCTCTGGATGACCGAGCTTACACACGATCGTTCTGTTTATTGAGCGATTCTTCTACGGTGAAGATTTTCTCTTCAGTAAACAGAATCTGTCGTTGAACGATATTCTCGTACCGGCTGAGTAACGCTTCAATGCGTCCATGAGCAGGTGTCCAGTGTGTTGCTTGTACGCGCTGAGTCTTAAATCTTCTTTTATAATACGAGAGGTAGATTTTTGCGAAATTTGAATTTCTCGCGATAAGATTTTCTATTTTCGCAGCGGCTTTCGATCGATTCATTTCTTCATGACTTTAATTGCTTTCAGAGTTCTCACAGTGTGCGGACGGTCGAATCTTTGACTGTCTCTCCCCAAACAATTTCAGAGTAAGATACACAAAATCGCGAGTGAGTGAGTGCGGTCGCAACGTCCTAAAGGTAGAGCTGCAAAACCATCGATAGTACTATCGATAGTATCGATAGTTTTATTTTAAATGGACTATCGATGGTTTTTTTCGATAGCGATAGTATCGAAATTTAAGCGGCGTATAAAACGTGACATCGGAAATTGTATTCATTTTTAAAGTTAAGGTTGAAAAGAAATAGAAACAAGTTCATTAAGGACTTCAACTATTAAAAAATAATTTAAACTTATAGAATAGCTTTAAAATGAACCGTTATATGCAATCGAAATAGAAAATTTCGGTATGGAAAAATTTGGATATCTATACATTTTTTGTGTGTCTTTCTATTATTTTTTCCACTACTATATGTATATATACATATACATATATCTATTTATATACATATATATACGTACGCCTGCATAATTTTTAATTAACAGTGGGAAATTTAGCACTCTTCTAAAAATTCGATACTATCGATAGTATCGATAGTTTTATGCCGGACTATCGAAACTATCGAATGGGCCGACTATCGATAGTTTTGCAGCTCTACCTAAAGGTATCCATGTTGGACTTCAGAAGGAGAACTACAACAATACGATATTCCACGTCGCCTTCGTCGAAAACTTTTAATACCACAATGAAACAGAAATGTCAACAGTAAATCGCAATCAATACGAAATGGATGCGCCCAGTGTTGCATGCATAATGAGTGAGTTCAGTTGCGTACCAGTATTTATAACCTGACTTCATACAATATAAAATTTTCCATTTTACTTGCAAATAGAATATTGTAGTTGTAGTAGGAATCGTATAGCGTGTAGGAATCGTTGTGTTAATGGCATACAGAACATAAATAAAATAATTCTTACACAAAAAGTAAACAATACTATACAACTATAAGTTCCATAGAATTTAAATAACGACAAATACAGTGCTGTTCAAAATAATAGATTCACCTGCACTCCGAAAGGTTTACTAGACATCTCCTATGCAAAGGAGTATATGTAAATAAGTAACTGCACTTTGTTTACTGGCCTCTTATGAATATAATTCCGATACATTTCAAAAATTTGAAGCGTAACTCTTCTTTAATTAATTGCAAGATGTCGATCATGGTGAATCTATTTTATTGAACAGCAGTGTATGTTGAACTAAGCGTATACAAAGCGTTTATAAATATTTTTATGCAGTTAAGTCAAGACCTACAAATTAGCGTAGAAATAAATCATGGGCATATGGAGATTTTTTTAAATATTACATTAATTTTGTTGAACAAATCAAGAAAAAAGTTGCCAAGGAAAAAAAATGTTTAAAACTTTACAGGAAACATCTTTCTCTTACAATCACTTTTTTTTTTTAAATTAATGCTTTTGAAGTTATAAGGCAAGAAACTTAAATTTTATGGTTTCCCCTAAATTAGATCGGCATCTTAACCCTAACCGATTGATCTGAAAATTTGATAGGATCATTTTTTTTATTGGGGGGGGGGTGAGAGTAATATAAATCGGCAATATAAAAACCCTATATAGTTAAGGGTCACCCTAATAAGAGGTGATTTTTTAAGAGCTACAGGAAAATTAAAAAAAAAAACACATAAAATTCAGAAAAATTCATGAAATCTTTATTTGAATCGATAGTACGGTCCATATAATTTAATGTTTGAAGATTATTTCATGCAAATGTGGACCGCGACTGCGCTTAGTCCAATTTTGGCATACTCTTTCCAACAGTTCGGCCGGTATCTCACGAATAAATGCTTCAACGTTGTCTTCCAATGCGTCAATTGAATCGGGCTTGTCTGTATAGACATGAGCTTTAACATAGCTCCACAAAAAATAGTCTAAAGGCGTTAAATCGCACGAACTAGGCGGCCAATTGACTGGTCCCGAACGTGAAATAAAATGTTCACCGAACTCGCCTCTCAATAAGTCCATTGTTACGCGTGCTGTGTGGCATGTGGCACCGTCTTGTTGAAACCACATGTCATGCAAGTCAAGCTCTTGCATTTTGGGCCAAAAAAGTTGGATATCATCTCACGGTAGCGCTCTCAGTTACGTTACGATTCGCAGCGTCTTTGAAGAAATACGGTCCAATGATGCCACCAGCCCATAAACCGAACCAAACTGTGATTTTTTCTGGATGCATTGGTAGCTTTTGCAATGCTTCTGGCTGATCTTCATTCCAAAATCGGCAATTCTGCTTATATACGTATCCAGTGAGCCAAAAGTGTGGGTTGATTAAACTGACCATAAAATGGAAGAAGTGCGCGATTAACTTTCTTAACAGAGCACGCATTTTAATAACAAAATTCAATGATTTGCAAGCGTTGTTCGTTTGTAAGACGATTCATGGTTAAATTATAGACCAAACTGAAGATGTTTGACAGTGAAACAAAACACGTAACGTGCGTGAGCTGTTTAAACCAGTGTTGCCAAAAAGATAATAGCAAAAAAATCACCCGTTATATACATACGTTGTATACAGTTTTTGGACTTTTGTGTTGTTTAAGAGTTTATAATTAGAGCAACAACAGCACAAAAAGATATCCTTGAACATTGGATTTGTTTGAAAATTAAATACACTCGAATTCATAATATAAACTCTAATTGTATAATTTTACTTAAGCTCACGTGATTAAAAAGCTTGTTTTTAACAATTTAGCATTTTATACCACTGTGTGCTGTAACTTCCGTAATATCCGTCAACGTCATCATTTTCGCCTTTTTCCGTTTTAATGCGCGCACATCAACAACATACCAGAAGATTTGATGGACCTCCATTGTTGTACGTCAGTCAATTGTAAAACATTCTTTTTGTTCACTTCGATGGAATGAATGAATGAATAAAAGAAAATTATTGAAACATGCGACGAGCGGAAGTTCAAATAGTAGGTATTCTTATAACTGCATATATGTAACTGTTGTTTTCTATTTATCAAATTGTTGTCACAATTTACACACATTGTGTCAATTTGTGTATTGTAAAATGTATTCGATTCCTTTGTCATCCATTTTTTTTTGTAAAGGTAACCAATCTCCTTCTGCAATTTGGCAGACAGTCTGGCCCATTGATTTAAATTTCATCATTCCAATGATACGCTTTAATGTCCACAGTACACTTTGTTGAGTTTACAAAAAATGACCGAGTGTATAAAGTGGAAATTGAACATTCTTCTATTGTCAATTATCATAATATTTCTATTTGCATTTGTATAATGTTTACAACATGGCTGGACATTTTATTCGTTTTCATTGCTATTCGAAACAAAAAATAACCTGAGATCTTGTAATTACGACAGGTTCATCATTTTAATAAGTCATGTCTCGAATATATTCTCAAACTACGGCAGCAACTCGTATATTTTGTATACAAACATTTAAACAAAGCTGCATAACAATTCTTAGGGCCATTATTACAACTTACCGTTAACTAAATGGAGGATTTAAACGGCCAGATAAATTGTATTTCATTATTATAAGTGGACAATAAGATAGAAGTGAACGTTAAGCTAAAGTTAAGTTTATGTTAGAACTTGCCATATTATGTATTATTTTCAATATGTCAACTTCAAATATAAAGAAAATGAGGAAACACAACTAAAAAAGACGCCTTTCGTTGCCACTGCGTTTAAAAAAAAACTTGTTTAATTGAGCAGTTTTATTGACATTGCCCTTGAAGATACATTTATTTTTTCTAAGATTGCGAGAAAGTTTGCCATGTGCAACTTATACTGTGTTCAGACATGCACTTTTATTGAGCCAATATTCGATTATTTTAGTACAATATTTTGAGTGTTCATATATAATATAAGCAGTGGTGTTGTGCTAATTTTTTCACCGGAACGCGTATATATAATTATATAGACAGGACCGATCCTGGGTAGGCAGCCGCTCTGTGCGGTCTCATGTCCCAAATTTACCGACGGGGGTGATTTTCCATGATAATCCTGACGGCGGAATTTTTTTAAGTCTCATGTCCCAAATTTGACGACGGGGGGGAGGGAAATTTCTCCCAATTTTCCGGTTTTTGTTTCGGTTCGGGTTCGGTTCAAACCCTTGTTTATAAAAATACATATAAAAATTCGTCAAAAATTAGAAAAAAATCAGCAATTCTTTTTAATTTTTTTTTTCAAAACGTCAGCCAATTCTCGTTATCAGAAATCATCTTTAGTTCCGGAACGCGTTCCTGTCCAAAAAGAAAGTACCGGAACGACGTTCCGGCTCGACAACACCACTGAATATAAGCAATATTCATTTAACAGCTGGTAAACAAAGCAGCTGGTTGCTTCAACAACATTGTTTTTGTTTTATTTTTGTTTTGTTTGTCGTTTGTTGTGTCGTGAGTTGTCAAATATCAACAGAAAGTGTTCGGAAAACTGTAATATGCTCACTGGACATACTTATGACAGTACTGTATTTTAAGTTTTAATCAATATTATAACAATTTGCGTATTTATTGCGCAATAATTAATTGAAATTTTATATGAAATATTGACCTCAATAATGGCGCTTATTGCGATTTGCAATAAGAGTGCATGTGTGAACATAGTATTATGCATTGTACACGATCTGTAATCAATATGTACGTAAATTTAATAAACGTAATAACTTTCAACTCCAAAATAATTTTTTTTATTTTATTTTAAAATAAATTCAATTAATAAAGACTATGTACACGATTTTTAAAACCAAGATTGGCAACCGAAACGAAGCGGTGTAAAATTATTTACTGTTTCGGTATCTATTACGATAAAGGTATTTATATCGGTATATGTACGAGTATATGTATGACGGAGCTTGTATATAAGCCGAAAAGCCCAGGTTCGAATCCTAACGGAGAAAAAAATGGTTCGTTCATCATGGTTAAGTGGCTTCAAACCTCAACATAATCCATCTAAGAAGCCCCATCCTAGTTGGAACAACAAAAATATTAAAAAAACGTATACCCGGCACTAAAATATTAATGCCGGCATTTCCATTAAGTAAATCAAACAAGAAACTTTGAAAAATTCATGTTTCTCTATATTTTGTCATTTATTTATGTCAACAAAAGAATAACTAGTTAATACATATTTAAAGCAAATAAATACCCAAACTGCCAATAATTTGTCCATACACCAAAGACTATTTTCACAATATGCACTTTAAAAACTACTTAAGAGATTTGAATCAAGTAAATTTGTTTGTAGAAGTCGCCGTAGTCTAGTAGGTAGTGTGTAGGCTTATTAGACGTAAGGCCTGAGTTCAAACCCCAGGTCAGACGTCAAAACGATATAAAAAAATATTTCTCAGGCGACTTTTTTTCAGCAGATTTCTGGCAAAAACTCTGAGAGTAAATAAAATTACCATGAATAGTTTCTCAAAAATCTGTCGTTCGGAATCGACTTTAAACTGTAGGTCCCGCCACTCATGTATAAAATTAAGGCACACAACATGAGTGGTGTGAGAAGGTAGGTCGTAATACAGACTGAAGGGTTGTAATAGCCAATTATGCATGTAAATTTGTTTGTAGTCGCCGTAGTCTAGTAAGTATTGTGTTGGCTTATTAAACGAGAGATCAGAAAAATTAGATTGGGTTGTTCGGAAAGTAATTAGGTTTTTTTTTGATGTGAAAGTGAAAGACTGTGACCCATACATCGAGCTTCGAGGATAATCCCAGGCCTTTCAAGTGGTCATAAACTGTTTTGATACTTTGATAAACTTAACCTCAATCCTCAATCCGTTGTAAAATGGGCCAATTCGACCTCCGGGTACTGTACTTGTCACAGTTGACAATTACACGTCCTCTAACCTAACCTCAATCCGATCTCACGTTGTTTTTATTCGCCGGTTCGCATCAACTAATGCCTTTATCGCGCCTTTATTAGCTTCAACCGGCCATCCCGAACGTGGTGCATCTTCGACATTAAAATTGCAGGATCGAAATTTAGCGAACCAGTTCTGACCTTCTCCATACACATCGGACAATTTCTTTCTGGCTTGAACAGTATTTAAGAAATATCGGAAACGCTGCTTATCGCTCTCCATATTTAAAAGGGCGCCAACGAAAAACTACTGAGTAGAATTAATTGGAATTTTTCACGCACACAATCCTTACTAAATGAGCTCTCAAAGCATATAAAAATTATATGGCTTAAGTGTGAAGTTTGTTGCAAAAAAATACAATTAAATCCTCTATCGGGAAAAAACGAAATTACTTTCCGAACAACCCAATAAAGTCGCCGTCGTCTAGTAGGTAGTGTGTTGGCTTATTAGACGAAAGGCCCGAGTTCAAATCCCAGGTCAGACATCGAAACAAAAATATGAAAATATTCCTTCGGCGACTTCCTCTCAGCAGATTTCTGGCAAGAACTCGGAGAGTAAAAATTGCCATGAAAAAGCTTCTCAAAAATCTGTCGTTCGGAGACGACTTTAAACTGTAGGTCCCGCTACTCATGTATAAAATTAACGCACACAACACGAGTGGTGTTGAGGAGCTAGGCCGTAATCCTGACTAATGAATGTATGTATGTAAAATACTCATTTATTGCATTTAAATCTGTGGTACTGATTACTTAATGTTATATACAAATAGTTATTCCATTATCCTGGATGAGTGATTCGAATCATTATCATGAAGTAATCGAAAATGGTATTGTATGACCAAATTTATAACGCTCATTTAAAAAAATGTTTTTAAGTGATTTAAATAAAAAAATTTGTCCGTTATCATCTCCACAAGCTCCAGATAAATGGGGCACCAAGTCGTCAAGTATTTGAGAAAAAATCGTCATAATCGTCACAGGCTTTTATTGAAATCGGCCGAAAAAATAAATTTAAAAGCTTTTAAAAACCAAAATTATTTCTATTGTAGTAAAACATATAAAGTCAATGTCGGTATGTACATATCTGAGTTAAAAAAAAAACATTTAAAAATTTGTTAGAAATTAAAAGCTAGCGTCCCTCAACTTCATTTATTCATTTTTTTTCCAAAAGTGGAGGAATTTTATATCATTTTCAGGAAAAAATTGTTCAAGGCTTAAACAATATATTCCAGAGTTGTTTATTGACATATAATCATCTTAATCTATGGATGGTGTAAATATTAAGGAGTCAGAAGACGTCTTGAGCATGAAAATTCAGTGTAATGTTGGAACCGACACAGTTTTCAGTTCCTTCTTAAGATCTTATCATCTGATCTTACTATTCACACCATTTATAATCGACCGAGAATGGAATACAACTCTCATGTATGGGTTGGTGCCTCAACGTCTATTTTGAAGTTTTTCGACCGTGTATCAATAGTAGCTCGTTAATGACGGTAGTGTATTCAACTTCATTGAATCATTGGATCATCGTAGCAATATGGTTTGTATTTCACTGTTCTATCGCTACTACAAAAGGATATTGCTCGAACGAAATAAGGAGACTTGTTCCCGAAAATCATATATTCCTACGTAACGCTCGATTGGCCAGTTGGCCGCACACTGCATTACAGAAAAAATACGTTTTTTAGTCGGACTATTCGTATCTGGAACTCAATTACTGCAGAAGTCTTTCCTGTTACTTATCCTATCAAAATATACAAGCCTAGTGTCCATAAACACTGTTCTCTCTTTCATTCTTCCCATAACATATTTTCATAGTTCCAAACACAATGCCATCCATCCCCTGAGTGTTGGTCGTACGAAAAAAAATAACTGCGGTTGCCTTTGTTCTTCCGATGGCAATATTCGAAGCTTAAAATTTCTGCAACGACAAGTGATAAATTATTCTCAACTACGCGGTTATCTAGGAATTGTAATTTTTTGGCTTTTAAGAGATTAAAAAGGAATAAAATACAGAAAAATCCTCACAGGTATTCGTAAATAATTTAAAAATTAAATACTTTACTCCTTGTTATTACTAACCTAAATTTGCAATTGTAACAATTGCAAAGTATGTAAATACAAAGCTTAAGGTGGCTTTTAATGTACCAAAGTAAAGAATATCACGTAAATTTTTAATTTTAAGAAATCGTCGAAATAAAGGCATAAATCGTCAAATCGTCAATATGATATTTTTGGAGCTCAAAATCGTCAAATCTGGCAGCTATTATTATTAGTATATTTTATACCATAAATTAAATGTAGTTTGGATTAGTTTAATAGCTAATACATTGACATATTAGATGGGAGACCTTGATCCAATCCCCGGTTCAATAAAAAATAATTCTTTTCGCGACTTCATCTCAGCAATTTTCTGGCAAAAATCCTGAGAGTAAAATAAATTTGCTATGAAATGTTTCTCCAATCTGCTTTTCAGAGTTGAGACTAAGCTCTAGGTCGCGCCACTCTTGGATAAAATTAACATAGACAACATGATTAGTGTGAGAAACTGCTTTGTTATTCGTACTAAACGGTTGTAATTACCACAGGGTACAGTAATTACCAACAAAGAAAGTTTTATATCCTTGTCTTATATAAAAGAATTCTTACGGGGAAAACCCTACATTTGAAGTCGCCGTGGTCTAGTAGGTAGTGTGTTGGCTTATTAGACGAAAGGCCCGCGTTCGAATCCCAGGTCAGACATCAAAACGAAAAAATGTATGAAAAATATTTCTTCGACGACTTTCTCTCAGCAGATTTCTGGCAAAAACTCTGAGAGTAAAAATTGCCACGAAAAGCTTCTCAAAAAAAAAAAAAAAAATCTGTCGTTCGGAGTCGACTTTAAACTGTAGGTCCCGCCACTCATGTACGAAATTAACGCACACAACACGGTGGTGTGAGAAGCTAGGCCGTAATCCTGACTGAAGGGTTGTAATGGCCAATTATGTATGTATGTATGTACGAGGTTAAATAACCTCGTAGTTGAGAATAATTTATCACTTGTCGTTGCAGACAATTTTAAAAATTCGGGTATAGCTTCTAATATTACCATCGGAAGAACAAAAGTAAGCGCCGTTATTCTTTTTCGTACGACCAACACTCAGGGAGGGATTCCCATGGTGTTGGAAATATGTTTGGAAAGACCTATGCAGGAATTGAGTTCCACATACGAATAGTCCGACTAAACATAAGACATAACGCAGTATGCGATCCACTGGCCAATCGACCACGAGTGCTGACCTGATAAGCGTTAAGTAGAAATATATGATTTTCGAGAACAAGACCCCATATTTCGTTTGAGCAAAATCCTTTTGTAGTAGCGATAGAATTTTTAAATGTAGTTGTATACACTACCGTCATTAACGACCTACTACGGCATACATGAGAGTTGTATTCCATTCTTAGTCGGTTATAAAGGGTGTAAATAGTATGATCATAAGATGAGATCTTAAGAAGGGACCGACGGAACTGAAAAATTGAATTTTCATATTCAGAATGTCAAGAGCTTTTGACTCCTTAATATTTACACCACCCATAGATTAAGATGATGCAATATTATTGCTGCGCTTATGTGCCAATAAACAACACTGGAATAGATTGTGTAAACCTTATACAATTTTCTTTGGAAAAATTTAATAAATGAAGATGAAGGACGCTAGCTTTAATTTCTAACAAATTTTTTATTTTTGAACTCAGACTTTATATGTTTTACTACAGTAGAAATAATTTTGGTTTTTAAAAACTTTTAATTTATTTATTTATTTTTTCTGACGATTTTTTTACGATTTCAATAAACGTCTTTGACGATTTTTTTCTCAAATACTTGGTGCCTCATTTATCTGGCAGCTATGTCTACAACAAAGGCAATCAGTTCATCTCCTTTGAAAATCATACATTCTGCTACACTTCGTTATTTAAATATTTTCAAAATAATTTTTTTTATGATTTTAATTTTCTTCAAAATGTTTTACGAAATCTGATTGAAATAAATTATAATTTTAATCTCTAAGTAAGAAGTCATTCCAGAAACCAACTAAAATACATATAGGGATTGTTTTGGGATGCAGTAGACAATTTTTAACTGAATACCCTGAAAATATTTCAAACATGATCTACCTTTTGGCATCAGAAGCTGTCGTACTGTCGTTACAAACGACTGTTTTCAGGTTTTCTAAAAACTTGGTTAAAAAGAAGCAAAAAAGATTGAAAAAATGAAAGTAGAAAAGAAGAAAAACTAAACGCGCGTAAAATGTTCCATTATTTACAAAGAAAAAATATTCATCTACATACATACATAATTGGCCATTACAACCCTTTAGCCAGGATTACAACCTAGTTTCTCACACCATTGATGCTCTATGTGTTAATGTTAATGTCGATTCTGAACGACAGAGTTTTAAGAAACTTTTCATGCCAATTTTATTTACTCTCCGAGTTTTTGCCAGAAATCTGCTGAGAGGAAGCCGCCGAAGAAATTTTTTTTATATTTCGTTTTTAAATCTGACCTGGGGCTTAAACCGTGGCCAATACGTCTAATAAGCCAACATACTAGCTACTAGACTACGGCGACTTCTTATAACATTAATTTTCATTCAAGCTCCATTTCTATTCTACTTTTAATTTATTAATCTTACATTTTTAATTAAAAACAAAATAAAAAAAAAAACAGAAAGAAGATTGAAGAAAAACAATTTATTAATGGAAGAAGGCATTTTTTTCGTTTTTTAATCAGTGACTTTATAACAAAACTTTTAAATAAATAACTTGGTGTGATACTTTCTAATTTTTATCATAAAATTATCTAAAACTAAATACGGGTAATGGAGTACAGATTTTAGTATAGTTGTGGTATAGTAGCTTTTTTTTCAAAACTAACAATATAATGATAAGGGAAACAAATTAAATAGCTTGCGGCTCTCAGAGAATTATTTTTTTTTTTGCAAGTCATCATAAAAAATTCGTGATGGACCATTTTCAGTTGGTGCTTTTGTTTTAAAAGTTTTAGTTTAAAAAGCTCAAGTTAACGATTAAAATAACTGGTAACTACTAAAATAAAATAATTAGATCTTTAAAATACTTTGTTTTATTCTAAATGCATAGATTCTCTTTTATTCTTTATCCATTTCGAGATGTTTGGATGCAAAGTCATGCATTCATAAATTTTCTCATTTGGATATTCCTTTAGTAAGTTTTTGATTGATAAATATTGTTAAAGAAGGGCATTGGACGCTGAATTTTGCTGTCTAAATAAAATATACAAAAAAAGTGTACTTCTTTAAAGACAAAATTCTAAAAATCCATGAATTCGGCTACGAATCGCTCCCTCATCCATCTAATTCCCCGGATTTAGTTTCAAGTGATTGTTTTATGTTTTCAAACCTAAAAAAATGGCTCGACTGTAAGCGATTTTATTTCAAACGGTGGAATTTCATTTCACAAACACCTATTATGGATATAGAGCACTAAGAAGAAAATAAAATAATATTTTTGTTTCCAAAAAAACTGTGTTTCATTAAAAGAGATATCGTATATGAGTTTCGCTGATATTATACATACATATTTACATACAGGATCTTTAGTCAGGATTACGGCCTAGCTTCTCATACCGTTCATGTTGTGACTCCGAACGACAGATTTTTGAGAAACTTTTCATGGCAATTTTATTTACTTTCAGAGTTTTTGCCAGAAATCTGCTGAGAGGAAGTCGCCGAAGAAATATTTTTTTTGTTTGAATATTTCGTTTCGATGTCTGGAATGGGGCTCGAACCCGGTCTTTTCGTCTAATAAGCGAACACACTACCTACTAGACCACTGATATTATAAAAAACTAAATTACCTTGTTATAAATACCATAAAGGAAGAATCATCCCGTCCGACAGTGATTAAAATTAAAATGAACATTCCATATCTATGGGAAATCAATGCACAACATTTTCAAATTAGTCGCATGAGGTTTCGCTGAAATCGGGGCTTAAATTGTTATTAGGGTTTCGTAATAACCGCATTTTCAGTAACCGCGGTTATCGTATAGTAATTTTCCAAATAACCGCGATTATCGGTTAACCGAAGGAAAATTTAAAAAAAATATATAACTTCAGTAGAAATAGTTTATTTCTAACATATATTGCTTTAAAATACATATATAAGTGCTTAAAATTATTTTTACTGTTTTTCATGGTTAAAATAATAATGTTTTAGAAACACTAAAGCATTCAGTGACTACAAGATAAACGAGAACGAATTTTGGTGCAAAAATTTCCTGAAACTGAGAAAGTTCTCTCGGAGTCTGTTGATGTTGGCTTAACCGTTTTTAGAGCATTATAGAGCATTTCCAGATTGGGAGTTCTTTTCACTGTTCTTTTGAAAATATTGAAATCTTGCCTCAAAGTGTTATCTTAAGGTTTTCCCAAGCGTTTTATATTTGATGCTTTTGTTATGTAAGAGTTCAGTTCTTCTACTAAATCAACTTGGTGATCAGTTACAACTACTTTATCCTGACTTTCGTTGTCCGGATCTTGAATGTTACTATTCGGAAAAAGTCTTTTAATGAGAGTATTAGCAAGAGCAACCACGGAATTGGAAGAATATTTTGGATTAACAAGACATTTCTTTAAATTAGCAATATTATTATTTCTCCGGGACTCAATAAGCTGTTGAATTGATTGTGAGAAATCACGGCTTATTTCTGTGCTGTGAGCTTTCATTTTATTGATCAAAAACGACAAAACACCCTCAGCACTAAATAAATTTGTGACTTTTCGACTTGATGCAACTACGGAAAGTTTTATTGGCTGTAGAGCAATTTTTTTAATTCGAAGTTATTATGAATTAAGTTCATGACACCACTTTCACAGTGTGGCAAAGAATAACCGCGATTTGAAATTGATTCTCGAATAAATTTTGAATTCGTTATAGTGTGTATTGAGATGTTACCAATTGCAGCCAATTTTGAGCAATATCCTCCAAACTCTCTCAATTAACAAACTCTAGCATTGAACTTGAAGTTTTTTGTAGTTTTGGTTGATGCAATTCATTTTCCATAGAAGAGCTTAATGATATTTTATGTACCAGCTTCAGATGATTTATCATAGCGCCAGTTGGTGCTTTTGCATTTGTCACACTGGAAAAGCATTTTAAACATTGGGCTTTATTTTCTTCATCCAATTTCTTGAAATAACTCCAAACTGATGATGTTGGTCTTATTAATGACATTTTCTAGGGTAAATATTTCTTAATTTATGTAAGTATTAATACATAATAATTTTTCATAATGTTTTATTTTCTGTTTTTTACCAATTTTATTTTGCTTCCACTTGGTGCGTAATGCGTTAAATATTCTTTCTCAAAAAGTTTTTGTTTACAAATGACAAGCATTCACCAAAACTTCTTTTACTAATAAAACAAATTTAAAACTCAAAATTGGATTTCATTTCAAATTGCATATGCATTTTATGAACTCTTTGCTTCTAAAAAATAAAATTGCTTGTGACTGCAAATATATTTCTATGCATGAACATTAGTTTTACAAATAAAAAATTTTAAAAATCATGGCTTACTAAATATGCGTATTCGTCCGATTTTCATCCGTTTACGGTTACGGTTATGAGCACAAATAACCGCGTTTACGGTTACGGTTATAAACGTTTACGAAACCCTAGTTGTTATTGTCAAAAACAACTTTCGTTCCTTTTCCCAGGCGAATGTCATTATTTTGTAAACGAAAACTTACCTCGAAATTAATATTTGCTTTTAATCAATTGTCAAAATCAAAATCGTTTTAATTTTCATTATTTTTTTTATTTCAAACGTGTATCACAGAGAAATGTCCATAACGCTTTTAATGTGATTTGTAATACTTCCTCAAATATCGTTGAAAATGTGGGTGTAATATTTTTCGCAAGTGGTTTCGTGGAATCCTAACACATGTGTCAGATGGGGATACCGTATTTCCCAAATTTACTTAATTTTTTAAGCACAGCACTCGGTGCTGATAATTTATTTTCAAATACATACATGTAATGTTGGTGCGCTAGAATTATAAGTAATAACAAGTAAACAAATATTTTATGGAGCCAATAAAATAGTTTTTCGTTTAGGTTTAAAGTTTACCACTAAATTAAGCAAAAAAAAAATTAAAAAAAAAAAAAATAACAAAGCACAGTATGCGCAGCTATAACGAAAAATATCTGTTTTTTTTTTGTTATTCTACCCTTAATTCAAACAAATATACATATGTATGTAGGTGCGAGCATTATCGAGTATTTTCTGTAGGTTTATGTTTATATTTACTAATATTTTATTATGATTGTTTTTATATACATATGTATGTACATACACACTGGGTTTTTGTTTCTTTCGTTTTTTTTTTGGGTCTATCGTTCTAAAAAATCGTAAATGATTTAAAGGTGTCAAGTAAGGGTTTGCTTTCTTGCTTTAATCTTTACATCAAAATCTGCTTGTCATTCATATAGACACATACATACATAGGCGTATCTTTTTGCCACATTAGTGTGTGCAGAACTACAATAGCAAGATTCAACAACAACAAAAAAAAAAAGAAAAATATTATAAGAGGTATCAATCGATCCAACCAACCTGCATTTTGACTAAAATGCCATGTAATTGTTTTGTTATTAGCAGATGTTTACTTAACAATGAGAAATAAATAAACATTAAGAAAAAGTAACAAATATTACTTCTTTAAAATAAAACAAAAAATACATTCATATGTGTATGTGTACATATGTATGTTCATATGTGAATACAGTCAACCCTCCTATAACGTGGAAACAGCGCTATAAGAAACTCGGATTTAACCGTACAAACCAGGCAAATTCGTAGCGCGTTCTATGGAAATCGTCTACCGCGTTGTATGGAAACCGCGCTATAAGAAACTCGGAATTAGTACAAATCACTTCATTCGTACCGCGTTATATATAGACCAAGACAAGATAAATTATAAATTATTTTTATTGACTTAAAGAGTTCATATAAGGATTAATAAAAAAAATTAAACAAAAACTAAGCTAAAAGATTGTCTTCCAATACAAATTGGAAAGACTTGTAAAATTATGTAATTTTTCAACATTCAACCTCACTGTCAGATATGAGTGAGCAGAAAAATTTTTAGAATATCGTAGACGGCTATGAGATAAGCTGGCTTTGTTTGTATATATAGGCTGTGCTTTTGCATCGAAAATAAAACTGATATTAAACCCTCTTACAATATCTAGTTAGTAAATTCATTCAGATGCTGTGTGGAAGGAACTTACGGCATGTTGTTGAACGTAAACCGCTCTGCACGAGTACCGCGTTATAGGAGGGCTGTCGCAATTTCAGCGCCGCGTGCTGGGAGTACCACATTATAGGAGGGTTGACTGTATATTGTATAAAATATTTATTCGCACCTTTTAAGACAGACAGTGTTTATATTTAAAAAAATAAAGAATATACTCAGATATACCCAATTGAAAATATTGTTTCGAAATATAAACTTAATTAACGAATTGATACGTACAGTCGTCAACAAAATATTGATTAAAAAAATTAAGGTTTAAGGTTTACTTTTTAAAAAGCTGTTAAAGAACTTGACATCTCAAAGACTTATTAATGAAAAAAAAAATTTGTAAATAAAGTGCACAGTATATGCAGGTGTTTGTCCGTTCGCTAATTGAGCAAATCGCCTATCTTCCGTCTTGAGTTGAATGTACAGAATGGTTTATAAGGATTACAAATACGGAATCCATTTCCTGGTAAACGTTTTACTTTAAAACTCTTTGTACAAAAAAAAACCACTCTTAAAACATTTTTGACTTCAATCATCATTTCAATCAATGATTTAAAAACAAAAAACAAAAAGAATACAAAAACACATCTACAGAACGAAATTGTTTACCTAAGGACTTTGAGTGTTTGTTTAACTTGTACAAAGAAACTGCTTTGAATGCAAATCCATGTTAATCTGGAATAATAAGAAAGAAGTACTTACTACTTATCAAAATGTGTTAATCTTGTTTTATAATCTTTTTCCCAAAAATTTGTTGATATAGTAGGGGCTACCTTTAGCACAAAATTTTGTCAATGAACGATTACATTGTTTTGGCTAGCATTCAATAAATTCTCAGGAATACTATTCCTCAAAAGAATGTAAAATTTAAGTCGTTTAACTTTGAGAATAAAATTTAATGGAGAATCAAAAAAAAAAAATATTTTAAATTATTCACTGGTCGAGCACATATTTTTGTTTTTTTTCAGAAAACTATAAAATGTTCTAAACAAACTTCAAACCCCAGGTCAGACATCAAAACGAAATATGAAAAAAAAAATATTTCTTCTGCGACTTCCTCTCAGCAGATTTCTGGCAAAAAAACTCTGAAAGTAAATAAAATGTCCATGAAAAAGTTTCCCAAAAATCTGTCGTTCGGAGTCGACGTTGAACTGTAGGTCCTGCCACTCACTTATAAAATTAACGCACACAACATAAGTGGTGTAAGAAACTAGGTCCATAATACCGACTGAAGGATTGTAATGACCAATTATGTATATGTATGTATGTATGGAGATGAATATTTCTTCTTAGTAAATAATGGAACTTTTTACGCGTGTTTAGTTTTTCTTCTTTTCTACTATCATTTTTTCAAACTTATTTGCTTCTCTTTAACCCTTTCATACCTATACTTTATTTTCCTTGTAAAATGTGTAAAATTTTCTGAATTGTAAAAAAAATGATTTATTTAGCATAAATTATGCCTATACAATATCGCCATAATGTCCTTTTTCACATCAAGGACATCGCACAATTGTGCGGTCTAGGTTATAAGCTCCGAAATAATTTTCTAAAAACTATGTGTATTTTAAACTATTTTTATTTATAAATTAACTTAAAATTTGCAGGTACTTCATTGCATTAAAAAAATAACTTTGGTAATAATAAGGAACATACAAAGAAATCAATTCGTATTAAATTCATTAAACAAAAATAAAAAGAAATAAGTAAAAATAATAATTCATATACTTAAATCATTATTTAGATTGGTACTTTTCGAAACAATCTTTATTTTTTGCTAAACAAAGCGTTACTTTGCATTTTTGGCATTGTCCTCTTGATCGACTTCCACAATTATTGAGACATATTCTTGGCGGATCGTCAGAAAATGTTGGCTAGTCATCAAATCTGTCATATCTTATGTCATCAGGTGCGTCATGGGGGCGATATTTAGTACCATAGAAATCATTAGGCAGTTGAAATTTCTCCACATTCTCAGGAGCTTCAAATGAAGCAGCTAGCACAGTACCTAGCTCCATTTTGAATGTTAAAAATGGCTTTGTTTTTGATTTCGGCAGCCTCATAAGTTCTGAATCTTTCCTATATTCCATCCAAGAATTATAGATTGCCAGATCAAGAAAGTGGAAAAAGACTTCGACAGTCCATTTATTGGTTTTCATTTTAATCCTGTAATACTCTAACATTTGGTCACACAAATCAACTCCACCCATAAATTCATTGTAGTTTTCAACTACAGCTGGTACTTGAACGGGACAACGACGTTTTAAATTTTTATTCCACCTGTGTATTTCACCTATAGGATCTTTTCCGGTTGCACTGGAAGCAACAATTACGGCTTTTGTGTCCATCCATTTCACAACGGCTACATTCTTAGAATTTGTAAATTGACAAATGTCACTGTGCTTCATATCTTTGTCTAAAGGAAATTTAACACTTTTAGGTATTATATTAGCCATAATTATTCCTGTTGCTAGAAAACCCGTTTGATGTAAGGCTTCTGTGAGTGGGATTGTAGTAAAAAATCTGTCGAAATATACATAACTCTCTTTTGGTAAGTTTTTCACTAATCTAATAACTATTGAAGGTCCATGTCCAAGACCACAATCTTCAAATGTTCCTGCTCCTTGAAATACTTCAAAGACCAAAAGTACATTTAACATTTAGGGCTTTAGGGCCATTATTACAACTTACCGTTAACTAAAGGCAGGAATTTAACAGGCAGATAAATTGTTTTTCATTATTATGAGTACCTAACAAGATAGAAGTGAGCGTTAAGCTAAAGGGAATATTATATTTATGTATGAACTTGCTGTATTATACATTATTTTCAATATGGCAACTTCAAATTCAAACAAATATGCCCATTTTACAACAACAACAAAAAACGAAGCCCGCCGCTACCACTGCGTTAAAAAAAACTTGTTTAATTGAACAGTTTTATCAACATTGCTCCGGCACTGCCATATTTTTTAAATAACGAAAATAAGTTTCCTTTAGCTAAATGTACCTTTAACTAAATATTTAATATTTTAATGACTAAAATGCGAAGGGATTTTTGTAGGGGAAATTATTTTGAATATTCTGGCAACATTGAAACTTCAGCTTTAAATCTTCAGCTTAAATCTTCTTTCTGCAACCAATTTTTTTTATGTCCTTTGATTTGGAAAAATCAACCAGACGAAGAACATTAATTCATCTAAATTTTCATAGAGCCTTTTCACTGCACTAGTTCTCCATACACCACTTGTCTTTAGAACCAACTTACATACGTACATACATAATTGGTCATTACAACCCTTCAGTCAGAATTACGGTCTAAGTTTTCACACCACTCATGTTATGTGCGTTAATTTTATACGAGTGACGGGACCTATAGTTCAAAGTCGACTCCGAGCAACAGATTTTTTTTTGAGAAACTTTTCATGGCAATTTTATTTACATTTTATTTCTCAGAGTTTTTGCCAGAAATCTGCTGAGAGGAAGTCGCCGCAGAAATATTTTCTCATATTTCGTTCTGATGTCTGACCTGGGGCTTGAACCCGGGCCTTTCGTCTAGTAAGCCAACACACTACCTACTAGACTACGGCGATTTCACTCGGCCTACATATATGAGGCGAACTAATTTGTCTGGGGCTCTTTTTCTCTCAAGTGTACTCAAAAATATCATTTTCGAATCAATCCCAATAAAACAAAGACGCATGGACAGACAAGCCATGCTTGGGATATATCATTATCGATTAAAAGCCTGTATAAATTGAATGAGACGTTTTGACGATTTTATTAGACAGGAATTTAAAATTCTGGCAACACTGACACGTTTCTACTTGATAATTTTTTCAAGATTAAAATTTGAAAACCTTATAAAAATTGTGTTCTTTTTTGTATTTAAATAAGAATTATTCCAATGATAATTAGTATGTATTCGCCAGAAATTCATTATTTTGAATTTGTTTCTTTTTCCTGCTGGGTTTGGGTGGTAAATTCATATTAAACCTCTTAACTGTACTGATTATTAATAACAATAACAAAAAAAATATATATATTTGACTATGAAATAATGCAAAAGTTTAATCCGTTTATAAGAAGATAATTTTCTGAAATAAGAATGTAATGAACAAAGCCTTAAATAGGAATGAAGCCACAAAAGAAAAAGTAACCAGCGGTGAGACTTTATGGTTGCTCAAGAAACTACAGAAAATTAATACAGTAAACGGTGCCACCCATTGATAAAGAAAGAAAGAGAAAAACTGTAATCATTTCACAGACAGGATAATGTACATACAAAAACATTGTACAATATGTCAAAAGCTTACGAAAATAATAATAAGTCCACCCACACAGTTACACAGTTATTGTAACTCACATATTTATTTGTATACCTATGTACATTCATTTGTATATACATACATATCATATATACATAGATAGATACTTATGTATGAATGTAACACGCACACTCTCTTAAGAGCAAACGTACTGCTGTAAATACAAATGTATGAGGGTATATTAGAGTGCGTAATCCTTCAATAAATGTACATGGATTTGACGGTTGATTGTAATTGACTACAGTAACAATAACGGCGGACGAATGCGAATAATAACAAAATTATTCGCACTCACAATACGTTTCTATTTCTTTTTAAAAAATTTTTTTTATTTTATTTGCATACTTTTAAGCAGACAAAATAAGCTATTTAACACATACAGTGGACTCGGAATAAATTCATATTAAAATAACGATTTTATTAATTTGCCAATGGCTGGAAAATTAGCAAAAAAAAAATTGTCTGTCTGCGTTCCTACTAGGATTGTGAAGAAAGTTTCTTCTCAGAACTTTGAAGTATAAGTGAACGCCGCATGTTTAGTTTTTTTTTTAATTTTAAATTCAATCATCACTGCGCACATTAAAATCCAACGCTTTGTCTTAAATTTTACCATAAAAACTAACAAAGTCTATTCTTTTAACATGAGTCCTTTAACCGAAATAGTAGTAACTGCGAGTGTACTGCAGAGATGAGCAATGAGTATTCAAAAAGATGAGTAGATTCGAATCATACTCATAATTTCTGATACTTATGCAATGGATCAAATCGACCTCCGGGTACTGTACTTGTCTCAATTCATAAGTACACGTCCTCTAACCTAGACCTAACAACATTATTTGCTATGTGAACATTTAAAGAAACTTTGAATACGCATCCGTCAGTAGCTTACATACATACGTATTTATTAAATCAGATTTAACAAGACATTTGATATCAGACTCTTTTATAACTCTTAGGGCCATTATTACAACTTGCCGTTAAACTTGGGTTTAGTTAAAGGTAGCTTTAGGTAAGGGAACTGTAAAGTTACCTTTAACTTATTTTCATTATTACAACTTACAGATAAAATGAAGTTAACTTTTTTCAAAAATATGACAGTGCCGGAGCAATGTCGACAAAACTGCACAATTAAAAAAGTTTTCTTTTTAATGCTGTAGCAATGACAGCCTTGGTTTTTTTTTTGTTGTATATGCTCATTTTGTTTAAATTTGAAGTTGCCATATTGAAAATAACATATAATATGGCAAGTTCAAACATAAACTTAACTTTAAAAGTTTTCGGCAGGACGATCCTCCCTTTAGCTTAACGCTTACTTCTACCTTATTGGGTACTCATAATAATGAAAAACAATTTAGTTAACGGCAAGTTGTAATAATGGACCTTAAGTATTAATATACTACCAGTGTGTTCTTGGACTCCGTACAGAAATTGTTTTAATATTGCTAAAACTGTTTGATTTTGACTTTTTATAATTAGTTCTTCATTCTTTGTATAAGTCTTGTTTCTTAGTAATTTCAACATCAACGATGTCTACTTCTGTAGTATAGATCTGCAAAAATATTTTTTTGAAAAAAATTTCTTCTCTTTTTATTTTTTCTAATTTTTAATTTTTCGTACGTTTATTCATATTTCTTATTATTTTGTTAATGTTAACAGAATAAGAAATAATATTTAAAACGGCGAAACATTTTCCTGACAGATTGTAAAGGGTCCGCCAAATAACTTTTTTTTTTTGAAAATGCTGTAAAAAAAAACTGCTGAATATTTTCTCAAATTTCTTTTTTATTTGAAAGTACGATCCTTCCGATTAATAATGGCAAATAATTTCATTCACATGGCTGCCTCGGCTGGCCATGCAATAGCCTACACGATCGGTCCAATTTTTAAGCACATTATCGATTGTGTGCCGCTGTATTTCACCAATGGCTTCACGAATATTGTCCTTTAAAGCGTCAATAGTCTCTGGCTTGTCGGCGTAGCACTTATCTTTGACGGCACCCCACAAATAATAGTCCAACGGTGTCAAATCGCAGCTCCGATGTGGCCAAACGACATCAGCTCTGCGGCTGATAATGCGATCTTCAAAAACAGGGCGCAAAACATCGAGTGTAGGTTCGGCTGTGAGGCATGTAGTGCCGTCCTGTTGAAACCAAATGTTGCCAATATCCTCCTCTTCAATTTTTGTGAACAAAAATTCGTTTAACATGGCCCGATAACGATCGCCATTGACTGTAACGGCCACGGTTACGGAAAAAAGGCCCAATTTTGCCTCTGGACCAAAATCCGCACCAAACAGTGACTCGTTTTCGGTGCGTCGGGTTTTCAATGTATGCGTGCGAGTTACGAGAATGAGTTGGCAACTCAATTCTTAAACAATTTTTACTATCACTTTCTCTTTCTAGCATTAAGTTTAGTTTTTAAGCACTTTTAACCTTTGTGTATTTCTTTTAGGATAAGTAACTTTCTTCTTAGTTTAGCCGTTGAGAAATAAAGTTGTTTAATATATAATATTTCTAAAGTGTTTTAATTACATAACTTGCGCGTTTTCTGTGCCCCAAATGCGACAATTTTGCTTGTTTACATACGCGCCAAGATCAAAATGAGCTTCATCTGAAAAGATGATTTTTTTGCCAAAATCGGCATCTTCTGTAGGCTACTCGTGTTTTGCTTGATTTTCGGCTAAAATGGAAATTTATGTGAGAAGTTGGGTTGATAAACCAGATACCTTTACAGTTCTCTTTAGCTAAAGGTACCTTTAAGTAAACCCAAGTTTAACGGCAAGTTGTAATAATGGCCCTTAATTGCTTTAGTTTGTTTTCATGTATTTACTATAAACATGAGATTATTATATCTGCTGTTGTGCTCGAATTGAGAAAATAAAAATTCCCAGTATTCTCTGGATATAAGCACTTTCAAAAATGATGGCAGTTTATTATTTTTCATTTAACAGAATCAAAAAATAATTAATTTATAAAAGAAAAATTTTAATGTCGTTCAATAATTTTATTGTCAATCCATGCAATTATAGTCGGGTGCACACGAACGAATTTTTTTAAGTGAATTTAAAGCATGAAGTAAAATTTTTCGCGTTTAAAAGTGGGGAATACTTCAAAGCGAGATGCACATATCGAAATAGTGTTAGTATATTTTGAAGCAAAAAACAAATTTGTATAAGTTTCAGTACTAAGCGGAAAATTATTATACACTAAAGCCCCGACTTGCGTCGATCCAATTAGCGTCGTTTCGATTTGCGTCGCTTTTTAAAAATTGACAAAACTCAGCTTGCGTTGTTGCAATTTCAACTTGCGTTGATTAAATCTGCATCGTTTCGTCCCTGATTTGCGTCGTTTGGATCCCAACTAGCGTCGTTTAAATTTGGATTTCCGGCACTACCATTTTACTATTTGTATTGTGGTATATATTTAGAACTTATTTCTTACATTTTAAAATTTTTGCAACTTCTGGTAACGCCAAGCATTAAGAAGTTTTTAACTTGCGTGTTTTGTTAATTTATTGTTTTGTTATTTCTTTATAATAATTAAAAAAACATTTGCTGAACTAAATAAAATAATGAAAAATGTTTTCATACTTCTTTTTTATCCGAAATATTAAGTTTTTTGCTTCACTTTTAGTTCGTGGTCTCAATAAATTAAATTTCAATGCATTTGTATAGAAAAAGTTGATTCGATTTGCGTCGTTTCGATTTGCGTCGCAATTCTCCGGTCCCCATTATCGACGCAAGTCGGAGCTCTAGTGGATCTGAGGAATACTATAATATAATGTACAAAACATTTGAAGTTTTTAATTGACTATTCTGAAACGTGAACAAAAGTTCAAAGCTCTAAAATGTGAATTTACAGATTTTTTACAGATTTAATATTAATTTCAAATTTTAAAAATTTTCTTTAATTCAGTGTTATCACTACAGCGTTTTTAGGTTCCTTGTCTTGTACTGCTTAAAGCTAAATAGCGTATCAATCAGCATGCTAAGGCATATTATTGTGATTTGAAATTATCACGTGTCCACCAATACAAATATCATCCGATGTCTTCGTTGTGCTCACTAAACATTACCTCTTAAGTTTTTAGTTCAGCAGAAACGTTTCACGACGCACACTGTCGCGAGCGTGCCCAAAAATGTTTAAAGTCAATGGTGGAAATTCATTATTTTTTTACCTTTATCTTATAGAAAACACTTCTATTAATTGATATGTAAAACTTTTTTAAAAACTTTTGCGTAGTTATTGTACCTCAAAGTTAAGAATTCCCATGCAATATAGAAAATTTGTGCGAAAACTTGAAATTTAACATATTTTTGTCATAGTTAAAATTCAAAAATTCTTTTGGAAATGACAAAATTATTTGTAGTTGAATTGTAAGCCAGGTATGTAATTGTAATTACAACGCTATAATTGTTTACAAATATTAATCATATGTGAAATATCCTTAAACAAAATACAGTCTTCAAAAACTTAAGATTTTCATAAATTTATTAACTTCAGTAGTGAATTAAAAAAGAAACACCCAATATCGCTTTTGAAATTTTTTGATATTTTATTGCCACAAGTATGTACTTCAGCTGCTTCTGACTGCTTTTGTGGGCGTTATAAATGTTTTTTAGTGTCAACATCATTGCAGATTCGTGATATTTTTGAGCAATGGGTGCAACTTAAGAAAAATAATACAACAAATGTATTGCATCATATTGAATAATTTGTGGAAAGTCGTATTCAAAGATTTCTAACAGATATAGAGAAGGACAAACTAAAATTCATTCTTTTAAAAATTAGTAATAGTTGGAAGTCGCCGTGGTCTAGTAGGTGGTGTGTTGGCTTATTAGACGAAAGGTCCGAGTTCGAATCCCAGGTCAGACATCAAAACGAAAATATGAAAATATTTCTTCGGCGACTTTCTCTCAGCAGATTTCTGGCAAAAACTCTGAGAGTAAAAATTGCCATGAAAAGCTTCTCAAAAAAAATCTGTCGTTCGGAGTCGACTTTAAACTGTAGGTCCCGCCACTCATGTATAAAATTAACGCACACAACATGAGTGGTGTTGAGGAGCTAGGCCGTAATCCTGACTGATGGGTTGTAATGGCCAATTATGTATGTATGTATGTAATAGTTGGACAAAATATAGACGCGGAAAAAGTAAGTTTGAAACTGAGTTGAGTACCTGGCTAGATAATAATCTATTTTGTAAAGATATTTGTGATGTAAGTTTTTCTAGATTATCGATTTTTTATATTTCAATTAGGAACCAAGTACAAGTGTCTTTTCACTTATATGTATAAATTTAAATATTTTAATATATATAAACAAATTTTAAATTGTTTAATAAAATATTGTTTAATTAGTATTTCAGATATGGTAAAAATTTATCCTTAAAATTTTCTAAGGATATACGGAATGTGAGAAAATTAAATTTTATTGAGTTAGTAAAACATTTAAATCATAATTTGCGATTCGAAAAAAGTATATATTCAATTTTTTATGTCTTTCTGATACTTTTTTGAAAAAGGATATTTTTAAGGTATGCGTATCCTTGCTAGGAGGAAGTATTAAGCATATTAAAACTAATAAGTGTACCGAATTTTATTAACATATCTTTTTTCCCTCCAAATTAGAGCAAATTTTTAATTTCAGGATATATGGGAAGGACACGAATCCTTTGACTTTAAATGACCAAATTTTAAGTATGATTATGTTTTACCAATTAATATAGGTGTGCTAAATTTCATTACTCTACTATGACTCCTTCTATTTTTGGCCACTCGTTATATGAAATCGCGACAGTGTGCGACGTTTGTACGTTTTACATTACATTCATTGCTGCCAGATAAACGAGGCACCAAAACGTCAAATATTTGAGAAAAAATTGTCATTTCGTATTTTTGAAACTCAAAATCATCAAAATGTCGTTAAATCTGGCAGCTATGATTACATTCCATAATGTTAAAGCCCTGTAAGACGTCGCCTGTGACACTGACATCCGATTCTTTTTCCTACTGTAGTGTACGGTAACTGAAATAATTACTTTTTATCCAAAGTATGTGGTCAGGTACGCCGAAACATTTCAGCGACGTTAGAGCGTTATTCCAATTCGCCAAATTGAAGGCATTGATTACTGTACGCATCCTGCGCTATCGCACCGATACAAATCCTTTAACTCTGCTAAAGGACTTAATAATAACATTAAAATAATACTTACATACATAAATATCACTCCAGCAGGGTTCTCGTACGCCAAGGCATTTAAAAATTCAAACTATCATATTAAAAATCAATTATTTTAATTCTTAAACAAAAAATGAACGTCATATCGTTGACAAGAGCAAGAGCATCAAGAGCATTGTAACGCAATTGAGAGAAAAACCTTAATAGATTGAGTGGTGTGGTGGGGGTAGGAAATTTGTAGGTTTAATAATAATTGTGTTATTGCCGAAATGAAAGCAAACAACAATTTTCACTTTATGTCAAATATCCCCTTCGGTCGCCTTTTTACTTTTAATACTCAAAGTAATAATTCACATTAACACTCTTACACCATCATTTGGAAACTAAACATTTGTGTAAATACACATTTAAGAGAGGAAGGAGAGAGTGTGAGCCAAATACATTCAATTTCAATTTCACTCATTGGAACATGTGGATGAAATAAGATACCTGCTTGTTATTTGATTTGCAGTACTAGTTATAGTCACCACATTAACATTCTCGCCCTCTCTCTCTCTCTCTCTCTCGTTCTGCCTAATAAAACATAAAAAATACAGCGAATAACGCAGATAATAAAGGAAACGAAATTAAATAAAAAAGGGGCCAAAAACATCAAAGTAAAAGCTAATTTACAGTGGGTGTCAGTCAGCGAGTCAGTCAGTCAGTTAACCATACATTTATTCAGATTGCTATACAAGCTGGCTACTAAGCTACAGTCTACAGCAAATGGCACATGCTGGTAATTGTAAGGAACAGAAATAATGTGATTATAATGAAATTACAATGTCTGTATGTACATAGGTTTACAATAAGCAAAATGAATAAATAAAAATGTTCACTTTATATTTCGGATAGAAAGCTACACACAGTTCATGTACATACATACATCTTCTATGTACCTACGTATGTGTGTACATATATGCTTAGATGCATAAGCACAAAATATTAAAAAATTTTAAGAAAAATAATTGAAATGAACGAGAATGAAAACACAACGAAAATAAGAAAAAAAAAAGAAGAAGTGCATTGCAAAAATCATCGACGCAAGTTTTGACAGTAGGACCACTTAGGTTAATACGAACCATTGTGGCACAGCCCAGGATCTATTAGTTCAGAGAGTTATAGAGGAAACTATCGATGTTGCGTCACAACCGAACCATATACAGTAAACCCTCCTATAACGCGGTACTCTTAGAACGCGGTTTCCATATAACGCGGGGCTGAAATTGCGACAGCCCTCCTATAACGCGATACTTTCAAAGTGCGGTTTCCATATAACGCGGAGGCTTCCGCGATTCTCTTACTGCGCAGTTTCCGTACAATAACATCCCATATTTTATTTCATTTTTTTATCAATCCTTATATGAACTCTTGAATTCAATAGAAATAATTTATAATTTATCTTGCCTTTTGTATTTCTTGGTCTCCATATATCGCGGTACGAATGATGGGATTTGTACTAACTCTGAGTTTCTGATAGCGCGGTTTCCATACAACGCGGTAGACGGTTTCCATAGAACGCGCTACGAATTTGCCTGGTTTGTACGGTGAAATCCGAGTTTCTTATAGCGGTACGCACTCTCCGCGTTATAGGAGGGTTGACTGTATATACATACACATAATTGGCCATTACAACCCTTCAGTCAGGATTACGGCCTAGCTTCTCACACCTCTCATGCTGTGTGCGTTAATACATGAGTGGCGGGACCTACAGTTTAACCTCGACTCCGAACGCCAGGTTATTTTTGAGAAACTATTCATGGCAATTTTATTTACTCTGAGAGTTTTTGCCAGAAATCTGCTGAGAGAAAGTTGCCGAAGAAATATTCTTTCATATTTCCGTTTTGATGTCTGATCTGGAGTTTCAACTCGGGGATTAAATCTAATTAGCCAACACACTATTTACTAGACTACGGCGACTTCAATCTAACCATATAAACTATCGAAAAATAACATTTGCATCACTACTGAGGCCACTGGTTAATTAACCTTCCAATGAATCTATAGAGTGGCTAGGGAAACTTTCTTCCAAAAATTGCTTGTTCACGTCAGAAAATCACTAGGGAAATTTGAACATCTGCAATTGAGCCTAATTTTATGTAAACGACTTCCCTGAGCGGTTGAATGATACAGTATTTACACTATCACCAGAGGTCGCTATATATTCTTTTTGGGTCCCTCAAGATAGTGTACTTGTGCCATTACTATTTTAAATCTTCATGACATTATAAACAACACTTTTAATGGAAAACCTTTTTATGTTCGCTGACGATATTTCTCTGCGATACAATTACAAATATGAAGAAGCAATCAGAACTCAATCTCAATCTGAGTTTTTCAAAATTTAATACGTTAGTAGTGAATGCAAAGGCAACTCAATTAGTGACTTTTTAAATCAACTTTAACAACAAACGATCAGTCAATGAATAAGAAAACTCTTGGGGCAATTGTTTGAGATCGAGTTTCAACTCTCCAATTAGCTAATCTACGATTTAATCTAATTTTAAGGGAAGATCATTCTACCTTTAACATTTAAAGTTAAGTTTATGTTTGAACTTGCTATATTATATATTATTTTCAATGAGGCAACTTCAAATATAAACAAAATAAGCAAATAAAGGGTCCGCTATCTAACGTTTTTTTTTTCAACTAGTGCTTATTTCGTGAATGGTAACACTTAGCTCATGTCTGATTTGACAGATAATTTTAGTTTTAGTTAGTTTAGTTTTATTCTTCGGCTGAACGAATATGGTTGTGTATACGCTTGAACAACGCTGGGAAATATTGCGACATTACTTTGAAAATCATGGTAATGTTGCAAAATCAAAATCATCTTTTCAGATGAAGCTCATTTTGATCATGGCGGGTATGTATGTAATCAAGCAAAATTGTCGCTTTTGGGACACAGAAAACCCGCACGCATACACTGAAAAGCCGACGCACCCAAAACGAGTCACTGTTTGGTGCGGATTTTGGTCCAGAGGCATAATTGGGCCATTTTTCTTCGACAATGAGCAAGGAGTGGCCGTTACAGTCAATGGCGATCGGGCCATGTTGAACGAATTTCTGTTCACAAAAATTGAAGAGGTGGATATTGGCAACATTTGGTTTCAACAGAACGGCGCTACGTGCCACACAGCCGAAGCTACACTCGATGTTTTGCGCCCTGTTTTTAAAAATCGCATTATCAGCCGCAGAGCTTATGTCGTTTGGCCACCTCGGAGCTGCGATTTGACACCGTTGGACTATTATTTGTGGGGTGCCGTCAAAGATAAGTGTTACGCCGACAAGCCAGAGACAATTGACTCTTTAAAGGACAATATTTGTGAAGCTATTGGTGAAATACAGCTGCACACAATCGATAATGTGCTTACAAATCGGACCGATCGTGTATGCTACTGCATGGCCAGCTGGGCAGCCATTTGAATGAAATTATTTTCCATTATTAACCGGAAGGATTGTACTTTCAAATAAAAAAGAAATTTGAGAAAATGTTCAGTAGTTTGTTTTTAAAACATTTTCAAAAAAAAAAAGTTATTTGGCGGACCCTTTATATACGTTCTAATGCGAGTTGGCAATGTTTTCTACATCCGATCCACAATGAGACGTATAAGCTCCTCAATGACAGCCACTTTGCTTCACATATTGTTTTAAAATGTCCAAATATTGGAATTATCCTTGAAGTCGCCGTGGTCTAGTAGGTGGTGTGCTGGCTTATTAGGCGTGAGACCTTGGTTCAAACCCCAGGTCAGGCATCACCAACTAAATGAAATATGACAAAACATTTCTTCGGCGACATCCTCTCTGCAGATTTCTCGCCATGAAAAGTTTCTCAAAAATCTGTCGTTCGGAGTCGACTTTAAACTGTAGGTCCCGCCACTCATGTATAAAAAATTATTGCACACAACATAAGTGGTATGAAAAACTTGGCCGTAATCCTGACTGAAGGGTTGTAATGACCAATTATGTATGTATGTATGTATGTAATTATCCTTGAGTGTTATTAGCCAAAAACTCAGTACTTGGCTTGCGCTAAAGATACTGATTTATGCAGGTACTCTTTACACATCTGAAAGGCCAAAACTACTTGGCGAACTGCTACATTAAAATAACTATTACTAGCAGATTTTTCATGTTCTATAGTAGAAACAAATTTCGTTGGAAAAGTATAGCAGCTTCCTAGTTGTTGGTTGGAAGTATGTTTCGATCTTTCTTATTGCAAAACAATAATAAGTTTTATTTGTATAATTCTTTTCAATTTTCTCTACTAATTTTTGTAATTGTTTCATATATATGTATGTATGTATACTCATTGGTGTTTCAACGGCTTACTATTTGCGTGACCTAGTTGTACTTAAGTATGTGTGTACGGGTAAGAAACATTGGAGAAAAGAGAGCGGAAACAAATTCTTCAATAGAAAATGGAATTCCTTTGAGAATATCAACGTTAAAGGATAATATACACAGAGCAGAAATAGATTATTACCAGTATTGCCATAGCTTTAAAACTATTTTTGTAAACAAATTTTAATAAGAAAGTAAGTTTAATAAAAAAAAATTCACAAAAGTTATCAAAATTCAATAAAAGTACACACTCTTACACAATGAGCGAAAACGGCAACACTGTTTATTGTATACACAGTCAGAGGCAAAAGTTTAAATACACAACCGAAATATATAAACTTTTGACTACTAAATTTTGTTGTAAAGCCGTCGTAGTCTAGTAGGTAGTGTGTTGGCTTATTAGACATAAGGCCCGAGTTCAAACCCCAGATCAGACATCAAAAAGAAAAAAAAAAGACATATTTCTTCGGTGACTTCCTCTCAGCAGATTTCTGGCAAAAACTCTGAGAGTAAATAAAATTGCCATGAAAAGTTTCTCAAAAATGTGTAGTTCGGAGTCGACGTTAAACTGTAAGTCCCGCCACTCATGCATAAAATTAACACACACAACATGAGTGGTGTGAGGAGCTAGGCCGTAATCCTGACTGAAGGGTTGTAATGGCCAATTGCGTATGTATGTATGTATTTCTTTTGATACCGCTATGTTAAACTAAATTTAATATTTATTTCGTTTGCGTGCTTAAACTAAAGTTTCTGGGTGTATGCCTGCGTGTATGTGTGTGTATGTCTGTTGTTTACGGATCTCCATATTCTAAACGACGTTTTCTAATATTGAAAAATATCTATCTTTTGACGTTTTTGTTTCAGTTTCTAGATGTTGTTGTTGTTTAACTTTCATTGTTGTTGTTGTTGTTGCTGCTGGTGTCTTTATTATGATTTGTGTAAATACATAAGTTTTAGGGTTTCTTTTCTTTTCTCTCTTGGGAATACAATTGTAAATTTCCCATAGGAGTTACGTTTGGCCGCCGGAAAATTTGTTAAACGGTACTTAATTTGTACATTAAAAGGATTATCTGGGATCTCATGACGCTCATGTTCGACACACAATAGAACAATTCCAACAAGGCTTTGTGGCTTAAATAATGAAATTAATGAACTTGACGATTCACAACACATACTCACACATAGACACGCAACAACTTCCTTTCGTTGCTAAATATTGGTAAATGACAATGCCAATAATGGCGATAATAATAATGATATTACAGCTACTGATGCTGCTGCCATTGATGATAATGATGATGAACTTATGGCATTAAATAAAGAACACCACTGCGTGATAAATATAATCAAAAGGCTTGAGTTCTTTTTCAATAATGTATACGAAATACAATGAATTGTTGTAAGTCTTTGAACTACCACCACCAATAAGACCATTCATATCATTTTACACAACTACAAATAAATTTGTGCTAATTTTGTCTCGATGTAAATTTTGCAAGTCCAATGTTTATCCATACGGATACCAAGATATTTGAGTGATGAAGAGCAACTTTATTATTTATCCGAACTGGGGCCATGTTTTCCCATCTTAATGTGAATGTAACGGGAATAACCATTTCTCCAGCCTAAAAACGTTTTCCTAAGAATACTGAAATGCTTTCCTGTTGATTCTAATGCCTGGGAAGGGAAGTATGTGTATGACTGTTTAAGGCAATGTCTAAAGTATATACTAAATATACGACAGATCCCAATATACTACCCTGTAGCACACCGTCAGATATTGACTGTGAAGCACTGAAACAGTTCTTTTCACTTGCACCATTCTATGGGTTTGTTCTATAGTGCCATGTTTCTTTCTGAATCCGAATAATTTATAATTATTTGGTTAACTTGACGTATAGAGATCTAAATGTGTTTACGGATAGTCAAATGACAATTAGGACAATAACATAATGATTAATATTTACTCCATGCGTTAAACGGTATACATTATAATGGTTTCTAGTCATCATGGAGTGATTTCAAATGAGAAACTGAATATTCTGGTAGTGGACTGTCGAATGCAAAAACTCAATAGCCGATTTAAGCTCGATGTTTGGGATCCCGGGTATCCCCGGTACCATGGAGTCGCTGACAAATGTCAGTTAAATTTTAGAGCAGCGTCCATTTCTCGAAAATGTACCCTTATGACCACGATTAAGTGAAAAAACCTCCAGTAGACATTGGGTTAGTGTATGCCGAGCCCCATTCAACAGCCCAAGCATTGAAATCTCCGGCAATTACCATAGGTCGCACGTTCCTAGCTTCCTTAACGACGCAATCCAGACTGTGTTTAAAAGTCCTCCATTGATAGGCTAGGGGGAAGGTGACAGGTGAAGAAATGTACCCCATTAACGGTGCATTTCACAAAGCCCTCCCACCTGTTGTCGACATTTCCCACTATGAATTTACCACAGGACAATATCGACGATTTGTTGCATTTCCTGACTATCCAACGTTGGTTTTCATATGCTCTATAGTCCTCAGTATTGTCAAGTCTATTCTCTGTTCCCGCACCGTCTGTTTAAGAAAGTCCTACGCCGCTTCCGAGTAGTTTAAGTTCAACTACAAGACTCTCAACGGTGGTACAGTTCGTTAACCTCCGTCGTGCCGCCAGATAATGTGCGCTATTATGTCGTCCCGTGATAGCTTTCGCGTTAGCATCCGGATCGCCTCTACAGAGGAGGCAGTGAGGGTCACGGCCACAAGCCTTAACAAATTGATCTTGCCCCCGCAGTTGAATCTGTGTTTGGACCAGCCCCTATTACTGCGACACTTTCCCGCTACATGCCCGAAATCTAAGCACTTGTAACATCTCCTTGGGGTCACCTTTCTCAATAAGCGGCAAACTGTCCACCCTAAACGCAGTTTTCCAATTTCCTCGGCCTTGCAGGCCAGCTTCATAGGGATTGCGATTATCGCCATCTTAGTACCTCGCCTTGACAGCCGACGGTCGTATTCCCCTATTTGGTCCTCCCAAGCGGCGATTATTTCCTCTTCTGTTGTTACCTCATGCAGGTATCTCAGTTCGAATGTGGCCTAATCAGTTATTGTTCTGACCACTATATCTTCTGCCAATAAGGTCCTCAGCTTAGACTGGTGCATCTCCGTAGACACCTCAGCTGATCTTCTAAACTCCTGAAGGATTTCGACCTTTTGTGTCTTCTTCACAAGCTGGACATCCTCACCAGCTGATTTAAGCTCCCGGTTATTCTTTAACTTCCTTAGGATGTCCGCAAATGATAATTTCTCGGTTGGCTTTATTGTCACTGCGCCCGGTCTTCGAGGTTTTCTGGGTTTCCTAGTTTTCAAGGTCCAATCATTGTGCTCCTGAGTATATTCCTCTGTCGCTGCAAGCACTACCATAGTCTGGTTCGTTGCAGTCGCTGGTCTCCTTGCCTCCTAGACTCAGCGGCCGGCTTAACTTTGGTGGTGTTGCCCTTGGTTTTTCCAATTCAGCTCCCTGCCTCTTTGAAGCACAAGGTGTCTGCGGTTGTAGGATCGTGTGTGTGTTTCTATCATTGGTTCTGACCTTTTTTCTTCTGTTGCGCAACTTTATCCTTAGCGGCTTGCTGGTATAGTGACGATATAGAAGCTACTAAATAGCTCATCGCTTGGTTTATGGACCTCCTTCCTCTGCCCATCATCTCTACAAGTTCCGAAATTATACCGACTAGCGTGGTGAAAATATCCTCCTACTTTTCAGGAGCTTTGTTCCTCTGTAACTCCGGTGGTGACGAGCGAGATCTCTCGCTGTCCTGCTTGAGCGGTGGTGAGTGGAGCAGCCTCAAAGCCCTCCGAAAAAGTTTCAGGAAAGGGCTGTCCTGCTGAGTCTCTTTTGCACCCTCGGTGCGTTATATTCCATTCTATTGGGTCCCAACTTGGAGCCGTTGGCTTGGATTCGTTGTATAGTTACCCCTATTGTGGTCCTATAGTGATCTTTACAATGTAGAGGCCACGCGAGGCAAATACTCATGAACGCTTGTGTTCAGAGGCAGTCCGGGAGCTAAACAGAAGAAATCCGTAACTGCCCCTACACCCCAACTCAACGGGACGAGCCCAAGCTCGTTCTCCAATGCTCGTCAGGTTTTAACGGGACGGAGACGGATGGTGTATTAGACTGAAAGCCGTCCATATTGGTAACAGAATACCCTATCCGCCAGCCGATGTCCTTAAATCCAAACATTTCAGTGTAGTCCAGTATACTATAATCAGAATCTTAATGGTGTCAATTCTAATGCCTATACGACTAGGCTCCGATCGTCCACATCCGTTAGGAGCGCGTCCACTCACATGCTGGTCTGGGATTCACACGGTGCTATCGGGGTACCACGGTAGTTCAATATTTTAAGCGGCATTGTTTCGCTTTAAAGCATCAGTATATGTCAGGCTTTTCATCCGTACTCTCTAACTCTGCCCTCCCATTTAGTTACCTTTCACGACAAGCAGGGAACCACTGTGGCAGAATTCTAATCCGATACCACACGGGTAAAATTTCTAAATTTTCTGTATGTAAGCACATATGTGTGTGGGGGCGCTTGCAAAATAGAAATCATTAATATTAGAGTACAAAAGTAGTTAGGGGATTCCCAATTTTTCATTCCATCATTGACAACAATAATATTGCAATTTTTAAAGGCGTTGCATATTTTTTAAAGCTCCTGACACATTCAATTGTATGAAAAAGTACTAAGTTCAGCATAATTATATTAAAATATTTCCCGGATATGATTATTCCCCACTTAGTAGCACTGAAACTTATACAAATTTGTTTTTTGCTTCAGAATGCATTGAAACTATTTCGATACATGCATCTCGCTTTTAGGCATTATAAGCTTATAAACGCGAAAAATTGTACTTCACACTTTAAACTTACTTTAAAAAATTTATTTTATACCTATGCCTTTTTGTAAACTGGGTCCTTTTATGGACATGTTCTTTTTATGGACATAAGTTAAGTCATTTAGTTATGGTGATAAATTAAAACTCTTGAACCCTTGGAAGTCCATATTCACCATTATCGCCATATGGCATATTTATTTGGTAGTCAAAAATTTTACTCTTCTCTTCTTACTAATCTGGCCTGGTGTAAGTCTCAGGCGAGTCAATCACCTGATTCTCTGCCTATTTAATGCTACAATAGAACTCTTGACTATGCCTTTAAAGTCTGCTGCGGGTCGTCATTCTTCAGCAATTTCTTCGCAGTAATCCCGAAATGACACGGGGACCCGACAAATTAAGGAGGTGATCAAAACCCTCTCCGAGTGAAAGTGCATATATCCATATATCTGTGTTTATGTATGTACATAATCAAAATGTATAAAATAGAAGTGAATTTAAGAAAAAATTAAAACTTCATCTGTAGTTAAATAACAATTGTTGAATTAATTAAAAGTATTACTCCCTTAAGCGGATACTTCCCCATAGCGGACAAAACTATCTCAACGGTCGTTGTCCGCTTGTGGACGATTTCACAATAATTGAAAAAAAATTTAGTTTTGAAAAATGTTTTTTAATAATTGCTTACGAACTTGTTTAAAATTAGCGGTATTAAGCAAGTGTAACAAAACTGTTCGCAGAAGTGCACGGCGTTAGACTGCTGATTTGATTTTTTACACGTCATGTAGCTATACATTTTGCAAATAAATTGAAAAAAAGAAATTGATAAGTCAGATGTAAAATACATGTCGTGTAAATGAGCTTTAAATAATCGCATTAATGGTTTTTATTTCGAATTAAAAGGGTATTTATGTATTAATTTAATAAATTGATGAAAAGTGTAATCAAAACCTAGTATATGAATAGTATGAATAGCCAACTATAAAACATAAATACATAATTTTGTTTAAATACAAATGTAATGTACATGTAAACAAATAAAAGAGGTAACACTGCCTGTGATATTTATTTGCATATGCCACAGTTTGTATATGAACATTAATTTCTACTTATTATTGTCTTAATAAATGAATGAATGAAAATATTGATTTAAAGGTAAATTAAGAGGCGGTGCTTCAACATTCTACAAAACGCAAATGGAAAAAACGTCAAAGTAAATGAGTGAAAATGAGATGGCAAATGCATATTCATAAACGAAAATTTGTATGTATTCTTACATTTAATATACCTACATGAATGAATGACTTTTAATGTAATTATTTACATACGTATATAGTACAGTAATCTCTCGATTTACGCCGTCATATATTTTGTTCTTTCTCACTTTGATTTACGTTGTCAATTACATATGTATGTGTTAAGCCGATTATTATCTTACAGCCATTGGAAAATAGATAGAAAGGCACAATGTCATAAATGTTGGTTGTAGGGTGGAGTTGTGCACTAAAAGATATAGACTTAGGGGCCAGTTAGCCAGACGTAACGTAACGTACCGTATGTTCGTTTTTTAGCATATGGAGGGCAATGTAAATGCTTACCGAAACGTTCTCTCTCGTTAGCAAAACGGAACGGTCTGTATAAAACAGAATTCCTTCACGGTTTTACGTGACATTTAAACACGAGTGATGGGGCTAATATATGCCGAGTTGCATTGCGGCACAAATGCACTCTTTGGTACTTTCATGATTATTTATATAAAACTTTTAAATTTTACATGTATATATTGAATAAGAAAGTATAATGTAAAGGGTGTTTTTTATAGAGGTCGACGTTAAACTGTAGGTTCCAGATCGAAGGGTTGTAATGGCCAATTATGTAAGTAAGTGATAAGAAAAAGAACAGGATTACGTAATATCATCTATGTAAAGGGTGTTTTTTATAGAGGTATAGAACTTTAAGTTGGCATTACTTTTCAAGATGGCGACCGATTTAACAGCTGTCAAGTGATTTATTCCCAGTTTGGTTTGGCAATTCATCATGAATAGACTCACACCTGAACAACGCTTGCAAATAGTGCAATTTTATTCCGATTTATTGAAAGACACGTTTTGGACCTGTGAATTGGCCTCCAAGATCTTGTGATTTAACACCGCTAGACCGCTATGCGGTAAAGCCACAAACGCTTGACCATTTGGAAGGCAACATTCGCCGTGTTATTGCCGATATATGGCCACAAATGTTGGAAAAAGTCATCGAAAATTGGACTACATCCGAGCCAGCCGTGGCTGTCATATGCCAGAAATCATATTTAAAATGTAATGCCACAAGATTATCTTTCTGATAAATAAAATTCATGTCAATCGAACAATCCATCGTTGTTTTATTGCAACTTAAAGTTCTATACCTCTATAAAAAACACCCTATATAATTTGAATAGAACAATATTCGACCGTATACTTATATGTAAATTCAATAAATAGTGACTCAGATTGAATCAATAATCTAAAATTCTATAATATTACAAGAATAAATATTTATAATAACATAAACTTAAGAAACAAATATACATAACTTTTTCCAATTAAAGCCCAATTGCTACTTTTTTACTTTTGCATGACATTAACAACACTTATCACTGTACTGAACAGCTGACTTCGCGCGAATGTATGTATATCAATTAATTTGTGTGTGTTACTTTGTGTTCTGTTTCATTTTTATTTACATTCTTCGTTGACAGATGTCACGTTTCTAACGTTTCTATAATTACACAGACGTTCTTACGTAAACGTACGTTACGTTTTTACGATTCCTATGCTTGGCTAACCAGAGCATTACGCTTCTGCTTGATGGAAATGTTGCTGGAGGTTTTAAGATTGAATGTCTCTCGTGTAAAAGTTCGATACACCAACGGCTATGAAAAACGCTATCAAACATTTAGGCGTTTAACAAGAAGACTTTAACTACATCCAACTTATTTAACGATTGTTTCAAGAATAGCTTTTGAAATTGAGAAATATTGTAAAACAAATAAATTGTCACGAAAAAAGACCACTGATAATGAATATTGCTCCAGTCTACTACATCAAAAGGCGATAATCGGATACATATGTATGTACACATGTTCACAATTGATCACTACAACCCTTTTGTCTGGATTACGACCTAGTTTCTCACACTACTTATGTTGTGTGTGTTAATTTTATAAATTAGTGGCGGAACGACAGATTTTCTTAAGATTTAATTTATGATGTCGATTTCATTTACTCTCATAGGGGAAGAGGAAGTTGCCAAGAGGAAGTTGCCGAAGAAATATTTTTTAAACAAACCTGAATGAACAAGTGTAGGTGTAAGAGTCGGAAATTTTAACGTTATAAACTAAAAAAAATGTTAAGCTTGGCTCACATAGCAAGATTATCTGGTACAAAATATTGCTGATTAGTTAAATTTGGATGATGAACCACTTATAAGCTTAGAGCTCTTCCTTGCAAATACAAAATAAATTTCAGATATCCAGACATGTGGAGACAATTTATTAATTCTATTGGTTAAGGATGAGGAAAGAGTTGAGAACAAAGAGAACAGTTAACTCTACTTTTAAATAATATAGAGATGTTTACGAAGAGAAAAAAATTATCCACACTAAAAAAGGGGATTGATGCCTTTCTTAAGAGATATAAGAAACATCGATGATGACACAGAAAAAAATCTTTTTTAAATAAGTTTTGTAATTCCATGTTTATATCTTAACTCAATTTTTTTTAATGAATTGTTGATTTTTTGCTATTAAAAAAAACAAATTTCATTTGATAAGACTAAGAGCGATTATTATAACTTGCCGTTAAACTTGGGTTTAGCTAAATGAACCTTTAGCTAAAGGGAACTGTAAAGTTACCTTTAAGCCCCAGTTATACTATCGGAATGTAATGTAACCGTAACAGTAAGAAACGTATTCTTAACGTAAACATGTAAGAGGAATTATAGAGGACGTAAACGTATCATATGTTTTTAAGTAAACAAAACAATAAAAGAAATAAACAAAAAATATATATTGCAAAAACTAAAACACAAAAATTCAGATAGGGACATGTTTATGGGTTTGAGTTTTTATTTTATTATTTTTATTGTTCTTTTTTAAACAAATTTAATATTAATTCCAAATTTTATCTAATTTAAAATTTATCACTTTCAATATGGCGTCTTTTGTTTTTCTTCAATTCAGCTGTTAACCAGTGTTATCACTACAGAGTTTTTAGGTTAATTTCAACGATTTTATATTTATTTAAAGGTACTTATTAAAAGTTGTATGTACTGTTTCTGTAAGTCAAACAATTTCACTTTCACTCAGACAAAAACACAAAATTGAGTGTTTTTATTGTATTTTCCATATAAATAGACAAGCAAGTGAAATCGTTTAACCTACAGAAACAGGTCAGCTATTTCGGAAACCAAATTTGTACGAATGTTATAACGTTTTTATCTTCTCTAAATCGATAACTATATGTTTCTAATTTAAAAGAAAGCTAAACACAACCTACATAGTGTAATAGTAAAATAGTGTTTATTTTTATTTTAAATTATAAAAGTTAATAATGAAATAAATTATCCATTCCGTGGTTTCAAAAGTATGGGACTGGAATTCGACATCTGTCAAACTAAGTCGTGAAACCAATTTTTTTCTTTTCAGTTGAAAGTCTGACATTGACGAAAATGGATCGCTTAACTATCACACAACGCATAAAAATTATCAAAACCTACTACAAAAAGGGTAATTGGTGGTAGACGGCTATCTTTCGAACAAAATTTTCTTCAGCGATGAAGCACATTTCACACTCGTTGGGTATGTTAATAAACAAAATTGTCGTCTTTGGGGTTCTGAGAATCCTCAAGTAATTGAAGAGAGGCCATTACATCCAGAAAAAGTCACTGTTTGGTGTGCTCTTTGGTCCGAAGGTGTGATTGGACCTTACTTCTTCGAAAACGACTGTCACCGTCAATTCGGAGCGTTATGGTCATATGATAACCGACTTTTTTTGCCTGCTATTGAAGAATACGACTTGGAGAATATGTGGTTTCAACAAGACGGTGCCACATGCCACACAACTCGAGCGAATATGGCTTTATTGCAAGAGACATTTCCTGACCGCGTAATTTCTCATCGTGGCGATATCAACTGGCCACCAAGATCATGCGATTTGACACCATTAGACTTTTTTTTGTAGGGCTACGCGAAAGACCGTGTTTATGCAGATAAACCTTCAACTCTTGAGCACTTAAAAACCAACATTCGTCAAGTTATGGCTGAGATACCGCCCAATATGTGTCAAAAAGGTGTCGAAAATTACCTCAGAAGAATCAATGCTTGCAACACTTCACGTGGAGGTCATTTAAATGATGTAGTGTTTCACACATAATGTCAACGTTCAAACTTTACAATAAAAAAGAAATATCATGAGAAGAAATATTTTATATGTGTTTTATTTACGTTTACTTTTGAAACCACGAAATGGATAACCCGATATAATTTGGGTTTTTAAAATATGTGAAGTTTTATTTAAAGAGAATTCCACATACAGACAAACATAACATATGTACGTACAAAATGTAAATTCTGTTTATAATTTAAATTTTCAGTTTTGGTGGTTTTTTATATTGACATGTTGTTAACACTGCTAAACCCATGTCACGTAAAAATGTAAGAAAATTCTATTTTTTACAGATTCTTACGTTCCGGCAGTGTCGGAGCAATGTCGATAAAACTGCTCAATTAAACAAGTTTTTTTTTTAAGCGCAGTGGCAACGAAGGGCCTCTTTTTTTGTGGTAGTGTTTCCTTTTTTTTTTTTTTTATTGAGACTTTTTTAATTTTTTTTTTTGACACTATGAAAATCTTATACAAGTAACGATATTACAAGGTTCCTTAGAACTATATTCGTCTTATTCTAATACACATTGAAATGAAATGGCTACTGGCCTGCAAAATGAAAGGAAGATGTATCAATATATGTACGTACATTCTATTTAATGAAATGTCAATGCTTGCTCGCGGCATTTATGATGACTAACAGAGCTATGTCTGTTAAACTTAAAATAGACAACAATACAAAATCGGAATAAATATATACAATACAACCGAAACTGTCAGATAACGTTAACACGACTTGAACAATTCACCAAGTTACATTTAACACAATGTTAACATTAACCGAAAGGTTTCCATATTCATAATAACAGATTAATATAAAACTTATCTAAAAATTGTCCATCTTGTACAGATAGATATAAAATCGGACTCTATCTGATTTCAATGAACCATCCGTAAAGCAGTCCAGATGTCGACAGGTAGAATTTTCCGTGAAAATAACACAAATCCACCACCCGTAACCCTAAAAGACGGTATCGAAACCCATTAAAACTAAAGTATATAAAATATCACATATGTATGTATAAAATATCACAGATAAATTCTAAATAAAGAGATCTGCAAAACATCAGCCCCTATGCATTCCCTGGTCAGATTTGCTGAACAAATCTGGCAGTGCGTGGGTATTGTCGTCCAAAATACTCTCTTCATTGAGTATCCCAACAGGAGATAGATAATAGTGGCTATGCCAGCCGATATCTCTTTGTGACGCGAAGATCTCCTGCATCAGATAGTTCTCGTGTTCAGCGAGACGTTCCACAAATTTCCTCTGAAGAGCCAAGGAATACCTGCAGAATGGTGTTACAGATGCGGTCTTATAGATGAGTGTGTTGGAAAATCTTTTCGTCTGATTTTTAAAGTTGAGATTTATACATTTACGTAAAATGTTCCTTTCCAGGAGCTCTATTTCCTTCGCAACGGTTGGGGATATGGAAAACCATATAGGAAAAGCATAAGTTAAAACGGATCTTATTGCCACTTTGTACAGGAGGAGCTTAGTATTTTTGGGAAAATAAGGACTATTCAACAACCTAGAGAACATCGAGGTAATCCGCTTTGCTTTTGTCAGGAGAGTTCGCCCATGACCGTTGAACTTAAAAAGTTTGTTGAAGTTAACTCCAAGGTATGTTACATTGTCCTTTATTGGAATTTCAGTCCCGTTTAGTGTGAGGCGAGGTAGTGTTTCCTCATTTCCTTTATATTTGAAGTTGCCATATTGAAAATAATATATAATATGGCAAGTTCAAACATAAAGTGACCTTTAAATGTTAGAGGTAGGATGACCCTCCCTTTAGCTTAACGATCGCTTCTATCTTATTGGGTACTCATAATAATGAAAAACAATTTATCTGCCTGTTAAAATCTTCCTTTAATTAACGGCAAGTTGTAATAATGGCCCTAAATGTATACAACATTTTTCAACTACTCATAAAGACTTAATTTTTTGCAACCAACCGCGAGGTACAAAATCGCTTAAGTATACCCCATAGAATATCTAATTTACCTTAAATAAATTTAAAAACAAAATATTTCATATTTGTTTGTCACTGGAAAAGCTCGTATATATGGGTGTGCTAGTTATAAGACCACCACTGTATTTATAATAAGTAATTTCCTGCAATTACCTGATTACCAGAAAATTGTAAAGTTACATGTTTAGTTTTATCACAGAACAATTTCACTTACTCTTACGCTAAAAACTAAATATGAGGAACGACAATAAGAAGAATTATAATATCAGAAATTATTTTCATTTTATTAAACCCATGTTTTGTCAACACCATAAAGGAATCTGTGTTTTCATAAGGCGTATCGTATGTAAGTGTATTGTTGTCCAACAATATAAATCGTTTAATTACTTATAACCTACCTATATACATATGCATTCACATATACAGTAGCCGCTCGGTTAGATGAATATCCAGTTATGTAAACTTCCGGAATAGTGAACAACAAAATTTAACCACAGGAGGTTCTAAAGAGCCTAACAGCCGCTCTCTGTTATGTGAACAGCTTTCAACTGTTGATTTTTTTTATGTTTTGAGTGTTGAGTTTTGAGTGATTGTCTTACGCATTAAAAATCGGTTCTTCCCCGAGATAAGCAAGTGTGTGCATACGAATACAATATAATAAGGTTGATGCATCCACAATACAAAAGTGTTGGGAGAATATTTTGAGTTTTGAGGAAGAAAATTACCCGGAAGAAGACATTCCACTCAGTATTTTAAAAGAAAAATATCAAAACGACATGGAAGCACCTATGAATGAGGTCATAGATCTAGTCAATGAATTAACGAATGGGGTACAGCTTTCACGGGAAGAGATTCAGACGTGGAATCAAGACATTCTTAGCGAAGATATATATAGCGAAGTTGAAGATGGTGATCAAGAGCAGTGCATCGTAACAGCAGCTGAAATTAGCACAACGGAGGCAATCGAAGCATTCAATAAAGTTATTGCTTGGAGGGAAAATAATATATCTGATATAAATGATATTTTGGCATTGCGAAAATGCAGGGACAAAGCACTACAGAAATCCCTTGAAGCAAAAAAGTACAAAAAAATATAACCGACTACTTTCATGTACATTAATTATTAAAAAAGCTTATTAAAAAAAATTTAATGTAATAAAAATCATTTGAATTACTTATTTTATATTCTCGCGATTATGTGAACTTCTCCATTTAGTGAACAGGCTCTGTTTGAATTAGTTCATATAACCGAGCGACTACTGTACATGTCCATGTTCACAAGGAATTTTCGCCGGGAATCCGTACTATAGTTTTGTCTGATACTGTACATATGCTTCATAAGGCTTATCGCATATTGTTGTCAAACAATATAAACTGTTTAATTACTTCAAACATGTATACATATGTATGAACATAGTCATCCAGGGTACCATACTTACACATTCACAAGTGAACGGGCTTAATACGGCTAATTAAAAAGCAGAACTAACAGAAGATTTATAAAAGCACAAAAAATACTTATGTAAAGTAAGTACACATTTACAATATTAGTTTGTAGTAAAACATGAAATTTAATCCTTAATTTTACACACTTACCATTGATATTAGAACGGAGGTACTGTGTTGGAGTTATGAAATTAGGTTATGTGACAAATCTGCTTATATAGCGTTCCACAAACGGCTCACAGTGGTCGAAATACGCAATCTGGCGTCATTTAATTTAAAACAGCGTTGAAACATAATTATTTATTTTTGTTTCACTTGGAAAAGTATAAAAAAATAAATTTTAAACACAATTCATTTATTTTAATAATTTAAATATAAAAAAAATTTGCACAATTGATACATAGTTTTAAGACAAAAATACATCACATACATAATTGGCTATTACAACCCTTCAGTCAGGATTACGGCCTAGCTTGTCACACCACTCATGTTGTGTGCCTTCATTTTGTACTTGAGTGGCGGAACCTACAGTTTAATGTCGACTCCGAACGACAGATTTTGAGAAACTTTTTCATGGCAGGTTTATTTACTCTCAGAGTTTTTGCCAGAAATCTGCGGAGAGTAAGTCGCCGAAGAAATATTTTTTTTCATATTTCGTTTTGATGTCTGACCTGGGCTTGAACCCGGGCTTTACGTCTAATAAGCGAACACACTACGGCGACTTCAAAAAGACAAAAACACATGTTTCTAATCAGAATCAAAATTATAAGAACAAACAGCGTCTTCTTGTATATTTTGTTCTAAAAATAAGTTTTGGACGTCATTATCTACTATTATTTGGTTTCGGGAATGTAAAGAACGGCGTTTAGAGATCGAGATAATAATTTTTATATATTTATTTTTCTTTACAAGTGTTTAATAAAATTTCAGACACATTGTTTTTTAAGAGATTAATTAATTCATATTACATCTTACTAAAATAATAAATATAATAGAGCACTTATGCGTTCGATTTGTAGGGCAGTTGTTAAACAAATAAATAAATTTCAGTTCCAGAAAAAGAATTAAAGTACATACTAGAATAATGTGGTAGTAATAGAGAAAAAAGAGGGAATATTTTATAATTTGTTTGAAAAATTAAACAAATGGTAAATAAGAAGAAAAGTATATCGAATTTTAAGTACGTTTCAATTAATAAATTGGCTTTAAATGTTGTATTTAGCCAGTGATTTATAATGTGGGATTTTTTCTCCTTTTGCTTCAGTTTAATTCATCCAAAAAAATATACTATATACTTCTCTTTTTCTTTTATTTAAAAACTTGTTTTATTTACTTAATTCTTAAGATGGATGGCCATTATTTTTTTTTTTCTTTTTCATTTTGTTTTTAAGTATGCAATACAACATAAAATATATCAAATTGAAAAACAAAAAACTGTTTTAAGTAAGTTAAGCATTCAAGTTTGAGTTAGAAGTTAATGTTTGAAAAGCAAAGTATAGAAAGGGAAAGGAAGGTAAATTTAAAATTTCCATACAATTTTTTTTTTTTTTTTGTTAATTTATTTCATTTTCTATATGTATAAATTTCATTACAATTACAAAGAGAATTACTTCAGTTGGAAAACTTAGAAAAAAAAAGATCAAATAAAAAGAATTCTTTACAATATACAGGATGAAAATTTTGTTATAAATGAAAGTGAGAGGTGTTTGTTTATCCACAGTTGAGGTGAAAATAAAAGAACAAATAAAGAGAATTTTAAATACTAATCAGCATATTTTTGTTTTACTTCACACAAAAATTAATTAATTGTTACAGACAAAACCAACACAACAACAGTTTTTATGTTTTAAGAAAACATAACAAAAATTACAAAAAAAGGAAGTGTTTTGTTTTTGTATGTCTTTAGGAGATAGAATTGAAATTGTTACTATTTTATATTTTATTACTATAATCTTCCCTCTTCAGTATCATTCATTTTTATTTTTATTTTCTTTTTTATTTGTTTCTACATAAATTGTAAAATAGCTTAAATTCTTAAATTTTTTGCTTAATTTTGTGTTGTAGGTTTTATTTGTTTTTTTTTTTTTTTTTTTTATATAATTTGTTGAAATTTTTGTTATTTGCTTTTATATTTTCTTTAATAATTTCGCCATGTGGTTTTATTTTGTGGTTCAATAATGGTAGTTTTTATTATTTTGAAATATTGTGTTTTTGTGTTATTTTGTTTTTTATTTTATTTTATTTGTGTTTTAAGCTATAATTTAACCGCTCTTGAATAATAAAATTGCCACTTGGCCTAAGTAAAAGTATATGAAATGACGTGTTTCATGCGTTACATAAGAGCCAAAATTTCTTCCTACAATACAATGCCATGTGGGGTTATATTTTTTGTCGAATTCCTTCTTAATGAACGCGGCGATGTCCTTTTCGATATTATATTTTTCCAAGGCTTGTGTCGCGCAATCCACAGCATCTTGTTGCATTTCTTCGCTCATATCAGCATTTTTAATGACAGCTTTGCGGTCCGACATATTTGTGGCGTGTGTGTTTTTGTTTTAATTTGCGGTAGAGATTGGTTTAAAGTTGTAGATTTTTTCTTATATAATATATAAATATTTGTTTTTTTAATACAAAAACAAACTAATTGTGTTTTTCTTTTACACTAGTAATCCAAAATGGGGAACGCTTTGAATTTATTTCTTGGTGGTTTGGGTTTGTACCTCTTCTATATTTTTTCGCATACGATTTTAATCCTTTCGCAAAAGTGCAATATGCAATAATAATAATTGCCACTTAAATATGAACAATTTTTATTTATTTCTTTAAATAAAAAAATTTTTTTGCTTTTTTCACATGTACTTTTTGACTTTGTCATAAAACTCTATGAAACTTTGTTCTTATCTTTTTTGTTTTAACAAAAGGACTTTTTTTTTATTAAAATAAATTTTTTTTGTAAATAATTTGTTTAATTAAGAGGATCAGAAGAGAAGAGAATGCATCAAATCTTCCATTGTGTTTTTTTCTTGAATTTTTTCGTGTATGTTATTCTCTAAAATTCCTTAGATCCTTATTTCTCGATTAATGAGTTTCTTCAGACATCATCCCTATTGGAAGAGATAAGTGGTTTATAATATCGGCACCATGAATTGAAATTTTGTGCACGGAAGACGACATAGCATATAACCATGGATATAGCGCAACATATATTTCTGCTGTTTGCATACAATACATTTGAAATGCATGTGTATTAACTTTATACCCACACGACAGAGTTCGTAAAATTACACTGAATCTGCTTATTAATCCCACATTGACTCCAGTCAAAATAGCAGCCAAATTTGTCTCTTGAAAAAATCTTCTTGCAGTGTTACCGTTATTAGTATTTCCTGACCCAGGCCTAGGAATATCAACTAATAAAGGCATTCTATTTCTCAATTTTTCTTGTATGTCTAGTTTAGTTTGTGGAACTATGTCTTTATCACAATCACGAATTTGCCATTTTTTATAGGCATTCGGTAAGCAATGTGTAGAATGCATTCAAAGCATCTTATCCACGCATGGAGTGTTGACAAGCCATATTCAAATATATTTGTATTACATGATCGGATTTTAATAGCATTTAAGTCGTTCATCATTGTAGGTGAATCTCCGCAAATGCCACATTTTGCGACGAGGATTCTGCTATAACACTAAACACTTTTCCATCTATCATGGTCATGTAAAATTTGTGTATAAATAATGTCTTCTTCATCAGATGTATGTAAGGACTCGGCATTTCGATTTGTTTTCAAGTTTTTAAAGTAATTCTGGTTAACAGGAGGAATGAATTTAAGCAGATCCATCATGTCTCTCCTTTTTTCAGTTGTCACAGTTTTTCTGCCTTTAGGATATAATAAAGGCTGATCTACATTTTTCATTCTTTGTGGCCTGCCTGCTACAGAATTCCTTATGTTAATTTAGTTAAACTCTTCTTCGTTATAGTCATATTTGAATTGTATGAGGGGTTTGACCAGCGTATTTTAAACCAATTTACTGGAAACCCTGTAACGGTTGCTTTTCTTTAAACGTTTTGATTATATTGTACCAATCCTCTGGTGAATAAATGTTTTGAATTTTTTTTTGCATGTGACTCAATAATGACAAAATCTGAGTCATTAGTCATAGCTGTGACCACTTACCAAAAATTTCATTTCAATTGACTCAGCTCTTATTTCCGCAGTTTGAACAAGTTTCAATAAACTTAAGACAGTTTTAATATTTCTATTTTGCCCGGTACACGAATTAGAATATGTTATTATTTTTTTAAAGTTTGCAGCATAAGTTTTTATGTACTTTGTTAGACACGATGAAATTTCTTGAGACCCACGAGATGCTTCAGTTTCTGGCCAAACAAACATGTGGCTTATATGTTTACTGAATTCATAACATCCGAAATTATAAACATATAAATTTCGCTTATAATAAGCTACAGATGTGGTTAGTTTAGGAAAGGCTAAAGCTTTTTCTAAGTCGAAAGAAAATACTTAACAAATTTCTGATGCTGCCATTCGATCGGTTGCCATTTGACTACGAGCCCGTTCTGCCTCTTTTGAGTGGGTTTCCTTTTAAATTTTTGCCGTCTTAATTCCCTCACCGTCTGAAGATTGAATTTTTATTTGCAAAGCGTCACAAGTGTCACAAAAGGATAGCCGAATTTTAATTTAAACGTTTATTTATTTATTATTAAAAAAAAAAATAAACATGTACGAAATTATTTATTTAAATATGAAAACGTTCGTCTCTTCTAGAAAAAGGGTGCGGTCGCGTCGCTTGATCGTTAGGAAATGAATTTAAAAAGAATGCCGTTAATCCTTATGTCAAGCACGGACAGAGTTGCCTTATTGATATAATTTTACTAGAGTTGCCCTATCTTGACACAAGTTTGACACGTATCTTTTGATGATTGTTTAAAATGTAAATTAAGTTTTGTAGAGAACACATTATAGTAACATTTTTCTTTCAATATATTTTCTTTTTCACATTGTGTGACGTATAGTTAATACATTTTCTTAATATTTGAGTTAGGATTTAAATATTGTCGTCTTGGATTATGAGCTACGATGTAGTAACTACTGTAAGCTGGGGATGACTTTATATGTTTGGTAACATTTGTGTAATCTATTTTATTGCGGCCTTTGCGCTGATCAACCAAAAAAATAACTTGTTCTTTTAAACAACACGTGTATATCCGTCCGTCACTCACCTGATAAGTATCTTTAAAATATTTTTTGCAAACGGGAATATCAGTTTTGTCTTTTCGAAGGTAATATGTGCAAGAACGTGACCATTGTTACATACACTGAATCAATTAAGTCTCCGTACAGATGATTTGTTATTGGTTGTTGAGTTATAATGTTTACCATTAACGGCCATTATTACAACTTGTTAAATTCGGGGTTAGTTGAAGGTACCTTTAGCTAAAGGGAACTGGAAAGTTACCTTCAACTTATTTTCGTTATTACAACTTACAGATAAAATTTTTCAAAAATATGGCAATGCCGGAGCAATATCGATAAAACTACTCAATTATACAAGTTTTTTTTAACGCAGTGGCAACCGCGGGCTTTGTATTTTTTTTTTTTTTTTTTTGTTGTATATGCTGATTTTGTTTAAATTTGAAGTTGCCATATTGAAAATAATATATAATATGGCAAGTTCAAACATAAACTTAACTTTAAAAGTTACCGGCAGGTTGATCGTCCCTTTAGCTTAATGCTTACTTCTTATTGGGTACTTATAATAACGAAAAACAATTTATCTGCCCATTAAAATCCTTCATTTAGTATGATAATGTAATAATGGCCTTTACATGGCAACACTGTATTTTTACATCAAAAAGTCTCCCTACAATATTTGTTTTGGTATTATAACGGTGTTTCAAGATCTTTTCAGGGGCTAAAAAAACATTCATTACGAAAATAAAGTGTTAATAAAATAAACTCAAAAAAATATGGAGTATAGAAATAAGCAAATTTCAATAGGTACTAAAAAAAATTATAATTGACCTTAAAAGAATTATACGAACCGTGAGAAATGATCCCAAGATCCTGTTATTGCAGGAAACATAAAATCTCGTGATGGAATAACTGTAGTAAGGTCAGATGGTAAGAAACGTACTTAAAAGAAAGGGATACAATGGCCGGGTTAGCCATAGGAAGCCTTATATTCGAAAAGTCAACATGAAAAAGAGACTTGATTACGCCATTGAACATATTGATAAAGATTTTTTGTTTTGGGATCGAGTTATTTTCAGCGATGAGAGTAAATGTAATCAGATGGAAGAAGAATGGTATGGAGAAAAAGAAATACTGAAATTTGACCCCAACAGTAAAGCATGGTATAGGTAACGTAATAGTATGGGGATGTATTGCTTCTTCTGGTGTGGGCAATTTCGTTTTTATTGAAAATAGGATGGATAAATTCATATATTTAAATATTTGAAAAGAAAATGTAAAAAAATGTGCAGAAAACACTACTCTGGAGTAGTAAAAGAATGGCTCATCTGTAATGTCCCACAGCAATTAAATCACCCTGCGCAGTCACCAGATCTCAATCCGATTGATTTATGGGACCACTTGGAAAAAAAGATCCGTCAGTATAATATAACAAATAAAGACCAACTTAAAGCTGTTATCAAGGAGGAATGGAAAGAAATACACCCTATGACCATAACTAAACTTGTCCATTCCATGAAAGGCAGATTAAATGCTGTAATTGCCAAAAAAGGAGGACCAACAATATATTAGAGTTTAAGATAGGTTTAAGGAAGGATTCTTTATGTAAAAAAAAAATTAACTGTACGGAAACTTTTTTGATGTTATTTTATATAAGGAGTTGATGAAATTGTCCTTTTTTATGTTTTTAATGAATTCTGTTCTATTTATTTGATGTTATTTCCTAAATTACAATATTTCTTATAAAATAAAATTTAAAAAATCAAACATATCTTGTTTTAATCGATGTTACCTTATCAATATATAAAATAAAGTAATCTGTACGCAGACTTATTTGATTCAGTGTACATACATATGTACATACATAATTGGCCATTTTAAATTTATTCGTGGGACACCTTCTTTTCATTTTTTTAACTTTAATACAGCCTCTTAAAATAGTATTTTGGTCAAGTTGACTATGTAAGTTATAAAATGCCTTCATGGCAGCCTCTCTCTCATCCGAAGTAATTTTTTCTTTGCACTTTTTACGGCATCTGCATATAATATCGATAAATGTTTTTGCAGGTATTAAATTACCTCCTCTATCCCTGTATGACAAACCTTTTGTTCTTTTATACGTACATACATAATTAGCCATTACAACCCTTCAGTCAGGATTACGGCCTAGCTTCTCACTCTACTCACGTTGTGTGCCTTAATTTTATACTTGAGTGGCGAGACCTACAGTTTAAAGTGGACTCCGAACGACAGATTTTTGAGAAACTTTTTCATGGCAGTTTTATTTACTCTCAGAGTTTTTGCCTTAAATCTGCTGAGAGGAAGTCGCCGAAGAAATATATTTTTTTCATATTTCGTTTTGATGTCTGACCTGGGGTTTGAACTCGGGCCTTATGTCTAATAAGCCAACACACTACCTACTAGACTACGGCGAGTGCGTACAAATATATTTATATTAATTTAAAGATTATAGAATTATCTTTCAGAAACAGTGACACTTAAGGCGCAGTCATCATTATTTTCAAAGGTAATTTATTTTGAATGTTGATATAGTTTGTATGAAAAAGCGCTTGGTGTATGAATTGATAGTGATTATGCAAGTGATACATATTTTTTGTTTTCTAACATTTTTATAAATTTATTATAACGGTACACTCTCATTTATTTATAATTTAATTTTTCAAGCCGCTTTGGCAAGAACCCTGCTAAACTATTGTGGTCCGAAAACAATGAAAATTTTGCATAAGTTTGTGTTTTCAATACATTTATAAATTAATTAAACCTATTTTATATAGAATTGTACAATTACCTTTCAGAAAATGTAACTCTCAAGGCAATGTCATTATTATTATCCAAAATATGGATTTTTAAGTATTCGTATATCAAACAAAAATGAGTGGTGTACGAATTAATAGTGGTTAGGGCTCGTATATGATTATGAGAAACGTGACTCTGTCATTCGAAAGCCGATGCAGAGGGTCTGAACACGATTTAATTAGGGGATTAGTGATCTGTGAACAGATATGTTGAGTATTTCAGTCCTAATTCTCCTCCAAACTTTTAATTTACATACATACATATGTACATCAAAGGTTTTTTTTAACACTTGTATCCTAACTTAACTGAACCATATGTATGTACATATGAATTGTGAAATTAATTACACTGTGAGACAGTCAAAATACACCCAGCTAATGACAGAGTGTAGGTTGTGAGTTTTGTTGAGTTAGGTTAGGTTAGGTCGGAGTGGTAGCTCTGATATCACAAAGCTCACTTGTTCTCACAGTTTTATTGAGTAGAAGTCAAAAATATTTTTTTTTTTATATTTCTTGAACCCTGCAAACTTGTTTTATTTGACAAAAACGGTATTTTTGATCTTTTCACACAAAATTATTGATTACCCAAACATTTTTTAAACCACTTTTAAAATCCAAAGTTTTTGAAAAGGCGACAGATGAGCCTTTAAAATGGTATACATAAACGTATGGTTCAAACTTACATGTAATCAGTTTTGATCGGGTAAACTTAGGAAATATGTCTTTTTTTTCTCATTTTTTCAAGTTTAGCTATTCTTAATTGCAAAATTTAATTAAAAAGTATAAATTAAATGATGACATTTTGAAAGTGCATTATCTTGTGAGGAGATTGACACTTCGTTTGATCAAATCGGACAAAAATTACCGTAGTTATTATTTAAATAAGTCGCCGTGGTCTAGTAGGTAGTGTGTTGGCTTATTAGACGAAAGGCCCGAGTTCGAATCCCAGGTCAGACATCAAAACGAAAGTATGAAAATATTTCTTCGGCGACTTCCTCTCAGCAGATTTCTGGCAAAAACTCTGAGAGTAAAAATTGCCAATGAAAAAGCTTCTCAAAAATCTGTCGTTCGGAGTCGACTTTAAATTGTAGGTCCCGCTACTCATGTATAAAATTAACGCACACAACACGAGTAGTGTGAGAAGCTAGGACGTTGTACAATGGGTCAATTCGACCTCCGGGTACTGTATTTGTCACAGTTGACAAGTACATGTCCTCTAACCTAACCTAACCTATTATTTAAATAGTATAAAACTCGTGTTATTTTTTTTATATACCTATGTCATTTTATCAAATGAACTTTTGATTCAAAAATTTTCAAAGATTTTGATAGATCTTAATTGTTTATCGCGAAATATGTCAATTTCACGTTTGCACGACTACCAGAAGTCGGCTAATATTTGTGTTTTTTGCAAATATTATCATTTCTTTTTACGCAAACATTGTCCAACTTCTGAAGTCGCCGTGGTCTAGGAGGTAGTGTGTTGGCTTATTAGACGAAAGGCCCGAGTTCAAATCCCAGGTCAGACATCAAAACGAAAATATGAAAATATTTCTTCGGTGACTGAGAGTAAAAATTGCCATGAAAAAGCTTCTCAAAAAAAATCTGTTGTTCGGAGTCGACTTTAAACTGTAGGTCCCGCCACTCATGTATAAAATTAACGCACACAACATGACTGGTGTTGAGAAGCTAGGCCGTAATCCTGACTGCAGGGTTGTAATGGCCAATTATGTTATGTATATTGTCCAACTTCTGGCAGTCGCTCAAACGTGAAATTGACACATTTTCCAATAAACAATCAAGATCCATCAAAAATTCTGAAAATTTTTTGAATAAAAATTCTTTTTAAAAAAATATACCCATGTACATATCGACGCCTCCGTTCTATAATATTCTAAGTCGAAAAAGTGTGTTTTGAGTTATGAGCTCTCAAAGTTTTCACGTGACATACGACTATATGTGTATTATAAGTAGATTTTCCCTATAACTTCGGAATGGATCTTGACCAAATTTTGACAGTATGTATTTAAGTTAGAGAACGTAGAATTTAAAAATGCAAAAACATTAAAAACGGTCTAAGTACACTTAGAACGTTATAGAATGGAGGCGTCGATTGTATGAAATATATTACTCGACCGTTGGACTCTTTAAATAATAACTACTGTAATTTTTGTCAGATTTGATCAAATCTCTTCACAAGAGACACTTTCAGAATGTCATCACTTATTTTATACTTTTTAATTAAAATTTGCTACTATAAACGGACAAACTTGAAAATATATGAAAAAAAATCGCATATGTCAAATTTACCTCATCAAACCTAATAGCACATAAAGTCATATAATTTATAGTATATCCTTTTAAAGGTACATACCTCTGCTTTGTAATAAGATTTAAACTTTGGACATCGGTTCAGAATTGTTTGTGTAATCAATAAATTTGTGCGTAATGTGCAAAAAAACAGTTTTTATGAAAAATATTTTTATTTATTACAATACTATTACAAGTAAAATCACATATTCTGTAAATAAATTAATATGTATGACTATTTATTAGAAGAATTAAAATAAAACAAACAAAAAAATGAAAGTGATTTGTTTTTTTCTTTTTAAAGAACATTTTCCACACAAAAACAAAACAAACACAAAAACAAATAAGAATCTGTGATTTCAAACTGTTTTCACAATAGTAGGTACGATGCTTACAGAAAAGCAAAAATAACAAATTATTTGTTTGTTTGTATATGTATATGTAGGTATATGCATATACATTTGAATAATAATTAAATATAACTGTAGACAATAACAATAATAACACGCGCAATAGTAACAACAACAAAAACTAGAATATTACAATACAATACTATACACATGATACACGAGTATAAGACTGCTAAACAAAGCAAAACAACACAAAACAAAACAAAAATATTTTGTAATACAATTATTTATTGTGTGTGTTTCGTTATAAGTTTGTTTGTTTGTGTTTATTTGTTTGTTTGTTTATTTGTTTGGTATACAAACCAACCCATGCGATTGGTTGGTTCTTCTCTCTTTCTCTCACTCGCACACAGAGTTTACCAGACAACAAAAACACCACATAAGCACGTCAATGCTTTTCATTTAAATGTTCTCTCTCTTTTGATGAACAATCAGGGTGTTTTTGTGTAAGTGTGTGTGTGGCATATGCATTTGCATGCAGGAGAGTGATAAGCGTAGCCCGTACTCGATTTGTTAAATGAAACCCCAACATAGCTACAAAAAGACGAATAAAAAAAAATACTTGAGGAACAGGTCAGAGAGGAAAAGCAGTACATCAATTAACATTTCATAATGATATGATACCATCTCTTGCATGAGATAGAAAGAAATCACTATATAGTCTACAAATATTTATTTTCTTTTTCTGTTTACTTCTTATTGTTATTCTTTTTTTTGCATTTACTTGTTTGTTTGCTGGTATGCTTATTTGTGTTACGCTAAAAAGGTGTTTACCATAGCAACAATAACAACAACAATACAAAAGATAAATTACTCAAAGAGAGTCTATTGGGTTGATTGGTTAGGCGCTTTACACAGCATATGTACTAGCTGGTTGGTTGGTTGGTTAGCAGGCTGGTTGGCTGGCTGGTTGGTTGGCTGTGTTCTCTGTTTGTTTAGTTGCGTGTGATTGTTAAGTTTTTGCCATTAATGGATGATTGATGTTTTTATTGTTCGTTCAGTCAGTTGATGTTGGTAACTTTGATCGCAAGCAAGAACTCTGCCTGAGTGCATATTGATTGATTTTTCTCTCATTCGTGTGTGTCTCTCCAATTTGAAAATTTTTAATTGCTTCGTCGTTTGCCGTATAACAAAACAACAAATCCAAAAAAATGAAATATTCCATTAACAAAATACAATAATTTAAAACAAAACAAATAAAAAAAACAAAAGAAAAAAAGAAATCAAATAAAAGCAAAAAAAATTTATTAAATTTAGCACAAATTTCTTAAGAAAAGGAAAAAATTTGTATTAAAAAAGAAAAAGAAATGCTAGCAATACAAAATTTATTAACGAAACGATAGAAACGGGGCGAAAAGTTTTTAACGGTTAGTTCGATCGTTCGTAATTCGCAGTGACAGTGACAAGAAGAAGGAATTTTGGCAGAATTGGAAAATATTTAAACAAATCTACGTTAAAGAAATTAAAACACGGTAATTTATCAGAAAATACATACAAAAACAAAAAATAAAACAAAAAAAAAATTGTGAAATTTAAAAATAGTGTAAGAAACGGCCTTAAACGAGTAAATAAAATGAAAAATATCGGCACACGTTTAAGTTTCCCGTGTTATAATAAAAAATAAAAAAAACTACAACAACAACAAAAAATAGCAATTAACTCATTGTTAAAGCAAGGCCTCTAAATGAAATTAATAATCTTTTAATTCTTTTAATTAATTTAGTTAAAATACACCCACACAACGGTCATGAAAAAAAGGAAAAATTGGAAAACAAAAAATAATAATCAGGAAGTGCGTTTCAGGAGCTGTACTTACACGGCCTTTGAGAATACATACATACCTATGTATTTATTAATGTAAATTGTGCGAAATAACATTACATTCCTATGCACAGTGCTGCGCTACACATCTACCTTATACTGCTAAGCAGTGTTGAAAAATTCAGTACTTTAGTACTTTTTTCAGTACTTATTCATTTCAAAAATACCGCAGTATCCCCGCAACGCTTTCAGTACTTTTTTATTACCACATATTTTATGTCTTGAGCTATTCAGCAATTAATGCATTGGCAACATGTTCAACGTAATGCAAAAGTCAGAATTAGGCTTAAGCCCCGGTTAGCCATACGTCCACGGAACGTACATTTGTTTTTAGAATTCGATTAGCAATAAAAACGCTTGCCGCACCGTAATGTAATTTCGGTAAGCATTTACAATGCCCTTCATATGCTAAAAACGAACGTATGCATGTTACATTATGTTCCATCGACGTTTGACTAAACAGGGCTTTTACGTTTTATGTATTAAATATAAATAAATGAATATTATAGTAGGTAGTGGGCTGGCTTACTAGATGTGAACCCACGATTAAAAGCCCACGTCAGACATCTCCATCAAAACGAAATATAAAAAAATGTATCTCCGGTTTCTCAAAAATCTGTTGTTCGAAGTCTACTTTAAATGTATCTACATACATACATAATTGGCCATTACAACCCTTCAGTCAGGAAAACGGCCTAACTTCTCACACCACTCATGTTGTGTGCCTTAATTTTATACTTGAGTGGCGAGACCTACAGTTTAACGTCGACTCCGAACGACAGGTTTTTAAGAAACTTTTTCATGGCAATTTTATTTACTCTCAGAGTTTTTGCCAAAAATTTGCTGAGAGGAAGTCGACGAAGAAATATTTTTTTGTTTTTATATTTCGTTTTGATGTCTGGCCTGGGGCCCGAACCCGGACTTTACGTCTAATAAGCGAACACACTACCTACTAGTAGACTACGGCGACTACAGGCTCGATAGGATTAAAATTCCGAATTTGCGCGGGCGTATTAATATAAAGGTCACCGCTTAAAAACATCTGTAGTATACTTGGGAATTCGAACCTATCCTAAGACGCAAATACTTTACAGGTGGTTTAAACTTTTCTTTTAATTTGCTTTTGTAAGTACAAGGGTCCAACTACCGTGTGGCTTTATTGAAATCCACAGAGTTCTTGCAGCAAGTGAAAAAGAGTAAAAAAAGTTAATTTGAAAGTGTTTCATATTTTGTAAAAAAAACAACGTTTTTGTATGTGCATACGTATATTTTTTTATCGAAGGTACCATTCCTTTAAAAAGGTACTCTTTCAGTTACAGTTCAGTACCATTTCAAAATTTCAGTTTTGCAACACTGCTGCTAAGAGATTCGCGACACCGCAAATGATTTTTTTTATCATTTTATGTGGAACTTGTATTGGCTATATGAAGCGCCATGGCATATTTTAAAGCTTGCAATGTCTGCGTATAATTTTAAAAGTATCAATAAGACGCCAAAAGTCGAAAAGGTTCTTTTGTGACCTGTGTTTACTATATGGTTCCCACACATTGACTACCAGAACTCATTATGTACACACAGTGGGCAGCAAAAATCTTAGTACGGCAATATATTTTGACAAAAGAAAAAGTCCCCACAGGCTTAATACTCTTGCACAAAGTCCCGATATGACTTCAAGAGAGTATTTAGGAGATCATTTGAAAGAACAAATGTCAATCGAAAAACTTGATCATGGTGCCACCAGGGACCACTAAACAAAACTTGTACATTCAATTCCAAACGGGTTAAATGGAGTGCTTGTTCTTAAGGGATATTCTACTAAATACATGGGATAACATTTTCACGTATTAGGCCTTTGAATTTTAAATTTTCTCAGGGATTTCTTAAGGGGTACCTATGGAGTCATCTGGGACTTTTCCTTATTTTTCTCTTGTTTTATGAAAAACATTAAAAAATTGTTTATTTTATAATAAAACAGAAATAAATTAACGTCTTCCATTCACGCATTAAATTCCACGTACCATTTAGGTCCAATTTTCTTAACGCACGCATCATCGAAACTTTCGAAATTGGCCTCTTATCAAAGATATGCGTTAAAAGATAATTCTCTTCTTCCTTCTTAAACAAAAGCGTTTTGATTTTGATGGTAATTTGTTTGTTCACAATACATATTAGCAATATGATAGGTTAGGATCAGTGGTGTTGTCGAGCCGGAACGCTCCGGAACGTCGTTCCGGTACTTCCTTTTTGGACAGGAACGCGTTCCGGAACTAGAGATGATTTCTGATAACGAGAATTGGCTGACGTTTTGAAAAAAAAAAAAAATTGCTGATTTTTTTTCTAATTTTTGACGAATTTTTATATGTATGTACTTTTATAAACAAGGGTTTGAACCGAACCCGAACCGGAACAAAAACCGGAACGAACCGGCTTGTTTTTCCGAACCGTGAACCGGAGTCCGGAACGCGTTCCGGTAAAAGAAAAATTAGCACAACACCACTGGTTAGGATAGGATAGAAACTGGCAGTCGCCTCAAAGGGACCTCAAAGTAAGCTACTTTGATCTTATAAGGTTCCCGTTGTAACACAGTCGTAATTATAGCTCCTAGTTGACATCTCCCAACCATTCCAACAGTCTTATGAAATTGTGGATTTTTCTAAAAGTATCTTTTGCTTGACATGTTTTGCTCTAAATCCTAGGTATTCAAGAATTCTTTTTAGGCTCTCAAGTGCCGAACAATATTCTGCGGAAAAATGTTCTGTGACCACGTCTTCTTCTTCATGGTTGCAGCTTTTGCAGAAATCGTTATGAAGTATTCCCAGTGGAATTTAGATAGAATTTTGATAGGTTCAATGGCAATTCTGTTCTACATACAGTATGTGGCATAAATAAGTTTCCAAGAAGAAAATGAAAACATACACTAAAATAAACAAAAATTTTAACAAAAACAACTCTCATGTGTGAAAATAAAAACTCAAAATAAAATGTTGCAAAAATAAGTTTCCATTTCTTTTAATAACCGCAGTGTCCACGGGAGCGAAAAGACATCTTGGAAAGTGTGACTTGCATTGTGTCTACTAACTTTAAGCATTCTTCAGAAGTGATTCGAGTCCAGCTTAAAATAATACAATCCTTTCGGCTAAGGTTTTGTGGAGCTGCCTCAGATATATGAATTTTCAACATTGCCCAAGCGTTTTCTACAGCGGAGAGGTCGGGGCTTTGGCCACTTGAAAATAGTAACATTTTGCTCCGCTAAAAATCCGACAATCTTTTTGGCGGTATGTATAGGAGCATTGTCCTGTTGGAATAAAAAATGTTCACCAATTAGGCGATTTCCTTACGGAATGACTGTGTCTTTTAATATCATATTATTAAACCCTTTTCAATCGATTTTACAGTCTGCAAGGTATTCTTGTAAGACAATGCATCACCTGGTTTGTGCCATACATGGACCATGCCATGAGAATAATTTAATCTTATCATTGATTCGTCTATCCATAAGACTCTATAACAAAATTCTCGAGGCTTTGGTATGTACTCTTCGTAAAACTGCATTTTGTTGTTGTCATATTTTGCTAACGTATGGAATTTTTCGAGCCACACGTCCATGTTTACCACTTGCTCTAAGTCTTCTTCGTATAGTGTAGGTTGATGGTGCATCCTTTCCTTCACTTAGCAGCTGCGACCGAATTTTTGGCACAGAAAGTAGCAGACTGACTTCAGAAATTTCCAGAATTCTTCTATCGACTCTTTCGCTGCTTTCTTTGGGACGTCCTGGTCTTTTTTTTGGCACAAACTCTGTTCTCCCTTTCATAGGCAATGATAACTTTGCGAACTGCTGTATGAGATTTTCGAAACTTTTCTCCTATATAACGCATATTATAGCCATCTTTATGCAGATTAATGATAGCTCTTCCTTCTTCAATGGAAAATTGCTTAAATTTGCCCATTATTTTTAAAAATTTAACATCGTCCTATTCAAAGTTAAAACTTATTACAATTTTTTTCTTAGTTATAAAGCTACTAACAAACTTACCTTTCACAATTTGATCTTTAGACAAAACAAAAAATTCACTTAAAATTTTTAAATTATTTTTATCAGTAAATGATGTTTTCTTCTGAAACCTTATTTTTGTAATGCATAAATTACAAGATATTTAAAATTAAATTTACAGTTATTTTAACTGAAGAGCAAACTTTGTGAAATTTCTCTTAAATTGTCTTCAGTAACAGTACTTTTAGAGAATATAATCATATGCGAGGTAATACAAATATTACAGTGTCCCCAGTTTCCCGACTGCTATAATTGACTTTGGAAACTTATTTATGCCACATATTGTATATCCTTGTCGGACCGGATCTGCCTAGTGTATCAACAAATGTGTTCATTAACCCATCTTTGCGAATGAATGGAGTTTTTGCGAGACCATTTGTTTGCCGCTCTGCAGAGGAGCGCCAATCTCATGTAAGAATTCAATTGAATTATCCGTGGTGCATGCTTTAGCAAGTGGGTCGGCATTGTTGTTACCTTCGATGTACCCATGTCCAGTACCCCAAATAAATGTAAACGTCGAATGTCGTGGAGGAGATAGCTCCAGAGACACCCGACATTATTGGAGAATATTTGATGTAGTATACATAAACTGTACTACATCTAATGCCGGTAAATATGGGTATATTACCATACGATTTATCGTCATTTTGACGATGTTGAGCTCCAAAAATATCACATTATTTATTTATCGACTTATGCCCTTATTTTGACGATTTTAACAATTTACATCATATTCTTTTCTTAGTACATTAAAAGCCACTTTAAGCTTTGTATTTACTTTGCAATTGTTGCTATTGGAAGTTTATGTTATTAAAAACAAGGAGTAAAGTATTATATTTTTAAGTTACTTTCGAATACCTGCGATGATTTTTCTGTATTTTATTCCTTTATAATCCCTTAAAAGCTAAAAAATTACAACTTCTAAATAACCTAGTAGTTGACAATCATTTATCACTTGTCGTTGCAGACAATTTTAAAAATTCGAGTATATCTTCGAATATTAACATCTGAAGAACAAAGGCATGCTCCTTTATTTTTTTTTTTCCTACGACTACATTCAGGGATGGCATTGTGTTTGGAACTATGAAAATATGTTATGGGAAGAGGGAAAGAGAGAACAGTGTTTATGGACACTATAGCACAGCAAAGACCTCTGAAGGAATTGAGTTCCACATGCGAATAGTCCGACTAAAAACGTATTTTTTTGTAATGCTGTGTGCGATCCACTGGCCAATCGACCACATACGGATATGCTGGCCGCGAAAGACGAGCGTTACGTAGGAATATATGATTTTCGGGGAAAAGTTCGTTCCTTTTGCAGCAGCGATAGAACAGTGAAACACAAACCACATTGCAACGATTCTCCAATGATTCAATGGAGTTGGATACACTACCGTCATTAATGAACTACTACGGCCTCTCCTGTACACGGTGGAGAAACCTCGAAATATACGTTGAGGCACCGACCGAGAGTTGTATTCTGTTCTCGGTCGGTTATAAATGATATAAATAGTAAGATCAGATGATAAGATCTCAAGTAGAAACTGAAGGAATTACACTGAAATTTCATGCTCAGAATGTCAAGAGCTTCTGACTCCTTAATATTTACACCACTTATAGATTAAGATGATGAAATATTATTGCTGCGCTTATCTGTCAATAAATAACATTCGTTTAAACCTTAAACAAATTTTTCCTGAAAATAATATAAAATTCCTCAATTTTTGGACAAAAATTAATAAATGAAGATGAGGGACGCTAGGTTTTAATTTCTAACAAATTTTTTTTATTTTTGAACTCAGATATGTACATACAGACATTGACTTTATATGTTTTACTACAACAGAAATAATTTTGGTTTTTAAAAACTTTTAAATTTATTTATTTATTTTTTCTGACAATTTCAATAAATGTCTTTGACAATTTTTTCTTAAATACAATGCCTCAATTATCTGGCAGCTATGGGTATATTCTGATACCGAATTTGCACGTCCATTATTTGAGCCTGTAAAGTACTACCATAACCTGGTAGTGCAAGGGACAATCTGATATTCAGTTGTTCTAAAGAGATTCCAGTTTAAAATTTCAACCATTAACGTAAAATAATCTATTCGGTATCTGCCATTGTAAAAAAAGAATATTCAGATATCGTGTAGTCGATACGTACATTCAGGCACCCAACGTTTTGGCATAACTACAGCTTCTGTGCTTCCATGCTTTTGTGGCGCTTAGTCTCATTGCCATTATCTCAAGATATTTGCTATCCCGTCGATACTAGGGTAGGAAATTTAGGGATTTTGTGTCTCCTTGTATATAGTACAAATTCTGTTTTGGTTGGATTTACTCTTAATGCACATTCGTCGCACCATTTAGTGCAGATTGCAGAATTTCCGAAATTAATTTTGGACTTTTGCCTGCAGTCCCTACTGCAACGTCATCTGCGGAAGCGATAGCACCGTCTTGAGCATGATGTCAAGATTGAGGTTCCATAGCAAAGGTAATAGTACACCTCCTTGTGGTTTCCGTTGAACCGCCGCTTTAGAAACATTTGAGACGTCCTTAGTAGCAGGATCCATGTTTAGTTCTCTCATGGCGTTAATAATGTATAGACATGAGCTTTAACATAGCCCCACAAAAAATAGTCTAAAGGCGTCCGAACGTGAAATAAAATGTTCACCGAACTCGCCTCTCAATAAGTCCATTATTACGCGTGCTGTGTGGCATGTGGCACCGTCTTGTTGAAGCCACATGTCATGCAAATCAAGCTCTTGCATTTTGGGCAAAAAAAAAGTTGGATATCATCTCACGGTAGCGCTTACCATTCACAGTTACATTACGATTCGCAGCATCTTTGAAGAAGTACGGTCCAATAATGCCACCAGCCCATAAAACGCACCAAACTGTGACTTTTTCTGGATGCATTGGTAGCTTTTGCCATGCTTCTAGCTGATCTCCACTCCAAAATCGACAATTCTGCTTATATACGTATCCATTGAGCCAAAAATGAGCTTCGTCGCTGAACACAATTTTTCGATAAAGAAGTGGATCTTTGGCCAACTTTCCAAGAGCCCATTCACCAAAAATTCTGCGTTGCGGTAGGTCGTTCGGCTTCAATTCTTGCACCAGCTGTATTTTGAAAAGCTTCACACCTAAATCCTTCCGCAAAATTTTCCACGTTGTTGAGTAACAGAGGCCCAATTGCTACGAACGGTGACGAATCGATATTTGATGGTCATCATTAACACTGGCCGATATAGCTGCGATATTTTCTTCAGTTCGCACTCTACGTAAGCGTGTTGGTGGTTTAATGTCCAACAATGTAAATTTGGTGCGAAATTTAGACACAATAGCCCGAATAGCCGCTTCAGTGGGTCGATTAAACTGACCATAAAATGGAAGAAGCGCGCGATGAACTTTCTTAACAGAGCACGCATTTTAATAATAAAATTCAATGATTTGCAAGCGTTGTTCGTTTGTAAGACGAACAAAACACGAAACGTGCGTGAGCTGTTTAAACCAGTGTTGCCAAAAAGATAATAGCTAAAAAATCACCCGTTAGTATAGACATTTTTCTACGAGACAAAGTAATGAGTGTCGCGCGGTTTCGGTAGATATGCTCTTCGTGCAGAGGCATGCTGTGTCACTGAAAGAATATCCGGACCGAGGGATGATCTAATATAAACGTCAAAGATTCTCTGCAGCATCGTAAGTAAAAATGAGGAAAGGTTGATGGGAATAAAATTTTAAGCATTTGTGTGAGATGTTTTACTTCCCTTGAGAATGAAGACAGGGGAAAGCCGTAAATATGCTCTAAAAATTGTCATAAGCCACGGCATGAGGATGTCTATGTTCATGTATTTTGCTATTATTTTGTCCGGGAGTTGACAAAAATTTAGGGCCTATTTTGTAAGATGTATAATTTCAGACGAACGTCTATTTGTAAAACGAAAACGTAAAATCGTTCTTCTTACAAAAACAGGCGCTATACTTTGAAGGCAATTAACCATACAGAAGTTGTGAAATGGAAGTACCAGATATTTTATAACATAGTCATGGGTTTGATCACAAGGAATGGTTCCTTGATGGATCAACATTTAACCAAACATATTGTGTAGATTCACTTGATTCCATTCGTTTATGAAAACTTGTATGTAAAATGGGCTTTTATGCAGGATAATGATGACGATTCGATAAAGTATTTAAAGGATCAATAGAGTGATATTATACAATGGCCAGCTTAAAGCTCTGATTCCAATCCAATTCATGGAACAATCTTGGGTCACAAATTGACCAAAAAAAAAATCCGCAAGACTTGTGGAAAGTGGTTGGAGTGGCATGGAATAGCATACAATATAGACAATGTCAGAGACATTTTGAAAATTTTCCTTCAGTCAGGATTAAGGCCTAGCTTCTCACACCACTCACATTGTGTGTGTTAATTTTATAGATGTGTGGCGGGACCTACAGTTTAAAGTCGACTCCTAGCGACAGATATTTTGAGAAACTTATTAATGGTAATTTTATTTTAATCTCAGAATTTTTACCAGAAATCTGCTGAGAAAGTCGCCGAAGATATATTTCTTCATATTACGTTTTGATGTCTGACCTAGGGTTTAAACCCTGGCTTTACGTCCAATAAGCCAACACACTATCTACAAGACTACATACACACATTACAACCCTTCAGTCAGGATTATGGCCTAGCTTCTCAACACCACTCATGTTGTGTGTGCATACATGAGTGGCGGGACCTACAGTTTAAAGTCGGCTCCAAACGACACATTTTTGAGAAACCTTTTATGGCAATTTTATTTACTCTCAGAGTTTTTGCCAAAAATCTGCTGAGAGGAAGTCGCCGAGGAAACATTTTTTATATTTCGTTTTGATATCTGACCTGGGGTTTGAACCGCGGCCTTTCGTCTAATAAGCCAACTACGGCGACCTACAAAGAAAAGAAATGCCTTCACAAAATATTAAAAAGAATTAAACCCAAGTGATAATTTTCTCCACCATGAATGGGGGTGTGATAATTACGCGACCAAGAAATTTTTTGCTTTTTTGTTAAATTTTTAATTGAAATTCCCTTTACTCTAAACATCGCTTAAATATACCCCATCGAATATTTAATTTACCTTAAATAAATTTTTAAAAATATTTGTCCTTTTTTTTTTGTTACTGGAATAAGGTCGTATAGATGGGTGTGGTAATTATAAAACCACCACTGTATATTTTTTCCAGATTAAGCTTCTTTTTCATGTATGGTAGCGTGGGAATGTATGGTAACGAAAGTTGTAGTCAGGTAATCAGCAAAAATACAAGTGTGAATGTGATTTTTTATTGGCATGTCTGAGGTACAATTAAATACAGAACGCGTCCCAAGACCGAGCCGTTGGTGGGTTATATAGCTTTCCAATAACTCCGCAGTATTATTTCTCTGTCAAAAGTTAAAACACATGTGCCACTTTTCTAATACTGCTGTTATGCTAATCTCGTCATATTTACGGGATAGATATCAATTTGTGTATCATGATGGTAACAAATCAAAAAATTGTTTTAATCTCTAGAGGTGTACCACAGGGCTCGATTCTTGCTCCACTTTTATATTCTATTTTATTCTAATGATCTGCAGTCTAAGTTGAAGTTCTGCAATGTACAAATGTACGCAGATCATGTTCAGCTATATCTTAGTTGCTTGCCGTCTGATATTACAAATTGTATAGAAAAAATGAATTCGGATCTGCATAATGTGTTTCAATGGGCGTCGATTAATGGCCTTTGCCTCAATTCGAGGAAATCGGAAGCTTTGACAGTAGGCAAGGTAAACTCCACAGCACAGCTTACAGCATTACAGATTAATAATACTACTATTGAGACAGTACATAACGTTAAGAATCTAGGAGTTACCTTTAACTATAGCCTTTATTGGTCCAGCCTGTAAATGTTATTTGTGGTAAAACGGTTGCCATGTTGCGAAGTCTTTGGCTAACGCAATATTTTACTCGGTTTAATATTCGTATGATGCTTGCAAAAACATATGTATCTCATCCCCACTTTACTGTACGGATGTGAACTATTTTCTAGTTGTGACTCAGTAAGTAGGAACAAACTCAAACTCACTTATATCAGTATATGAAGTCGCCGTGGTCTAGTAGGTAGTGTGTTGGCTTATTAGACGAAAGGCCCGAGTTCGAATCCCAGGCCAGACATCAAAAACAAAATACAAAAAGTATTTCTTCGGCGACTTCCTCTCAGCAGATTTCTGGCAAAAACTCTGAGAGTAAAAATTGCCATGAAAAGCTTCTCAAAAAATCTGTCGTTCGGAGTCGACTTTAAACTGTAGGTCCCGCCACTCATGTATAAAATTAACGCACACAACCTGAGTGATGTTGAGGAGCTAGGCCGTAATCCTGACTGAAGGGTTGTAATGGCCAATTATGTATGTATGTATATAAAATCTGTAATACATCTTTTGAAAATTTGTTAAAGTGCCGTAATCTGGTATACCTACATACATAAAATCATTTATATATTAGGAAACCCCACTATTATATCAATTGATTAGTTTTCTCAAGATCTAATAGAGGCTTAGAAATTTATAGCGTTCGATACCGTAAACAAATATCTGAGAGACACTTTTACTCTAATGCAATTCGTCTTTAGAATGAATTCCCGAACAACATACAGTTACTAAGCAATGCTACCCATTTCAAGACTGCAATAATTACATTTTTGAATGAACAATAATGTACAAATGTAATTAATTAATCATATTCTTTAATTTAATTATAAATTATTGTTTGTAATAATATTTGTTATGTTGAATTATTTTTAAGGTTATTATTTTTGTAATTTCTCAACATAGTATAATAGTACTGCTATGGATATGAGCATAACAACCATATCCATAGCAGTACTATTATACTATGTTCAGACATGCACTTTTATTGAGTCAATGTTCGGTTATATAAGTACAGTATTTTAACTGTTCAGACATAATATAAGCAATATTCATTTGACAGCTGGTAAACAAAACAGCTGGTTGTTTCAACAACATTGTTTTCTTGTTTTTGTTTGTCGTTGTTGACATTTGAGTTGTCAAATATCAACAGAAAGTGTTCGGAAAATTGTAATATGCTCACTGAACGTACTTATGACAGTTTAAGTTTTACTCAATATTATAGCAATTTGCGTATTTATTGCGCAATAATTAATTGAAACTTTATATGAAATATTGAGCTCAATAATGACTTTTATTGCGATTTACGCAATAAAAGTCCATGTCTGAACATAGTATTAAATAAGATAATATCGTGTTGTACTGTATTTACGCTTGAATATAAAGGGTGTTTTTTATAGAGGTATAGAACTTTAAGTTGGCATTACTTTTCAAGATGACGACCGATTTAACAGCTGTCAAGTGATTTATTCTCAGTTTGGTTTGGCAATTCATCATGAATAGACTCACGCCTGAACAACGCTTGCAAATAGTGCAATTTCGAAATTCGAAAATAATGGTTCTGTGCGGAAAACGTATCGCGCACTACGTCCATTTTATCGTCGACAAAATCTTCCATCAGAGCAGTTAATTCGATTAACCATGGAACGTTTTCGCACCACGTTTAGTCTAATTGATAACTCGCATCCCCAGAGACGCTGTACGGTGCGTACAGAAGAAGCTATTGCTGCTGTAGAGCGTAGCATTAAGGAAGAACGTTACAGTCAATGGTGATCGGTATAGAGCCATGATTACTAACTTTTTCATTCCTGAATTGAATAACCATGATGTCCAGGAGATGTGGTTTCAACAAGACGGCGCAACATGTCACACAGCTCGTGCCACAATAGATTTATTGGAAGACACGTTTGGTGACCGCCTAATTTTACGTTTTGGACCTGTGAATTGGCCTCCAAGATCTTGTGATTTAACACCGCTAGACTACTTTCTGTGGGGCTATGTAAAGTCATTGGTCTATGCGGTAAAGCCACAAACGCTTGACCATTTGGAAGACAACATTCGCCGTGTTATTGCCGATATACAGCCACAAATGTTGGAAAAAGTCATCGAAAATTGGACGTCCAGATTTGACTACATCCGCGCCAGCCGTGGCGGTCGTATGCCAGAAATCATATTTAAAATGTAATGCCACAAGATTATCTTTCGGATAAATAAAATTCATGTCAATCGAATAATCCATCCTTGTTTTATTGCAACTTAAAGTTCTATACCTCTATAAAAAACACCCTATATAAATAATAAATAAATATTAATACTGTCGTCAGTTTATGTATGCACTATATCAAAAGCTTGAGAATAAACATAGAACGGAATGAGGAGTAGACTCGTTATTCTAAGGTTTCGATTTTTTCCACGAAATTATTTCATTTGAAATTGTTTTAATATATCTTAAAGAGTTCGGGTTTCTCGTACAAACTACACTTTGTAGACAGCATTATTGTTTTAATTTCTATAACAGATGCTGGGAGTAGATCGTAGCTCTTTAACTCGGCATTTATGTATATCATCTATGCTTATTCTAAAAAAACCATATAGAAACGGTTTTCTTAGAATTGTGAGAGTAGAACGCTATGAATTATTCTTTCAAATTTTTTTTACGATGCTCATATTTTTCAGAAGTATGTTTATAAATGTGGTTCCTCTAGGGAGTGTGTTGGGTCCCTTGATATTCAGTATCTATATTAACGATATACAAAATATACAACTTTTTGGAAAACTATTCCTATTTGCTGATGATATTAGTATATTTTATCCTTACAAGCACGGAACTTCATTAAAAGCTCATGTGGAATATGATGCAGCAATTATTGCAGAGTATGCAAGAAAACTGAAAAAACAAAACTTGCGAGGTTTAGACCACATTTGCATCATAATCAAGATTTTAAAACTGTTGGCAATCTGCCGCTCAACTTTTCAACATTATCTTTATATAGAGATATATCAGCAAATGTTTTTTTCCTGTACATGCTTTATATAAATTGCAGCTTTTACTATATGTCTTTAAGTCTTTACATAATGTTGGTCATTCCGTTTCCTAGAAACCAATATGTGTTTAATACAAGGAATGCAATGAATTTAAGAATAGCTCGATACGGTTTAGAAAAAACATAGCAGCATGTGGAACATATGGTTAGTTTGGAGCATAATACCCTAAAGCGAGAAATCAAAACTATACAACGTATTTCAAGATTTAAGCAAAAAAATTAAAGAATATTTATATGAAAATTTAGAAATGCTTCTATTGTAAATTTATGCATACATTAGTTAACGGATATATACACATTTTTATTTATTTTTATATATCTTTTCCCTCTATATTTTTATTTTTATAAAGGAATTGTAAAACATATTAATTAACAATATTGTTATCGAAAACCTTGCCAACTGACCCCAAAAATGTCCATTGGACGCTGGGGCTTTATACATAATGTAATGAATACCTAAAAATGCATTATTTACCAAGAATATTTTAGATTTCAATAAATGAAGTGCTAATTTCAACTAGAATGGGAAGATGTTTTTATATTAATACCAGCTACCATATCCATTTAATTTGTTTCGCTCAGCAAATTAATATATTTGAGGAACTTTTACCCTCATCTTCGTAGAGGGCTTTTATTGTGAGTTGATTTGGCCCCACAGGTCATTTCTTTAATATCATTTAATTTATTATATTATTAAGCGTAGCCAGATAAATGAGGCATCATATCGTCAAATATTTGAGAAAAATCGTCAAAGATCTTTATTGAAATCTTTTGGAAGAATGCACATTTCTTTACGCTTAATTTTAGTCCAGCTATTGATATTCGTTGTAGAACTTCCACCAGGTTCTCAAGGTGTTTGTTGAAAGCTCTGCACATCACTATTATGTCATCGAAGTATACCAGGCAAGTCTTCCAATGCAATCCCTTTAGTACATGTTCCATAAGTCGCTCGAATATGGCCCAAATTGCATAACTTTAAATTGCCATAAGCTGCCGTTCGCACTTAATGCAGTTTTCTCCTTGTTCTTGTCTGCAATCTCCACCTGCCAATAGCCGCTTTGTAGATCCAATGTGGAAACCCACTTCGTTTCGGCTAGCGTGTCGTCAATTCTCGGCAGCGGATGGCTGTCTTTCTTAGTGCCATCATTCAGCTTCCTCTAGTCTACGCAGAATCTCGGACAGATGGCAATCTGTCTTTTTGACTAAAACTACAAGTGAGCTCCACGGACCCGATGGTGGTTCATTTACACCGCTCCTCATTATTTCGTCATCTAGCTCTTTAACGTCATTACGCTTCGCCAGTGGTATGCTTCTGGGTGCGTGTTTTATTCGCCTCTGTTTTTCCGTGTACGGTGGCAGACTCTGCAGTAGCTTTCCGTAGTCTTATATTGCTATGTACCTCACACTTTCCCTTCACTACATCTGGTCTGATGATAGACTACTGCGTCGCGTCGGTGTCTATAGTAAAGGTGTGTTGTCTGTCATTTATGTACCCGCACTCTGTAAAGTTGTTGTTTTGCTGTATAAATCGTTCGAGCGGTCTCCTGGGCTAGTGCTAAGGCCACGGTTTCTGCAAAGGTTGTCTTTTGTGTAGAACATAACGCTAGTTTAATGTTAGCGTCGCATATACCATTAACAGACGCCTCAGTTTTAAAATTGTGTATCATTGGGTGGTTTTCTCCTGGGTATGTAAGCTGCACTAATCTCTCGGTCTGCATTACAAAGGCTTGAAGCGACTCATTAGTGTTTTGCGCACGGCACCTTAACTTCATGCGGTACAATTTTCGTTTGTGCTCGTCGCCGAATTTACGTTGTAACGCCACCACTAAGTCGTTGTAGTCGTTTCTGCAGCTGGCTGGCATATTTTCTATAATCTCGGCTGTGCCACCTCTTAACGGCGAAATTAGCTTCAAAGCCTTTTCTTCATCGTCCCATCCATTTTTGCTGGCTACCGTCTCGAATTTGAATTTAAATATGGATTGGAGTGAGCTACCATCAAAGCAAGGCGTTTTTATCCTGCCGGTACATTCTGATAATATTTATACTGGTTCCGGTCGCTGGCTCTGGAGGTTATTGATCTTCCCCTCAATCATAACGAGTTTTCTGTCAACGGTCTTTTCCAAGTTATCACTTTCGTGTCAACGGTCTTTTCCAAATTTGACACCTTTTCCTCGACACTGCAGGGGCCTGTAACTCTCTTTCCTCCTCGTCTTCTAACTCGTAAGAATCGATATCAATGCCATGATGCTGAAGTTCTTCCCTTAACCGCCTTTGGAGGTTGTTGGCAGCTCTAATTTACCCACCTCTCGTTTGAGCCGTTCCACTCTTAGTTCGGAGAATTTCATTTTAATTTTTTTTTTTAATTTATTTACTTTTAAATTTTGCAATCATACTTCTGACGCCAATTATTACGTTTCTACTTAAAATAAATTTGTGTTTAGTTTTAATTAAATTCTGTATTGTTCGCACAATTCTGTGTGCCAGTGTTGTAAACAACAACAATTGCTTTGATTGTTATTCCTCTTTGCACTCTTTTGTGTAAACAATACGGACGGAACGGAAATCTTCACCATGATTATTCTTTTCAAACACACCGCGTCTTCACATAAGACTGACTGAAATTACAGTCTGATGAATGCTCTTGAAGACGAATGACTTCGGCTTCTCATGTTGTTTACATTATTACATTGTTGTTTGTGTATTTTGTTTACATTTATTCTTGCAGTGTTTGTTGTTGCATTTTTGTTTACTTATCATTTTTGTATACTGGTGTTTTGTTGGTATATTTTTGTTTACTTGTTTATATGTGAAGAAGTTCATTTTTTTGTAGCTTTTGTTTATAATTTTAAAGTTAAACGATGTAAGAGTAAAACACTATTTGCATTTTCATGCCAATATAATTCGGGATTGTGTTGTAATTAATAAATATATAAATAAAATAATCCACATTACATTATAAATAAATTGTTGCTGTTATCAAATAAAGCACGTGATGTTTAGTCATAACAATTTAAGGACTCACCGATTATTAAAACTATACATATTGGTTGTAAAAAATATTTTAGAATATCGATCAACTATATGGCATCCGTTCTACAAGGTGCACATTGATCACGACGAATTCGTACGAAAACATTTCTTTCTATGTATTTTGTTTAAAACTTGCCTATCGAAACTTTTTAACCTTCTCTCTTACTCATCAAGACTAGGTGAGATTTAATTTGTTAACGCTAAAAGCCGCAGAACCCTGCTTAATGTTCTTTTCGCATGAATCGTTTTAATGGGAACATACCACCGGAGTTTTTGTTAAAGAAACTATACTCCTCAATTATTATCAATATTTTAGTTTTAGTTACTCAAGGTCTGACGCTATTTATACTGTTTTATTTTATGTGTAACAACTTAAAAATTTTACGTACGATATTTATTGTTGTTGCCTATATGTCTTGCGATAAGAATCATTCTTGTTATTTTTTATTTATGCTTTACTGCTGCTGCCTTTAAAATAGTTAAAGCGCATGCTGCTCTCCTGAGACGGCAATTGAAAAGTTGCTGTACAGCAAGTGTCGTGTCTATTGTGTTTATATAATTGGAATACGTCTGAGATCTCTCTGCACATTTATGCCATGGCGTGGGCATAACTGATCTAAATTCAGATTAATCACATTGATAATGCAAATAATAAAAATAACACACATACATAATTGGTCATTCCAACCCTACAGTCAGGATTATGAACCTAGTTTCTCACACCAATTATGTTGTGTGTGTTAATTTTATAGATGAGTAGCAGGACCTACAATTTAAATTCGACTCCGATCAACAGATTGAGAAACTTTTCATGGCAATTTTATTTGCTCTCAGAGTTTTTGCCACAAGTCTGCTGTGTCTGCGATTTCTTAATAAAAATAAAGAATTTATTATTTATACTAGATTTAGGGCCATTATTATAAATTGCCTTTAAATAGAGGCGCAGGATTTTAACGGGCAGACAATATGTTTTTCGTTGTTCCAATTACACATTAAGGTAGAAGCAAGCGTTAAGTTAAACGGAAGATCATCCAACCTGTAACTTTTAATGTTAAGTTTATGCTTGAACTTGTCATACATAAATATTGCTTTCAATATGGCAACTTCAAATATAACAAAATGCACAAATATAACAAAAAAGGAAGATCGTGCGTTTTTAAAAAAATTTCTTTAATTTGGGAAAAGTTATCGATATTGCTCCAGCACTAGCATATTTTTAAAAAAAGTTAACTATTGTATCAGTAAGTTGTAATACAGAAAAAAAATTAAAAGTGACTTTAAAGTTCACTTTAGCTAAAGTTAGCTTTTACTAAACCCAACTTTAACGGCAAATTATTATTCCAACACACTGTTACCAAATATAGCACAACTATGAAATTGTAATAAACATCAAATTGGGTTGTTGAATTTGAGTTTGATCTTTCAGCCAAAATTGATTATTTTATAACCTAAGAAAATAACTTTCGTTTCTTTCTATATTTGATAAATCTGGAAAGAATTCGGTGCCTTTGAAATTATAAAACTAATGTTATATTATATACAAGAAGGTCTAAGTTAGGTGGATGTACAGGTGTTGGGTTTTTCTGTAGGGAACTCGGTCTTGAACTCCACTTTAGGTTGAATGATGACTGCAGTGTTTTTCAGGCTGGGATTTTCGCAATCTTGAAGGCTATTGAGCGCTCTCTCTTTTTTTGTTGTGTCTGGTCTGTGTGACCCCTCCGCTTCCCATTCTCCCTTTCCTACATCCTCTCCGTTGTACAATGGGTCAATTCGACCTCCGGGTACTATACTTGTCTTAATTGACAAGTACACGTCCCCTAACCTAACCTAACCTTATATACAAGAAACGTTCTGTTATAGATCAGAAGTTCGATTCAGTAACTTAAACGGCAGGACATTGGACATTATTTGCCACTGGCAATAATGATTGTTTGATTCACTTATTCAAGTTTTTACGATTTACGATTTATAATTATAATTAATTGCCTGATATATTCAAGACAATATAGTTGAGACTCTTATATTATAATACGAACTTCATAATATAAATTAAAAACAAGCTTAAAATTGAAAGTAATTTATGGGATAAAAGTGTGAAAATATTCACTTTTGCTATTACATAATTCACCAATAAGTTGCAAGAATGATTTTTTCTTATCGAGTTATTAATTAAAACCTTTTTTATTCGCTATATAAGAAATTTACTATAATTGTGATTTCACTGTTGTAGTTTACTGTTGCCCCACCATTGGGCATATTTTTGCCGAAAGTGTTGCTACAATTTAAATACTATTTATTTAGAAACATATCTATCTTTAAACTATTCTTCAATTTCAGATTTGCCGTTACGATATGCGCATATTCGCCGTATATGCAAGCAGGCCTGGCTCCTGCTCTGACTTCTTTATTTGGAATATGAGTGATGCTAAAAACTTTTCAAAAGTAAAAATCATACGCAGAACTAGAGGCGTTTTAAAAAAATTATATCTTTTAATTGTTTTTCAATAAAAATTTCAACAGTTTTTATGGGGGGAATATTAAATTAAATAATTTAGAATTTAAATAAAATTGTGCACTTGGTGAATTTATAAGCACTCGCGACAAACACCAAAATGTTCGATTAAAATAATGAGACCGATGACGATAGAGTTTCTATCTATGATCTTTCCAACACAAACAAGGTCGTCTGCCGCTGGATGTTAAAACGCTGCACAACGTGCATGTCTTTGAGGAACTCATACAGCCCTTTGTTGGATCGGATGCGGACATCATCGCCAACTCGCAGTGGACCGAAGATCTTACGTAGGACTTTTCCCTCTAATATTCTCAAGGCTACTGCATCTGTGCTAATAGTGTTCATGCCTCAACGCCATAAAAAAGCACGGATAGGATTAGTTTTGTAGTACGAGAGAGATGTCTGTACACCATCTCTAAAGGTGGTATTGGTGTCGTCATCGCTTTATAGCAGAGTAGAGAAGTCTTTTCTCCATAACCTCAGCGCCCCTTCAAATCTGTAACCATGTTCCAGGCTTTTCGAGCGTCATTCCTACATCTGTACATTTCGACATCTTCACGCTCTCGCCTTTCCTGCTTCCTCTTTTTGCATCTGAAAAGGGTTCCGTCATCCCTTCTCCTCTCTATGTAGTTCTCAACTATGGCTAGTGTAGCGGGAGAGTATCTTGTGATAGTCCTCATCGTACCATTGGTTTCATCGGGGTGGGCACTTGTAACCAAATACTGTTTCCGTAGCAGTGCCTAAGGAGTGGGAGATGTTGGCCCAAAGTCCACCAATGTTGCTGAGATTAGATGGGGAACAACAGAGCTTATCCGAAGGTTGAACGGACAACGCAATCGAAACTTGGCTGCGATACGGTTGTTGTTAGAATCCTGGTACATTGGGGAAGTGCCTTCCGCCAATCACAATATGCTCAAGCTGGTTAGATGTTGATCGATCGGGGGACATCCAAGTGGCTTTATGATTGTTGAGGTGCTGAAACTTAATGCTACATACTACCATGGTACGTGCCGCCATGAAATCGATTAGTCTTATACCATTGGAGATAGTGGTTGTATTGTGGCTGAAGTGACCGACAGTATAGCCAAAGATACCTTCCCGCCTGACCTTCGCATTAAAATCTCCGAGTACGCATTGGCATAACGGGCAGGGCACTTGTCATAGACGTCCTGGAGCTTAGCGTAGAAGGCATTTTTAACCATATCGTCCATTGCTTCAGTCGAGTCATGAGCACAAATAAGTCTAATGTTATAAAATTTTGCTCTGATGCAGATTGTGGCTATACTTTCCTTCACATGAGTGAACCCAGAGACAAGATAACGAAGTCTTTTATTAACCACAAATCCGCATACGAATTCGTGCTTATCTGTAGTATATATTACATATGCCAGGTGTACCATATATCACACAATGCAAGTCGTTTGCATTCTTGTCCTATCCATCGCATTTCCTGTATAGCAGTGATGCCTACTTTATGAGAGCATCCGTCAGCGGAAGCGCCTACACTGTGAAGGGTCTGGACGTTCCATGTGTCTAATATTAAATCGTAGTTCTTTAAACTTACTTTTTTGAGGTATCAAAAATAAACATTTTCGGGAAGTACACTGAATATCTCTGGGAACAGTATATTGGGTTTAACGCATGTTACGTTGAAAAGTAATGAACAAAGTTGTCAAAATTTGCTAATTTTCTGTGTTAACTTGTCTAATTTTGTAGCTTCTAATACTGAGTCGCTTAATTCTAGAATTTTGATGTGACGCTTAATTTGTAGAATTTTCAATCAGGATTACGGCCTAGTTTCTCAATGTTGTGTGCCTTAATTTTATATGTGGCTGGCGGGACCTACAGTTTAAAGTCCATTCCGAACGACAGATTTTTTTTTTGATAACCTTTTCTTGGCAATTTCATTTACTCTCGGAGTTTTTGCCAGAAATCTGCTGAGAGGAAGTCGCCGAAGAAATATTTTTTTTTCATATTTCGTTTTGATATCTGACCTTGGGTTTCAACTCGGGCCTTACTAGAGTACAGCGACTTCATATTAATTGCAATTTGTGTAAATAAAAATAAAACGAATAGTTTAAAATTTAAAGTTAATAATTGTTTAATATTTTAAGGTAGTTTACGTAAGACTTTAACTTCTATATTTATTAATTAAAAAGAAATTTAAATAAAAATCCAAATACAAAAAAAAAAACGCGGCAGTGTATGATTCATGAAGATACAATCCAACTTCAACTGTAAAGTTACCTTTAACTTATTTTCGTTATTACAACTTACAGATAAAATAGAGTTAACTGTTTTCAAAAACATGGCAGTGCCGGAGCTATGTCGATAAAACTGCTCAATTAAACAAATTTTTTTTAAACGCAGTGACAACGACGGGCTTCGTTTTTTTTTGTTGTGTATGCTCATTTTGTTTAAATTTGAAGTTGCCATATTGAAAATAACATATAATATGGCAAGTTCTAACATAAACTTAACTTTAAAAGTTAAAGGTAGGATGATGCTCCCTTTAGCTTAAAGCTCACTTCTATCTTATTGGGTACTCATAATAATGAAAAACAATTTATCTGCCAGGTAAAATCCTCCCTTTAGTTAACGCAAAGTTGTAATAATGGCCCTAAGTATATTTTATGTGGCGGCGGTGTGGTGATTGGCTTTAGAGAAAATGAATCTCGAAATCAGTTTTGAGCGTATTATGAAAATGGAGACGATCACAATAACTGATGCTCTTAGAATTACAACATCAAAGCATTGTTTACTATCCTTCATTGACTACTACAAGACATGTTCGCGAAACAAGAATCTATGGCCATGAGACAGAACAGCATACGAGTATAAAAGCATATAAGCCAGTGTTACGTAGAAAACTGGAATATGTTTATCTGCATATGGACTACAAGATACCTGAAGCCGCCTTCGATTCACGTCCCAAAGAACGTCATTTAAGTGTTATTGACGGCTGCTGAGCATGAGAAGAAGCCGAATATGGAATCTGCTTTTCGATTAGTCGCTCTTTTCCAAAGGGTATGTACAATGTTAATGGCCTTGCAGAGTGTTTTATTGATTGCTTTAATAAGTTTCTCTACCGCTACCAGTTCTTCTCACCTCCATTAAATTGAATACCGTCAGGATCTAATTGATAATTTTTTCTATTTCCGAAACTGAACGCAACATGTTTTTCAATTTCGCCTTTATTTCGAATGTGACGACAAGCGACAAGCGATATAACTTCTGTAATCACCATGATCTCCCAGGAATTAGGTTAGGTTATAGTCGGTTGGTTTACATTATAACGATTAGTCTGAGGATCCATTTTATTTGATTTTCCTTTACCCAATGACACAACTTGGTAATTTCCTTTTCGCAATATTTAGTCGCCGTAGTCTAGTAGGTAGTGTGTTTGCTTATTAGACGTAAAGACCCGGTTCAAGTCCCAGGCCAGACATCAAAAACGAAGTATGAAAAAAAATATTTCTTCGGCGACTTCCTCTCGGCAGATTTCTGGCAAAAACTCTGAGAGTAAATAAACCTGCCATGAAAAAGGTCATTCGGAGTCGACGTTAAACTGTAGGTCCCACCACTTAAGTATAAAATTCAGGCACACAACATGAGAGGTATGAGAAGCTAGGCCGTAATCCTGACTGAAGGGTTGTAATGGCCAATTATATATGTATGTATGTATTTTTTTGGTCTTGGGCAAAGGTACCAAACACCAACAACGGGAGTAACAGGGCGTAGCGTTATGTACTGTCTCAATAGTAGTATTATTAATCTGCAGTGGTGTAAGCTGTTCTTTAGAGTTTATCTTGCCTATTGTTAAAGCTTTTGATTTCCTCGGATTGAGGCAAAGACCATTAATTAAATATTTTTCCTCCTTAAAATTCAGAAACTAATATAAATAATACGTACCTCGTTTCTCATATAAAAATATCAAATGAAACTTCCTATTAATTAATTGGAATTTTTATTGCCTTGTACTTAAGCATAAATTTCTAAATTCAAATAAATTTTCAAAAATATTAATAATTTTCGTTACAACTTTTATTCTACTTCCAGTTTAGTTGTATATTTCGACATCCAATGTAGTAAGCAAAAGGCAAAATGTTTGGGATTTAGAAGACATTAACAGTGCGAGAGTTTGAGATTTTAATGCATTAATTGCAAGGATTATAATAATGGTAACAACTTCGACACCAGCTGTTGCATCAACCACTACTATAACCAACAACGGCGGTATGTTACTCTATAATAATCATAATAGCAGCGGTGCATCTTCTGCAATAGTCGAAGAAGGTGGAAATAGCATTGGCGGCGGCATAACGTCATGTAACACTGCTGCTACATTGGAACAGTATCGTTTACAATTGTATAATTATGCACTGAATATGGAACGTTTACGGAGACCTCCGTATACTGCAGCCGCAGCTATGGCTGCTGCTGCGGCATATGCCTCCACCACAACAGTTTCAACTACAACGATAAATTGCCCATCTGGCCATGGCCCTAACTACTCGGGATCAAGTCAAGGAACATCTGCCCCGCCGCCACCGACATCTTACTTGGCTGGTAATTTGATTGCAGCATCAAATCATATGGCACGATCTCACTCAGGATTAGGCCAATGCCCGAGCAATAACCGTTTGGCTTTAACATCAATGTCCTTATTTCCGCAACGAATCTTCCAGCCGGAAGAGCCAAAGCCTCAACACAGCTATATAGGGCTAATAGCTATGGCTATACTTAGCAGCGCCGAAACAAAATTGGTATTGTCTGATATATACCAATATATTTTGGATAATTACCCATATTTTCGCACCCGAGGGCCAGGTTGGCGTAATTCCATTCGACACAATTTATCGCTAAATGACTGCTTTATAAAATCAGGTCGTAGTGCTAACGGCAAAGGTCACTATTGGGCGATACACCCTGCTAATATGGAAGACTTTCGCAAGGGAGATTTCCGACGCCGCAAAGCCCAACGCAAAGTGCGAAAACATATGGGTCTTGCAGTGGATGACAACGGCACAGATTCACCAAGTCCGCCGCCAGCTATGGATTTGACTTCGCCTTCACCTCCCTCATTCCAGCATATTGTAATGGGCAGTAGTACTATAACGCCTTTGGCAACTGCAGCTCAACATTTGGCTGCGCAATCATTTGGATGGCGTTTCACACAACATCATCGACAGCACCAGCAACAACATCATAATCAACAACAAGCTGGAACCCACACTGCCGCTTCATATATGGGGCAAATATTTACGTACAGACCCCAACATTATGCAGCAGCTGCAGCGGCAGCAGCAGCTTTATGCCACAGCGGTAACACACAACAACCACTTCAACAGCCTCAGCAGTTGATTACCCCGAATTCCCATCACCAACACCATCAACCGCCTCTACAACCAGCAACAGATGCATCGTTGTCACAGCAAAGTCTACTACTTTCTTCCACTCAGTCCTCAATAGCCACAAACGTGCAGGTCAACGTAATAAATGAACTATTTTCGCAGAAACGTAAAAGACAATTCGATGTGGCGTCCTTGTTAGCCCCCGATAACACTAACAAACGGGATCGCGATCGAGAAAGGGAGCAACAGCATCAATACGTTCGCAATCATACCATCAGCGAAAGTGAAGCAGATGACGTAAGGAATTCCTCTTGCAATGATAATATTGAAGTCAGCCCCACAGCACAAAACGAAATAGAAATCGAGGATATAGATGTAGTGGAGGCCAGCGAAGATGAGGATATTGAAGCTGATTTCGATCACGACGATGACGAGGAGGAGGAAGCCGATAGTAACAGTAATAGTCGTAGTCCCACCCAAAGTCATATTCACGATGACGACGATGCAGATTTTATACGAAATTATAATAGTGAAAACCCTATTCATTTAAAACCTGATCACTGTAAAATCTCCAAACTTAAGATGTCTGCGGAAGAGGAGGAAGAAACGGTTTACAGAACCCACCAATATGATGCAGAAGACAATGACGAAGAACCAGATGACGAGGACAATAACAATAACCAAGAAGAAGCATTTATTCATAGTGGACTCAAAAACGGAAATAATTTAAATTCAAATTCACCCTTAAGATTAAATAGCTCCCAACATTCGAGTAAAACATCCGGCAATACAATAGCACCAGCAACAAGAACATCATCATCAACATCATCGCCACCACCTCCGCCATCCTCTCATCTGTTTCATCCAGCCCAACTGTTGGAACAAAACAGTGAAATTCTTCATCAGTCTCATCACCATCATCAGCAGCATCATCATCATCATCCATTGTCGTTAAATGCAGATCCTAACCATCTATTTGGCCACTATTATGGCACCTATATGGCAGCGGCAGCTGCTAGAATACATTCATCAATACCCCCCGCAGATATTGTTAGCAACACAGATTAATCTCACAAATATAAACACGACACAATCAAAATCCAACAAAACTAAAACACTAAATAAATAAATTATTTAAATAATAATTGTTTCATTTCTAGTTTCGATTTAAGCTCAAATTCAAATGTGCGTTAAACAATCAAAACTATTATTTATGAAATTCAACACTAACGATGATAAATAAAATGATATCGAGAAATTTTAATCATTTAAGTTCAGTTTTTTAACGGCCCTCTCTCTCTCTCTTCTATGTACCTTTCATTTGAAAGGGTCTAAGGGCCATTATTACAACTTGCCGTTAACTAAAGGAAGGATCATTATGAGTACCCAATAAGATAGAAGTGAGCGTTAAGCAAAAGGGAGGATCATACTGCCGGTAACTTTTAAAGTTAAGTTTATGTTAGAACTTGCCATATTATATATTATTAACAGAAAGAGAGGCCCTTCGTTGCCTCTGCGTTTAAAAAAAACTTGTTTGGTTGAGCAATCTTATTGACGTTGCTCCGGCACTGCCATATTTTTGAAAAAGTTAAATTAATTTTATCTGTCAGTTGTAATAACAAATAACTTTACAGTTCCCTTTAGCTAAAGGTACCTTTAACTAAACCCAAGTTTACCGGCAAGTTGTAATAATGGCCCTTAGGGCTGTTTGTACTTGGCATACATATATATTATTTTCAATATGGCAACTTCAAATATAAACAAAATGCTCAAGCACAACGAAAAAAAGATCGTCATTGCCACTGCGCTTTAAAAAATCTTGATTAATTTGGCAAATGTTATCAACATTGCTTAGGCACCGCCATATTTTTGAAAAAGTTAACTTTATTTTATTATTAGATTGCAATAACGAAAAAAGTTAGGTAACTTTAGAGTTCACGTTAACTAAAGTTACATAAGGACCATTATTACAACTTGCCGTTAAAGTTGAGTTTAGTAAGTGAACTTTAATTTTGTTTTTCATTATTATAACTACACAATGCGATAAAAGTTTTATTTTTTGTATAAAATTTAGCATGCAATCACCTCTATTATGCAATAAATATCTCGCTTTCTTTTTCCTTTGAAGTCGCCGTGGTCTAGTAGGTAGTGTATTCACTTATTAGACATAAAGCCCGGGTTCGTATCACAGGTCAAAACGAAATATGAAAAAGTATATTTCTTCTGCGACTTCCTCTCAGTAGATTTCTGGCAAAAACTCTGAGAGTAATTAAACCTGCCATAAAAAGGTTCTCAAAAATATGTCATTCGAAATCGACGTCACGCCACTCAAGTATAAAATCTCGCTTTCTTCCTAAAGTTGGTGTGTTGCGCCAACCATTTTATTGAGCCCTATATAGGATAGCCGATCATACGATTATTCAATAACATTGTAAATTCGTATATGGAGAAAACATTTTACAGGCACTTTATTTTAAAATGAGAGAAATGGTATGAGGTGTGTATGCAATGTAATGTTAATAAATTGTATAATAAATTAAGGGATATTATTACAACTTGCCGTTAAACTTGGGTTTATTTAAAGGTATCTTTAGCTAAAGGTAACTTTACATTTATTACAACCTACAGATAAAATAAAGTTAAGTTTTTCAAAAATATGGCAGTGCCGGAGCAATGTCGATAAAACTGCTCAATTAAACAAGTTTTTTGTTTTAAACGCAGTGGCAACGACGGGCTTCGTTTTGTTGTATATGCTCATTTTGTTTATATTTGAAGTTGCCATATTGAAAATAATGTATAATATGGCAAGTTCTAACATGAACTTAACTTTAAAAGTTAACGGTAGGGTGATCCTCCCTTTAGCTGAACGCTCACTTCTATCATATTGCCCACTTATAATAATGAAAAACAATTTATCTGCCCGTTAAAATCCTCCCTTTAGTTAACGGCAAGTTGTAATAATGGCCGTAAATCAATTTTTATCACAAAATATGAACAAATTTGTATTTGAGCAGAACAATTCGCAATTCATTCAAGTTCTTACAAAAAAAATTGATTCGTATCAGAAACTGTTAACGTAGTGGATATACTTTCGCAGAAAGTCACCAATTTCTTTCATTTCCAACAATTCGTCTGCACAAAATACTCCGTTCAATTTGTTCCTAAAATGTTAAATTCCCTACAACAAATTTAGGTTTCAGCTCTCTTGTGGTATGAAGAAAGAAAACTTAAAATTTCTATTCACGAAATTTTGATTTTGTCTCTAATATGGGATGGGTGAATGGGTAGCTTCTTTATAGTAAGGGGGAGTATTCTGTGTAAATAGAATTCTTTCTATTCAATTTGAAATTTTCAACTCTGGAAATTAGCTTAGTTCCTGTTCTATCGCAAAACTCTGCAGAAAAGATATACTTCAACACAACAACGTCGCAATTTACAACAATTTCTACTCAAAGAATTGGTTTATATTGTTACGAAAATGGAAACATCGTTCAAAAGCTACACTAACACATACAACGAACTTGTTACAAGTAAACCAACAACTTCGGTATGAAAGAAAAGAAGACAGACAAGTAAGAAAGAAAGCAACAACAAACAACGTAAGCAAAGTACACAAACAACAATGAAGTCGCAACAGAAATCTCAAGAAAGCGAAACCCTGAACGTTCTACTTCGAGAGTCTTCGTCGGACTGTTTGTGTGATCATATAAAAAGGCAAGATAAAGCAGGGGGCGAGTAGTAAGAATTCAGTCAGTCTTGTGTGAAGACGCGTTGCGTGCTAAGTAAACAGTCGTGGTTTGAAGATCGCTGTTGTGAAGATCTACCGAAGAGTTGTTAGTGTTTGCGCGGACAGGAGTGTAAAGTAGAATAGTGAACAGTGGCACAAAAGTAGTGTGAACAATAAAAAGTTTAATTGAAACTAAACGCATATTTGTCTTTATTTTGTTTGCAATCAACGAACTCATATTCTAAACATTTTTAAAAAGGTAACAACGTAACAATTAAATGCCTTATTCTATTTCATAAAATAATTTACTCGAAACAGCCGAAATATATACATACATATATATTGTCGAATTAAGTTTGCTAGATCCTACGGGGTATGAAGATTATTCAGCAACGATTCAAGAATCTTCTGTCTCAGCGACATTTCTTTAAACACACCACAAGTCTTTGGAATTCTAAAATCTAGGCAATGCAAACGCGTTCAAAAAGGAATTATTTACGTTATTTTCATAAGTAAAATTTTTTACGACATCAGCTCCCCTTAACTTCATATTTATAAATTTTGTGATTTTATATTTAGGCTTATATCGGTTATATTTTTGTTTCTACTTTTCGGTCGTTTTCAGTTTCGTATTATTTTACCGGTTGAATAAAAAAGTCTTTAAGATGATATTGGATGACATAACACCACTCCTTTCCAAATCTTCCATTCCGACAAGTATTCAGCTGGCAGCTGTACTCAGATATTTGGCAGCCGGCTCGTTCCAAGGCGTTATAGCGAACGATGTAAACTTAAGCATGGGCGGGCGATCAACCTTTTCCAAAATTATGTGGATCGTAATGCAGCAATTAGAGGGGGGGCTGCGTCCAGTTTGGATAACAATTTCAGAAACCCAACAGATACAAAACGCATCGAAATCTCATTTTAACATAACATCACCAATATCAGAAACATCTCTTTTACGTTTGCGGTTACTAACTCGGGCTGGTGTTGATTGTGTTATAGAAATTTGCTATTCATTTTGGCACAATTACACTGGAGACGATGACGGCGACAGTGATGAATGAGGGATTTTATAGCCGGTTGCCTTACTGTTGCAACTCTTATTATTTTTTTGGCGAACCAGGGATCGTTGGTGCAATCTTGTACGATGTGTCTTTAATTTTTTGGTTTTTGTCTTTGCTAGTTAAATTCGATTTTCTGGTACGGTTTATCATTTACATTCTCAGTAATGGTCTGATCCGATCGACTCTTGGCGGATGTTCTTTCACTAAAATTGCAAACAGGGATACTCTTTAAGCAAGTATTTTTATGACTGCTGGTTCCAAATTTAATTTTAAAGCGCCTGGAAAACCTGTAAGGTTTTAATGGCGTTTGGAGAACTTATGGAATCTGCAGTCAGAGTTATGTATGTATATTCACATGGGCTGCAAAATGTGGCTTAGATACAAACGGAGGTTATGTTGAGCTCTTGTAGATACAAAATTGGCAGGTTACCAAGATCAGGTGGTGTAAGGCTTTTATTATCTTCTGAGGTCAAGAAGCTCGATGTTGTTCGAAACAGCATGTTGAACTGAAAAAGAAAAGTCGCAGAAAGAATGAAGAAGGGCTTGAATACTCTGTATCAATGTAGACATTTCATAGGTAAAAGCTGATGACTTTCGCCTAAGGTCATTCGCTGGATCTGTTGGCCGAAATTGGATGGAGGGACAGGAGCTGTGGGTTTTGGTTAGTGATTGCAGGAAATCCACAATGGACCAGAACGGAGATAACGCGATTTAAAAGTTTGTTCCATGCTCCAATCTCCTACTCTATAGACTTGTGAGGAGATAGGCCAGGGGGGTTATTCTCTATTGCGATGCGAAAACAAATTCGATACGTAAGTTAAATGCGTTAAGAGTCTGTATCGCTTATGCAAATGCTTTCGCAAAATTAGCACCACAAAATTCACAATAGCGAAGAATAACAAAACGAGAAGTCAAAACTTGTAAACAAAAACATTTTAAACAAATTATTTGCTGTATTGTGACTAAACAACAATAAATATTTCAATTTATTTTCATTTAATTTCAGTTTTTTTAAATTCTATTAATAAAAAATAATATTTTTTTGTGCCACAAATCGGTTAAAAGTTCTGAATCTAAATCTTCGGCTCCTAGTAGATCTGTACACCCATCACCATTTACTATTATAGGCCGTGTTGTTGTATTGTTGGGATTGGTAACAAGAATAATAATTCTGACGCCTTTCACGTTCTCTGATTACGTGTGGCGCCTAGTTGAATTCATCCATGCCTAAAGGAAACAAAACAACAACAAAAATTATAAGAAGAAAACAATAAAAAATAATAATTTGAGAATCTTTACGTCTTAGACAAGAATTAAAGTGAACAATCGCACTTCCACCAAGTGTATTTTAAATCTATTCAGTAGCTAATAAGAGAAATGTAGCATCGAGTGTTCCGGATCCTGTGAACAAATTACAGTCGATTTTGACTATCTGACATCCTTAGATGGCCACGTCTCATCACTCGCTCCAAAATTGTGGAATTTAAAACCTTCTCTGAAAAATGCTACCATACAAGGACCTTATATAAAGTTATGGGCTGCATAAAATACGAAAACGCAATAAAGAGTACCAATCGATTACGTACCTTTTTCTTTTCGCATCGCAATAGAGAGTAACCCCCCCCCCATTGCGAAGGAGTTACTTTGAGGGGATGAATCTGGTTGTTGTGTCTTGGAATCTATGGCTTTTAGAAACAATGTTAGCAGACTTGCTGTTGGATTTCGGGAGGTTTCCTACGGGGCATTACGATGTAAGATTGCTGACAATTATCAGGGACAGATCCCAGCCGGTCTATTGCAGTGGCTCTGCAATAGTCTCTGTGAGCGCCTAGCTCTTAGTAGGATGAGAACAATGGGTTGGATTTCTTTGATGGCTTAGAATCTCTGTCGATAACTCTCCTGAGATTTGTAATGTGTTTGAGCTGATTGAGAGGCGACCAGACATAGTGGTGGCAACTGATTTGGTGCAGGCTTGGATTTTGTGGTTGTCTTTCTCTTCACTGTTTTCTATATCTTCCAGCTCCCACTTTTTCTATTTTTATTTCCTTTATTCTATTAGTCAGTTGACCTCCTTGTCCTCTAACCAAGTTGCGTAACTTTGACATGCAGGCAGTGTTAGTTTTAATAATCAATACCAACCAGTATTACATTAATATACTTAGACCAGAATTAAACTGGAAAGATCACACTATACGAGTATCAATCAAAACTAACATTTTCTATCAAACGGAATTCCAGTTCAGGCAAAGACAAATCTTGAATAGCAAACAACCTGGAATTTGTTGAGGCTCCATGCAATTTTAAATATAATGGTAATACAAATTAAACTACGTTGGGTGTTGTATATATAAATCGTTTAATGGTGATTTATAGCCTTTATAGACAATAATTTTGCTATATATATAAATAAATAAATAAGTGATACTAGGACTATTAACAATGTTTCATCATGATTAGAAAATAGTGACTTTTAGCCAGTATAAGCAATAACATCTTGTACATAAGTTTGTTATATAAATACATAAATAATTTATACTAAGACTACGTTTTATATTTATAAAATCGATATCTAATTTTGAATACATACATGTATCAAAATATATAAATAATAATTGATACTTTATCCTAAGATAAATTATTTTAAAATCTAATTAAATTTGATTCAAATAACAAAATAATTGAGCAACCATTTCTGTTCTTTTATATACGATTAAAAGAGGAACAATGATATTATATACTTTTCATGATATTGTTTAAAATACAACAATGATTATAAAGACGTATATAAACAATTAACATCGCTTTTGTAATATGAAAAATATATGTAAACGTACGTAATATCAAATTAAATAGGAACTAAACTACTTGCAAATAACGATACATTTGTATTAGGGCAAAGCAAAGTATTGCAGAGCATTGCAAAAAACAGGCAACTGATTAAATAAATATAAAACGCTTTGCAAATTCAGTTAGTATTAAATGATAACATAACAACATTGATAACATTCTAACCTAAAAAGAAAATATTCGAGTTCTATTTTTTATTATGGCAACAAATAGGTTCTATTTAGATATCTACTTTTGTAAACGGCTATAAATTTTTTCCATACGACTTTACATGAAATACGACATGTATTCATGTGGCATTACTCCTCTGCGGGGATAAAAGGTGTGTGAAGTAGAATAATTCAGCAAGTTCGTAATATCACTCATGTAAATGTCTGCGAATCGAAAAAGGCGCCTGGAAAAATACGTTGGATTGTGATATGTTCTGAAAACACTACCAAATTGTTCGTTAAACACTGTTTTTGTTTGATTTCTGAAAGTAAACATGAAAAAATAAAGATGTGTATAAATAGAATATTCCTGTGATACATAATAACATAATAAAGTGTTGAAACGGCACTATAAATTTTAATAACTATCGATCATTTTAAAGATAAAACCAAAAGTGAAGTAATTTCCACCAACCGTTGAGAGATCTCTTTGAAATGAGCAGAGTGTATTTAGATCAAATGAACAAATTTCATATTACTTGCAGAGTAGGACTTCATAGTTTTCGTCGACTTCGTAAGAACATCCGATACTATCAAAATAATATCATTATTTTCCGCATTTCTGTAAGCTGTTTTTCAAAATAAAATATTAAGGTTTCTCATGACGACTGAACCAGCGTTCAGTTGTACATTATGGTAACCTTGACTATGCAAGTGAGGTCTGCTTATTGTCACATACACTGAACAGCATTGAACTCAAATCTGATAGACTTCAGACAGACTACAGACAAGAATCCAAAATTACTTTCAGAAATTTGTGTTGAGATTACTATCGAAATGGTACAACAAATGTGGACTGGACATAAGTCCAATCAAAACAAAGTAAGTATTATTCACAAGGAGACACAAAATCCCTAAATTTTCTACATCTAGAATCAATGGGTAGCTCTCACTCTATACAATAGCGTCAAATACCTGGGGATCATACTGAACAGTAAACGTAACTCATACACAATTCAGAACCACTAAGGCGGCTACTGCTCTTTATAGTTGCAAGAGAGCGGTACTGAACCAACTCTGTTCTGAGGCCGCGGGTTCGTGTTTGGATTACGAGAAATCATCAAACGCGGAATATGAGAATGATGGCGATTATGATAACAGGCGCCCTTAGAACTACATCATACAGGGCATTGTTCACTACCCTTAACTGGCTACCAGATATGTTTGCAAAACAAGTGGCTATAGACGCGGCAATGAGACTGAGAGCATTGAAGTACAAAACCTATGGTCATGCCAAAATATTGAGTATGGTTGGTCCAAATATGTTCATTGTGTAGGTCATACCTGAACCTGCTTTCGATTCTGGTTTTGACTCGCAGATACCGAATAGATCATTAGGTTTTTACTAATAGTTCCAGATCGCACAACAAAGTCGGATGGATGTGGAATCTTTTTAGAACAACTCAGTATTAGATCTCTACCAGATTATTGTGGTTTACGCATATTTACCGCATAGCACAGCGGTCATAAGTTCTTTAGAGAATATGTACACGGCATCTAAGATCGTCTAAGAATGTTGGGCGTTTCTGGAGAAGATAGCGAGGCATTCGACGCTCACCCTAGTTTGGATTCCTGTGCACTGGAACATCGAAGGCAACAAGGCCGACTTGCTAAAGCTGACACCACTGAAATTTTAAATAAATTCCTACATGAGATGGTCCCTTTTCTGCAGAGAGTCAAACAAATTGTCTCACAAAAACTCCCCTGATTGGTTAAAGTAAGATGGGATAATGAACCCACTTGTAGAGACACCAGGCAGATCTGGCCCGACATGGATATAAGCAAAACAAAATTGGCGTTGAATCTATCATAACCTCTAGCATAAAATTAACGAATTTTTAGATTTTTCAAGTTTTACAAAAATGTCATGCACAATATGAAGGACTCAAAAATTGTGCCTATCTTTTGATAAAAATATTTACTTTTTATAAGTATTTCACCTACCTGAGTTGATCTCTTTCTTGTAACCATTTTTGTACGCTTATTTTAGCAGCTTCACTCTGATTATCCTGGTTGTCTTCAATTAGTTGCGTTAACATTTGAAGCCAATTAGCTTTTGCTTTAAATTCTTCGGTATTTAAAGTTTTAATTTCATGCTAAAAGAAAAAGAGACAAAATTGAATTTCTAAAAGCTAGTTTTATTTCTTCGCTACAAACTACTTTTTTCAAAATCTTGTTTTTGGATATTAATGTTATTATTTATATACGTACATATATATTTAAAACTTTAAATTTAAAAATGTAATAAAACAAAAATGGATTACAGTTTTTAAAAATTTATTTTTTCTATTGAGAAGTACAACTGTTCCTGTTAGAAATGAAGTACTATTTCACTTATATGGCTGCAGAGACTGGCCGTACAGTACCTCATTCGATCGGACCAATTTTCGTGCACTTTTTCGAGTGCATGGGGTCTAATCTCGGCAATTAAATCACGAATGTTGGAATTCAAATGCTCAACTGTCTCTGGTTTGTCGGCATAACACTAGTCCAACGGAGTCAAATCCCAGCTTCTTGGCAGCCAATTAACATCAACATTTCGGATAATAAAATGGCCACAACCGTTTGACGCAATAAATAGATTGTGGCATGAGATGTGTGGCCAGTTGCACTATCATGTTGAAACCAGACTTCGTTCATATCCAAACCATACGGTACAAAAAATCATGGCGCGGTATGTGTCTCAAGTAACTGTAATGGTTGCGCCGTCCTCATTTTCAAAGAAATATGGGCCAATGATACCTCCGCTCCTCAAGCAGTACCAAACCGGCACTCGTAATGAGTCTATTGGCTTCTTTAAGAGCAGGTGAAGGTTTCCTTAATTCCAAATACTTATTAACGTACCCTCCAATATGAAAATGAGCTTCATCCCAAAAAATGATTCATTTGGCAAAACCCATAACATCGTGCAGTTTCCCGTAGGCTCAATAAATCCCAACTTTTGCTCAAGCGTAAATCGGTTCACTACGTTCAGTGGAGATAACACACTGAGTTTTGTGAGGTAGCTGGCTTACCCTGTATTTATATATATTTCTTTATATAATGTATATATTTATATATGTATATATTTGCATAAATATAGTAGGTACAGTGCTAATTTATTAGACGAGAGTCCGAGGTACAACCCCTAACTCAGATATCTTGATCTATACAATATTAAAATCTGAGAGTAAATACAAAATTTCCACTTTATCCTGTACGTCGCACCACTCATGGATAAAATTAGCACATACAACATGGTAGGTGTCGTAATGCTAACTAAAGGGTTGTAATAATCGATTAAGCAAGTAATTTTTTTTTGTATATTTTGTGTATTAAATGAATTCGGAAATTATATTATAAGATAATTATTGTTGTTTGGCCGATTCACACGACTTTGTATCGTGTATGTTAGGTTAGGTTAGGTTAGAGGACGTGTACTTGTCAGCTGTGACAAGTACAGTACCCAGAGGTCGAATTAACCCATTGTACAACGTCCTAGCTTCTCACACCACTCGTGTTGTGTGCGTTAATTTTATACATGAGTAGCGGGACCTACAGTTTAACGTCGAATCCGAACGACAGATTTTTGAGAAGCTTTTCTTGGCATTTTTTACTCTCAGTTTTTGCCAGAAATCTGCTGAGAGGAAATCGCCGAAGAAATATTTTCATATTTTCGTTTTGATGTCTGACCTGGGATTCGAACTCGGGCCTTTCGTCTAATAAGCCAACACACTACCTACTAGACCACGGCGACTTCATCGTGTATGTTGTATTGACTACATTTGGTTGGTTGTGAACGGTCAATGCTATGCTGTATTGTGTATGTCGTATTCCAAATATCTTCTTCTTCTTATTCTTCTTCATAATTTTTGGCATTCAAACAATTTGAAAGCACGAAACCAACATAACTTTTTAAAAACATACGAAAACATATACACACTTTTTTCATTCACGCAATGAATGGAAAACATATGAAAAAATGTGTATAAGTGTATCGTACTTTTACATGAAAATTATCAACAACAAGCATACACTGTTGTGCATTCGTCCAACAATACACTCAATACAACGATACAACGGCTTGTGTGAATTGGCCAATTGTTTAATGCGTTTGTGAATATCAATTATTACCAGTTAATATTTCACTCAACTTGAAAACCTTCTCGTCTAATTTAAAATTATATTCAAAATTTATAAGAAAGAAAAAACTTACGGATAATTCACTGATAATTGCACCCGTTCGCCAACCATGTTCCAAGGTCACGTCAGCTAGGTCGCTGTAAGGATGATCACCAAAGTATAACACACTATGACCATGCCAACCAGTTAAATCTTGCAGTTGCTTTACTGTACCCTAAGCATCAAATTTGTCTGTTATATTTTATTATATATTTTTTAGCTGTGTAAGGAAAACATACCTCATAATAAATATGGCCTTTTTCCAACTTTGATACTCTATCCCATACATGACTATCATTTCTCTCGTCATATAAACGAATAGGACGAGATTCATCTGTGAAAAATTTTGGTTTTCTGGCCTGAACAATTATCACATCGAAATATTCTCTCCAACTATTGCCCGCCAGCAAAGTCATGCCGCGATTTCTGTAAGTACAAGCAAAATTATGCATTTTTGTAAATATAGTAACGTACTATCATAATTTAACATACACAAAAGAATACGGGCTGTTAGTTACTAAGAATAACTTTTTATTAGCTTTTTGTAATTTTTCAAAGTATTCCGGTAGATTTTCGTTTTTTTCAATATATTCTTCAGCATTTTTCATAACAATTTGGTGCATAATAGGATGGCAAGCTTGTACGGCGGATTTGATATCGTGAAATAATATTTCTGGATGGTAATCAATGTGGTTCTTTTCAAAATATTCGGCAACATTACATAATAAACACATTTCCGGCACTGAAAACAAATCAGCTAATTGTACCATTTTGGCTTTGACATTTGGCTAAACATATGATAAAAAACAAAGTATAATATTATTATAAATACATATGAGTATGTAAATTGATTACCTGATAAGTTTTCGATGTACCTTCAACATAAGCTATTGGTAAAATGCGATTTTTGTATAATTTTAAAACTTCATGATCGGGAACTTTAGTACGACCTCTATATACTGAACCCAATTGTATTTGTAAAAAAGAATCAAGCTTAAGAAGCAGACCCTTTTCAATGTCATAATGAAGGCCGCGAACAGCAAATCCCGGTATATATTCTAACTTAGAAATTGGCTCAGGATACTGTAAGGAGGAAAAAAATATATTAAAACATATTAAAATTCGTACTATTTTGGGTGTTTTGTAGGTATATGGCTCTCTAATGTAATACATCTGGTAATATTAATTGCATCATAGCTTTGATAGTGTTTTAAACTTCACTTTATTTAATATTAAAAACAAGTCTACATATGGATTTCATAACCCGGTTTAAACCCCAAGTCAGATATCAAAACGAAATATGAAAAACATCTCTTCGGCGAGTTCCTCTCAGCAGATTGCTGGCAAAAACTCTGAGAGTAAAGAAAATTGCCATGAAAAAGTTTCTCAATATTTATGAATGTGTATTAATCCACGTAAGTTCTTCTCATTCAGGCGCCTTCTTATTGTCCTGAACTACATATTTAGTACCTTAATCCGATGAAATTTCATTATTAATTTTACTTTAGATCTTGAATGTACAGTTTGAGCTCGATTATCAAGACCTCTGATTGTTACAACACCCCACTTGCGCAACAGGACATTATTTTGTACATTACGGTCTTTATAAATGCAACTAATTTTAAAACCAAGCCTTAATAAGTGCAACACAACATCTCCGGACAAAACCAATCAAGGCAGCTAACTTCTGAAACTACTGACACCCTAACATCGACACAAGATGACAATATCTTAAGTAATTAGTAGTTATCGTTTATTTTTTCACCTTGAAATTATTCTGGAATCAATAAAACTGTTAGAAAAGCAACAAAGTTGTAGATTAGTATCTGTTGAGGAATCACGAGATGAACAGGCTGTCCTTCGCAAAAGCCACAGCTCCGTAGATATAGTATTAGGTATTTGCCGTTTGGCTCCATAAGACAATGTAAACAAATGTTAACTGACTAAAGGAATTAATATATTAACGCCGGCGCGTAAAACTGGTGTCCCGAACTGGACAACCTCATCGGGCGGCGTGTACCACCGGCGGCCGAATATTTGTGAGTCACGTTCTATTAAAAGCATTAATTTCTATTTTTATTCCACGAGAGAAGTTCCGCATATTAATTGTATTACTACTTTTCGGTGCCATTTAATTCTTTTTTTATTCGAGTATTCGCATACATGTCTTTTTTTGGACCAATTTGAACTTCATCAGATGAATCACTCACTTCCATTTCCATCTTACCTACTATCATGGGCAGAAATTAAAATAAGAAAAAATCAACTAACACAATTTACACTTAGTTGATTTTTTCTTTTTCATTTTTTTCATTTTTGTAACACAATTTACACTTACAAAAATGTGCGAATTAGTGAGGATAAGGCGATAAGTCAATCACACAAAACTTTACATTACCTATTCTGCATAATAGCTGCCGTCCTATAGAGCAAAAAGCACTAAGTGCAGCCGCCAGTGGGCGACAAGCATGAATTACAGCGCCGGCGTGATCGTGTTAAACAAGACTATTGTATTAGATGAGTTTAGCCACAAACTAGGTCCAGAACTTCAATCGCCTAGTTGAAAACTTGCGATATATAAATATCATCTTTTGTAAAAATTTGCTAATAAATCAAAACCGGGGAAACTTGATGAAACTTTCACTTATCACGTTTTTGTTTGCCAGATCAGATTGTGTGTATTCGAACAGTTGAACGAGTATGGATTAGCCGGTTATAGTTATGCTTAAAATTATTAATCTATACGAATTTAGTTCAGTATACAAACACAAACATGGGCGATCAGTTGTAACCAAAGTATAACAAGTAACGCATCGGTTTGACAGTTCATAGGCCAGTCGTGAAAGGGACAGCAAATATTACCAAAAAGTATTTCTGTCTCTCTCTGATTGCAACTTTATTTTGTTTATGTTTTATTTTCGGGGTGGATTTTTATTATTGGCGAGAGTTAATAAAAAAATGTAACTTTTGTCTAAAACTATTAATAAATAATAAAAACAACTAATAACATTAATAATTTTTAACTTTTTCTCTCAAGAAATTAAAAAATATTGGCAACTTTCAACAAGAAAACTTTTTTATGAGCAGTACGTCTTATTTTGATCTTGTAATATTTAGCTTGTTAATAACCTCTTGCACATGAAACTATATTCATTATGACCGAAAATCAATCACATTTCGATTAATATTTAAATATTTAAGAATCTTTAAAATTTTCATTGAAGAAATTAAAAAATATTCCAAATTTTCCCTTTTTTAACACAAAATAAATGTTTGTTTACATTTAATTTTTCTGCTTTATCCGCCAGTTTTCACTCTGTATATCTGTTGCTTTTAACACATTTGCTTTGCAATACATTGTAAGATTTTTTTTCTCTCTCTAAGCCGTCCTGCGTTTATATGTTATGAACGTTTTTCAACTGTCAAAGGTAGCACTACTTATTATACTTTGGTTGTAACTGTGCACGTTTTTAAAATAAAATCCAAAAACATATTTTGACTTTAGTAAATAATGAAATAATCCTCTTTTGAACCAAATTCTGACTTTGTCGTTTGCATGTGTTTAAACACAAAATGATCATAGATGGCACTACAATAAATAAAATGTTGTATGAAATATAAATTAAACTTATTTATAAAATATACCTTCAATTTTTGTATCAGCATATCACGTCCCAAATTATAAAGCAAATCATGGAGGCACGGTTTGTAGCATGCCAACGTATAATCATAGTCGAAACCATACACATCCACTTCACTCAGATCTAATTCATTGCAGGCAAATACGCCGTGTGCATTCACATCCTTAGGCAGTTTTTTTGCTAGCGATATCAGAAACCATACAAACACAAATTAATCACAAGAAATCAAGCAGTCAGCAACAATAATAATAAGAGTAATGAAAAACGAATGATGATTAGCTTTTTAGACTAGAATATTGCAACTACTAATGTTATTAAGGTTTAAATTGATATCTACATAGGAACTTCTCCTTGGTCAAAGTATACAGCAGTTCAAAATCCTCGAATGTTGTTGGTTTCTTTTTCGACCTTACGGTGTGATTGTTATAACTGATCAAACGTTTCCCATTTGCGAAATTGGGCAAGATAATTTGTGTTTGACTTTGACTAAGATTTCTAAAAAGACTACGTTTAATTAGAGGCGACCATTTCAGGTAATAATTTATTGGTCGTCTTATACTATGCATTGCAGTCACACTTTATTTATTATTGCACTACTTTATTTGTGCACATTTATGTAATTTAAAGCAAATATGGCAAATTGTTATTATTGTTATATATCAACGAGAACAACAAATATACACAAATTTCAATTGGTCTGTGTAGAGTTGCCATATTACATATTCACTTTCATTAAAATTGTAGCGCTTTTAGTACTAATCGAGTGTGAGAACTACAGCTAGGCCCATGATCAGCGTTGCCAGGTGCCAAGTTTTCCAAGTTTTTTGAGATCGAATAAAGTTTTTATTAAATTTGTTTTCTAACAAAACAAGTTTTTTCATCAAATTTCAATTTCCACTTTTTTCAATGAATTAAATAATAACTCGAAATATTTACTGAAGGGCAAGTTAGCAAGGAAACGCCTACGGGGAAAGTAACAGAGTTATTGAACTCCGGTCCTTTCTTTTTAAAATTTTGGTACTTTAGTAAAAAAAAAGTTTTACTTGCTAAAAACAAGATTTTTTTTCCAGAAATAAATATTTAAAAAAAAAAAATTACTGGCAACGCTGCCCATGATGTTGAATAAAAATTAAAGCGAACGAAAAACAGCCACTCACTTGAGTTGCCATATATGAATTTCAAAAATAAATCGTCCATATATGAGAAAAAAACGATTATATACATAAATTCCACTATGATAAGTGATTTACACCAGCCAACAATTTGAAAATGTTTATCACTTTTATTATTACATAGTGGTATTATATTATTATTATAAATGTTAATACAGTAGTTTTCCGATTTAACGAACCTATATGTTGTCAGGCCTGTTCGTAAAATCGAAAAGTTCGTTATATGCAGTACTAACTTAAATGTGGGTTTTTGGTATGAGAATAAGTTAAAAGTACATAAAATATTTTTTTTAAATGTATTTCATAAAAATTAATTATTTTTTATAAAAATAATACAAAAAAAAGGAAACAATTCATATCAGAAATTAATTGTTATTTTATAAAAATAATAAAAAATAATAAGTCATATTACATTAGTACACATAAAGAACAAAAACATACAAAAATTTTTTTGAAACAAATCTATTTAAAAAATTAATTTAGCAATGTTTGTTTTTTCGGTGTAGAAATTTTCAAATTTATTGCTCTTCTTGAAACTCTCTTAAAATCATTGATTTTGAAAAATCAATATTATTTTGCTGCGTCCATTTAATGCAGCTTTCAAAATATTTATCTGCATCCTAGTGTCTTATCTTGGGATTCATGTTTTCGACAACATCCTACTCATCATCATGCTCAATTTCTTCTTCAGGTGAAATATTATTTTCGACCCAAGATCTTCTATTTTTAGATCCAAAATTGGTTGTTTCCGCAATTTGAATGAGATTCTCTTTAGATTTTAAAATGGTACAAATAGAGGACTTTTTAATTCCATACTTATTACACAAAGCTGTAATACGTAAACCATGTCGATGGTCGTCCACAATTTTTATTTTATCTTTTAAACACAGTCTTTTTCTTCCACTCATTTTGATGTTTTCATCATAAAAGTATGCACAAAACTAAACAACAAAAACATCAAAAGAAAACAAAAACACCGCTTAAAACAACGGTATATTTTTTTACTACACATTAGGTATTTTGTTATATTTGTCAAATATCATTTCATCTTCATTCAAATAATATTTTTATTTGTTCGTTAAACTGAGTACAAAAAATAATTTTTGTTCGCTATTTAAGGTACTCAATAGGACAAATTTGCCTGTTCGTTAAATGCGATGTTCGTAGAAACGAATGGTCGTTAAATCGGAAAACTACTGTAATAATATATTATTATAATATATAATTATATGAAATAATAATATAATAATTATAATTAATAATATTATTTTGAATAATATAATTAATATTAATAATTATTATTAAGGGCCATTATTACAACTTGCCGTTAACTAAAGGATAAATTGTTTTTCATTAATATGAAAAGATAAGATAAAAGGAGGATCATCCTATCGGTAACTTTTAAAGTTAAGTTTATGTTGGAACTTGCCATATTATATATTATTTTCAATATGGCAACTTCAAATATAAACAAAATTAGGAAACACAACAACAAAAAACGAAGCTCGTCGTTGCCACTGCGTTAAAAAAAAAAAACTTTTTTAATTGAGCAGTTTTATCGACATTGCTCCGGCACTGCCATATTTTTAAAAACAGTTAACTTTATTTTATCTGTCAGTTGTAATAACAAAAATAAGTTAAAGGTAACTCTACAGTTTCCTTTAGCTAAAGGTACCTTTAACTAAACCTAAACATTACAGTTTCCTTTAGCTAAAGGTACCTTTAACTAAACCTAAACATTACAGTTCCATTTAGCTAAAGGTACCTTTAACTAAACCTAAACTAAACTAAAAAGTTTAACGGCAAATTGTAATAATGACTCTAATTCTATTTAATATAAAACCAAAATTAGTTCAATGAAACTTGAAATATAAGAACCAATAAACGAATTCAATACATTTACATATGAATATGTATACATACTTATTCTGTGTATGTATGTACACAGAGAACAAATTGAATGATATGTAAAACAAAAGCGATCAGATAGTTCGAAATTCTACACATACATAAATACATTTGCATAAAGCGCTGCAACTCTCATCTCCTTGAAAAATTCCGACATTTACAAATAGTATCAGATATGAAACTTAAACATTTTTCGGGACAAAATAAGCTTACTTTTTATAAATAGTTTTAATACGTACAGACATAAGAAAATCGAAATAGAGAGCCGCAATTTTGTATTGATATGCTTACGTTATCGTTAGAATTTAATTTTTTTCGACTTCAAAGAATTAGCTAGCCGCAAACCAGCTGTTTGTTGTTTCAAGCGAAGACGTTCGACATCGGGGGTCAGGCTGTTAATACTAAATAATGATATGATGTGTTATTTTTAACATATGTAGTCTGCATTCCCATGATGAAAGTCTTGTTTTTAATAGTGCGTTTCCATTATGAGCAAAACAACTTGTTTTCCGCAAAACTAGTTTATGCGTTTCCATTATGCTTTAATGGTTTTTGTTTCCGAATTTTCGAAATTAGTTTGACGCTTATGTTGTAAACAAAAAAGAAAAAAAAAAAAACGAAATTTGCAAAAAATAAATTGTGTTGAACCAAAAAAATAATATTGCAAATACAACAGATTTGTATCATATATGCCAGTTTTTCGAATTTGGTTTTGAGAAAAAACTAGTTTTGTGGCCCAAAACATGTATATGGAAACGCACAATGCGATTGCTATTTTATATACTATCGATACGCTCTGCTTTCTCATTCGTAATGCATACGATTATAAATAAAAAATACGAAATCTAAAATAAGACTTATATGGTGTGAACTCTGGAGATAGTTCAAGGAAGAATAAGCCAAAATCTTAAAAATAATAATAAATTTGAACTTTTTTTGAATTTAAATACTAGATGCAATAAATAAACATTTTTTTTATTTTATTTATTTAGTAGTATTTACAGCACTCTCTTAAAAACTAAATTTTCACAAATTTTCCCTTCTTTCCATTAAATTTTATATATTTTAAAATAACTAATCCATACATAATTGGTCATTACAACTCTTCAGTCAGGATTACGGCCTATTACGGCAACACCACTCATGTTGTGTGTTTTATATTTATTTATTTTATACATGAGTATAAAGTCGCCATTGTCTAGTAGGTAGACTGTTGACTTATTAGACGAGAAGTCACGGTTCAAATCCCAGGTCACATATCTCAACGAAATATGAAAAATAAATATTTTTTCCGGCGACTTCCCCTCAGCAGATTTTTGGCAAAAACTCTGAGAGTAAATAAAATTGCCATTGAAAGTTTCTCAAAATCTGTCGTTCGGAGTCGACTTTAAACAGTAGGTCCCGCCACTCATGTATGAAATTAACGCACACAACACGAGTGGTGTGAGAAGCTAGGACGTTGTACAATGGGTCAATTCGACCTCCGGGTACTGTACTTGTCACAGTTGACAAGTACACGTCCTCTAACCTAACCTAACCTAATGGCGTTTATTGCGATTTACGCAATACAGGTTCATGTCTGAACACCATATAACAAAACTTTACTTGTTATAATATAACAGTGTATGGTTTCATAAAGTATTGGTGTTATAACTTCCATAGCACAGACATACTTTAGGAATGTATCGAATATTAAAACCAGTTTGGTTTTAATATACACTGTTAAACCCCTTTTGTCTTGGGTTATAAGGAAATAAATTTTTAAATAAAAGGATCAAATTGATGTGACAGTTGATTATCGAGTTCAACAATCCAATTTGATTTTTGTCCAAAGTTGTAAAATAATTGGTAATATTGCGTTGGGTAGATAGCAAAGTCTATTACCATTAATAACGATCTTTAAAAGCCACCTTTTACATGACAGGGTTACCCATAAATAAATGATCTTTAATTTATTAATATTGGTAGATCTGAATGTTTTAATCGATCTTTAATTGAATGAAAATTTAAAATATTTTATTTTTATTAATAAATTGAACTCAATAAATAAATCACGATTTATTGGATAATTTTTCCGTTTTGTGACTTTGACTAAAGCTCTGCTAGTCATAGGAAACTCGTCCTTTTGGCTCAATTTCGAATTCTGCGTAACATTGTAAATATTTATGTCCTTCTATAGCGAACTTTTCGATATCATTTGCGTTATTAACAGTCAAGGTGGTCGCGGTCACGGCGACCTTTTGTTTATTTTTCGGAATCTTTTCGTTTTTAGTTGTGTGTCGCGAGATTGCTATATATAAGGACGCGAACATTTTTGGATTCTGTTCGGGTTGAATTTTGAAAGGGAATTTAATGCCACTCCTCAGGAAGGTAATACGACCTTCTCCATTGAGATTCAGAGACAGGAGTTCAAGTGGTTGTAGGCAAAGGTTAGGGACATTTATGAAGCCTTTGACACTGGAGATGAGGAGGACTTAGAAGGTGATCGAGAGGCAGCACGCGAACTTTTAGGCCATTGTCGTTTGGGATACATTACTGTAGCTGCCCTAATGAGTGAGCTCTCTCAGACTTTTGTCAATCGATCTGAGATGTACTCGACCCAGTGCCAAAATGTTCAGGGTAACGAGAATCGCCACAGTTACCATCATGTACCATGGAGATATTTCATGGTGACTACAAATCCTGGGCATCTTTCCGGGATATGTCCATAGCGGTATATATGAATGGTGCTAATATTTCACCTGTCGAGCAATTATTTTATTTCCGGCAGTTTTCGCGAGGTGAGGCATTGGAAATTGTGAAAAAATCACCTTTGACAACCCATGGGTTCCACGAGGCTTGGAACGGTCTTAGAGATAGGTTTAAGAACAGGAGAATACTGGTCAATTCTCAATTAAAGATTCTTTTTACACTGGAACCTATAAAATTGGAATCACCTCAGGCGATTAAGGGAATCCAAAGAGATATCAATAATTCGATATCAGCACTTCGGATGCGTGGTATTGATATCTCTAATTGTGATCCGATTTTCGTATATCTTTGCTCCATAACAACATAACAACATAAAACAGACAATTCGGGACAAAATGGAGATTCCCAAATGGAAAAATTTGGATGAATTTTTGACTTCGCGGTTTCAGTCTTAGGAAACCATATCTGACCTTAAGAATTTTGAATCAATGGATAATTGATAGGTCAGTCCTTAAAGATCTTTCTAGTTCGAGAAAGAGCGTTCAATCCTTTCCTACTCGGTCATCAACCGAGACTTGTTTTTGTTACTCTAGGGATCATTCGATAAAAATTTGTCCGAAATTCTTAAACTTAACACCGGAGCAAAGATTTTTGGTTATAAAGCAGAACAACCTGTGTATTAACTGTTTCGCGGCTGGTCATAGGTAAAAAAATGCACGAACAATTTGAATTGTTCAATCTGCAGTTTGCGACATCCAATTTGTTGCATCGGGAGGTGTTTGGATGCTCTCAGGAACTTGGAGTTTTGGATGTGACAAGTTCTTGTCGTGTAGCAAAGCTTGGTGGTGATGTTCAGAACTGTTTTGTTGCGACACCTAGGCAGATTCTTTCAGTGACGGGCAAACGTTTAAAGCTAGTGCCCTTAAAGATTCCGGATCTTAGACAACTTTTATTTCGGTAAAGTTGCAGAAAAAATTAGGATTACCAACAGTTCGGATGAATGCCAAAATTTTGGGTTTGAACGGAGCTTCTACGGGTACAGTTCGGGGACAATGTTCGTTTGTCCTGACTTCGCCTTTGGATGATAGGTTTAAGGTAAAGGCAACAGGTTTGGTTTTAACCAAATTGACTGGGATGTTGCCTAATTCGACTATTGAAATTTCGAAATCAGCAGCCTTTTCGGGGATTTCGATGGCTGATCCACAATTCTATAAAATCCGTCACATTGATATTCTTATTGGTGGTGACATATACCCTTACATCGTGTTGGAAGATGTCAGGAAGAATATTATATTAAACCAAATGGTACAAGAAAGTAGTATATATGGCTGGATTGTAACCGAAAGAGCTCTTAACTTTTGTGTCGGGTTTCGCGAAAATAGAGGTTAGGTGTTGCCAAATAAGCCCAAGTCGCACTGCAATGGAATGGATAAGTCTTTTCGAAGAAAGACTTACAGCCAATATTTATGGAAGGATGTTAAAGTTGATGACACAGCAGCAATAAGAGAAGATATAGGGCCTATTACTAAATGGCTTTTGGGTCGCATTCGAAACTTACGTTTGGGTAATAGTGGTTATGTAAAAGCTGTGAATTTAGCAACTAACTTAGGAACTATTACAAGGCCGATTAGGAATTTTGTAATTCTTCCAACGAACTAAATAATTTAATAAACAACTTTAGCTTATACATAGTATCATGGTACAACGAGGAAATCATGCAGTGGTGAAGGTATTGATAATGAAGAATTTTAAGTTGGTTTTTTAAGCTGGCCAAGACCAGATCGTGTAAGAGTATGGGCCACTGACGTTGAACCTTCCATTGACTGGGCAATAGACCTAGTTCGTCTGTCCCTAGGAAGGTTAGAGAACAGATGGCACGTAAATCATCCATTAGCCCTGAAAAATAACGGACCTCGTTCGTCCTAATACTCCATCAGCGGACCTAGTTCGTCCCATGGTCATGAGAGTGGAAGACCTAGTTCCGATTTGGTAGAGGAACAATAAGCCTCAAGAACTCGCTACACGATCTTAGACCATGATACTCATTCCTGAATGATACTTATTTCATTTAAACATTTTCTGGCTGGCGGATTAGAATTGGAATAACTGTAAGCTGGCAAAACTTTGGGTGAAATTCTACAACGTATCAAATTAATACAAAAGTTTTGTTTTGTTTTATCTTCCTAGTAATAGATTTATAGGATAATGTTTTCTTTCTCCGGCATGTTTATGTCTGACGGTCAAAACTTCCCATCCTTGTTGGTATAAACAAGATTGTTTAAACGATGGCAAATTGGCAACAGAGGGCGCTGCAGTGTTTTTGGAATTAAATCTGTGTTTGTTTATTAATCAAGTTATTAGCTTTTGATCACCTGGAGGTATTTAGAGCTCCAGATATTTGAATAATTAATTTTGAATTGAAGGCATTCGGCCATTTTCTTTGTAAAATTAATAAATTAAATATAATAATGTAATAGTGGTAGTGTATTTAAAATTATTGTGTAAAGAAAAACAAACTGTGTGTTCAAAATTTGTGTAGAAATTCAACTAATTTCTGGCCTCTTTTGTAGGAAGAAGTGTACACGGTATTTTTTTCTCTCACTCTATACAGTCCACAGCAATGTTGAAAAATTCAGTACCTTAGGTCTTTTTTAGTACTTTTTCATTTCAAAAATACCCCCGCCAGGATTTCAGTACTCTTTTATTATTATATATTTTATGTCTTAGGCTTTCCAACTATTAATGCATTAGAATTAGTCTTTAGCCCCGATTAGCCAAACGTACACGGAACGTTTGTTTTTATAATACGAAAAGCAATGAGAACACATGCCGAACCATAATTTAATTTCGATAAGCATTTATGTTGCTCTTCATGTGCTACAAACGAATGTATGTTCCATAACGTTCCGTCAACGTTTGACTACATGGAACTTTTACGTTTTGTGACGTTCAGAATCAGCAGTTTTTGTTTTATATGTGAGGAACACGTATAAGTCGTTAGTTTTTCTGTTTCGTAACGCAAGTGTATTAAATATAAGAAAATAAATAATCTAGTAGGTAGTGTGCCGGCTTACTAGATGTGAGCCCGCGGTTCATACCCCATGTCAGACATCTCAAACAAATGAAAAAAATATTCGGCGACCTCATTCTGTCAAAAACTCTGAGAGTAAATAAAATTGCCATGAAAAGTTTCTCAAAAATCTTTCGTTCGGAGTCGACTTTAAACTGTCGTTCCCGCCACTCATGTATAAAATATACACACACAACATCAGTGGTGTAAGAAACTAGGCCATAACCTTGATTGAAGGGTTGTAATGTATGTATGTATTTTTTTTTACAAAAGTACCATTTGATCCGAAAAAGTACTCTTTCAGTTATAGTCCAGTACCATTTTCAAATTTCAATTTTGCAACACTGGTCCACAGTTCAACAACTGGTATGTATAGAAGTTTCCCTTATTCATCATTCACTTGAATATTTACTCTGTTTTCAGCCAACAAAGAAATGATTTGTAATGTGCTGTTGAGTTTTTCTCCCTAATACTATGTTCGCACGAGCCTTCGAATTACGTCGCTCTCTGTTTTGAATTACTTATTTGAATTATCATGTTCACACGGCAACTTTGTAATTCTTTTTGACAGTTCTTCTTTTCTTCTTCTTTTTATTGCTAAATTATTATTAATATTTTTAAATTATGAAGTTCATTCAGCTTCTTCAAAAGCTGCAAATACTTTTCCTGTAGATTCAACAGGTTTTCTACACACATACATACATTCGCTAATTTCGCGAATAACTTTCTTCTAAATAACTCATTTTTTAAAATTTCATTATTGTTTATTGTTTACAATATTTATTTGTTTAGATTTTTTGTGCTTTGACAGCTGGTGATGGCAAAAATACGATAAAATTTAGAGATTACATTGATTTTTAAGTAATTCAAAGGGTAATAGAAATTGAATTACATACAATTTGGGTAATTCGCTCACAAAATTTTGTATGGCGAATTACGTAATTCAGCACTTAATTGGATGTTGAATTACGAATGAGAGAGCGAATTACGAAAAATTGCTGCCGTGCGAACATAGCATAAGATAGATTGGATGTGGCTTGCTAGGCTTGGTATACAAATTGCTTTCATCAACTTTATCTTCGAATACTAAAGACAGAGTTTGAAGCGTACCATCTTCATCTGTAGGTCTTTTAGGAGCAAAGAATATTTTTGACGACGACATTATTGACTAAATTCTAATTAAAATTTAATATTTTCGGTTTTAGGTTTTTATTTTTAAATGTGTTAAAAATGTTCGAGTTTGTTAAAAAAAAAATAAAATTTTATATATACATACATATGTTTACATAATTATAAAAAGTTCACAAGAAGTTTGATTATTTTTTGAATTGCTATGCTATTCTCATGATTAACGTTGATAAAAAACTTTGCTGTATTATGAGTAGAAAAAGTATGTATAGTATGTAATATTACGTTGAAATATCTGTATAGATAATAATGAATTATTAACAAAAAATTTAATAAAGAATGGGTACGTAACTGGATAGAACAAAAAAAAAAAACGAAAGTGATAAAAACACGAAAACAGAAATTACAAATGATAATTAAGCTGTATTAAAACTGAGCAACAATTCTATTCCTTTTTGCTTGGTTCCTCTTTGGGTACTTCGGGATATTCCAATTTTACACCGGGTTCACAGGTGAATGTTGGACAACAATAGGGGAATGAGGCAGTTTTGTTAGTTTTCTCTGTGTCAAGCTTGCACTTGTCATTGGCCAATGGCAATGGTCCACAATCTTCAACCAACTCCAATAGTCTAAAAAAGAGAAAAAAACGAAATTTTTTTTGTTAAGCCACTGAATTAAAAAAAAACAAATAAACAAGCAGTACATACTTGGATGGATCATCCTCGCTACGCACACAGGTTGAACGACCGCAGAAAGGTGTCAAGTCCCAAGTTTTGCCAGGTTCAACAGTTGCACAGCGTGTAGAGGCAAAGCACATGCCGGGGAAATCTAAAACAAGAAATTCATTTATTAATTTTATTTATAAGAAATTTTTATATTTTTTAAATATGCATCGCAGTTAAGTTTGGCAGTTTGACTTTTAAAATTTACATTTGTGTTAGCTTTCATAAATGATGTTTCCATCGGTAACAAAAACCTTCAATTAAATCTAGGAGACGCCGTAATCTAGTAGATATCGTGTTGGCTTATTAACCCTTGATTAGGACCCCAGTTGAGAGATCAGGAATAAAATGAAATATGGCAAAAACTCTGAGAGTGAGAATAAAAATGCCACTGTAAGTGCCCCACTCGAAAATAATATTAGCACCCACAATATGGGCGGTGTGAAAAACTAGTTTTTCATCCTATCTAAAGTCTTGTAATGACCAATTAAGTATGTCAGTAAATATGTAATTGAAGTAATGTCCCGATTTTTTTTATTTTTTTTTTAAATTTTCTTTCTAGTAAACTGGAGAAAAGCAATATGGTACTAACGGTATTTTATGCAGTTAATAATACTTTAGATTCTGTTGCTTGCAAATTTTGAGTCGAAAGTCCAAAACAATCCGTGACTGTGATTGGTAGCATGATAAACTAATGCTACAACCTAAATTCCACAAAAGGTGGTTAGGTAGAGGGTAGAAGTGGCTGTCCCCTCGATGGAGTCATGAGCGTACACAGGGCCCATTGTGATAAGGAGGTGGCTTAAAAATATTAATAAATATAGGTACTGTGGCAAAGTGCACCGAACGAGGAAACTCGAAAAAAATCTTATATTAGCACGTACAAATACACATACATAATTGGCCATTACAACCCTTCAATCAGGATTACGCCCTACCTTCTCACACCATTCATGTTGTGGACCTTAATTTTATACTTGAGTGGCGGGAGCTACAGTTTGACGTCGACTCCGAACGACAGATTTTTTAAGAAACTTTTTCATGGCAGGTTTATTTACTCTCAGAGTTTTTACCAGAAATCTGCTGAGAGGATGTCGCCGAAGAAATATTCTTTTTTTTACGTATTTCGTTTTAATGTCTGGGCCTGGGGCTCGAACCCGGTCTTTACGTCTAATAAGCGAAGAAAATACCTACTAGACTACGGCGACTACACATACATGTGCAAATGTTATTACAATTAAATAAGAAAATATATAAAAGAGGGAATCTGAAATCCCGAGATGGAAAAAACAAGATAATATTACAACACTAGTATGTATGTATATTTATGTATTTTAAACAAAAGTGTTTGTTGTTCTGAGTCAATTGACGATTTATCGTATAACACTTTACAAATACATAGAACTCATCCTATAGCCGCACTATTCGTATCTGTAATACTCTTCTTGCAGAATTCAAAACATATAAATCGAAATGTATTCCACTTTTCTTCTTCACATTGCATTGTGTGAGTACTGAGCACATATAAGTATATATACATACATAATTGGCCTTAACAACCCTTCAATTAGGATTACGACCTAGCTTCTCACACCACTTATGTTGTAAGTGTTATTTTTATACATAAGTGGCGGGACCTACAGTTTAACGTCGATTCCGAACGACAGATTTTTATGAAACTTTTTCATGGCAATATTTTATTTACTCTCAGAGTTTTCCCCAGAAATCAACTGATCGTTGATTTGGTGATATCTGACCTTGGGTATGAACCCTGGCTTACGTCTAATAATCCAACACACTAAGTACTAGACCATGGCGACTACTATCACATATATAGCTAGAGATAAATACATATGTTATGTTTTAACTGAATGTAATATTTATATTTTTTTGTATTTTATTATTTACCAATGTAATCCAATAAAAATTCAGAGTAAATATTTTAAAAGAACACTTGATTTCTTTGAACCACATATTTCGAAAGTGTAAATCAACTTTTGTCCCTGACTGTATATATATCCCTTCTGCATCCCTTGGATATGTGCCCTTCCTATGATCCTTTGGGTCAATATGACCCAACATTAAAATGTGAACAAAATTTCATATTTAATACGAGAAATTCATTTGTTCTGTTGTTTTTTTTATTTAGTATAATAAAAAATATTGATAACTAAAATAAATAAGCTCTTCCTGAGTAATTATTAATTATTATTGCCTAAAACTTCACCGACCTCGAAATGGAACTAATTGTTCATCTACAGTAACATTTTCATGAGGATTGTAAAAAACCTTGAGCTGATTACGCCACTTATCCCAAATGTTTTTTATCGCTGCTAATTTGTCACGAAGTCTTCTTTCTTTCTTCTCTATTTCTCTATCATCTCTATCTTCAGAGCTGTCAAACTGTAGACACTTTGATACGCTAGCAAATCGCTTGAGACTCATTGTTGCTCGAAAAACAGGTCTTCCTTTTTTTTCATACGACAAGCTAGAGAAATTTTCTCCATGAGACTTATAAACCACTGCCATTATTTGTAACCCAATATATGCATCAAGCTATATCATATCAATGTTTTGCCAATTA